>JAUIMM010000831.1:0-600000 GCA_031769625.1 Taudactylus pleione
GGGGTGAGCGTACGGGAGAGCAGAGAAGAAGATGAGGGTGAGCGTACGGGAGAGCAGAGAAGAAGCAGAGGGTGAGCGTACGGGAGAGCAGAGAAGAAGCTGAGGGTGAGCGTACGGAGAGCAGAGAAGAAGCTGAGGGTGAGCGTACGAGGAGAGCAGAGAAGAAGCTGAGGGTGAGCGTACGGAGAGCAGAGAAGAAGCTGAGGGTGAGCGTACGAGGAGAGCAGAGAAGAAGCTGAGGGTGAGCCGTACGGGAGAGCAGAGAAGAAGCTGAGGGTGAGCGTACAGGAGAGCAGAGAAGAAGCTGAGGGTGAGCGTACAGGAGAGCAGAGAAGAAGCTGAGGGTGAGCGTACAGGAGAGCAGAGAAGAAGCTGAGGGTGAGCGTACAGGGAGAGCAGAGAAGAAGCTGAGGGGTGAGCGTACGGGAGAGCAGAGAAGAAGCTGAGGGGTGAGCGTACGGGAGAGCAGAGAAGAAGCTGAGGGGTGAGCGTACGGGAGAGCAGAGAAGAAGCTGAGGGTGAGCGTACGGGAGAGCAGAGAAGAAGCTGAGGGTGAGCGTACGGGAGAGCAGAGAAGAAGCTGAGGGGTGAGCGTACGGGAGAGCAGAGAAGAAGCTGAGGGTGAGCGGTACGGGAGAGCAGAGAAGAAGCTGAGGGTGAGCGTACGGGAGAGCAGAGAAGAAGCTGAGGGTGAGCGTACGGGAGAGCAGAGAAGAAGCTGAGGGTGAGCGTACGGGAGAGCAGAGAAGAAGCTGAGGGTGAGCGTACGGGAGAGCAGAGAAGAAGCTGAGGGTGAGCGTACGGGAGAGCAGAGAAGAAGCTGAGGGTGAGCGTACGGGAGAGCAGAGAAGAAGCTGAGGGTGAGCGTACGGGAGAGCAGAGAAGAAGCTGAGGGTGAGCGTACGGGAGAGCAGAGAAGAAGCTGAGGGTGAGCGTACGGGAGAGCAGAGAAGAAGCTGAGGGTGAGCGTACGGGAGAGCAGAGAAGAAGCTGAGGGGTGAGCGTACGGGAGAGCAGAGAAGAAGCTGAGGGTGAGCGTACGGGAGAGCAGAGAAGAAGCTGAGGGTGAGCGTACGGGAGAGCAGAGAAGAAGCTGAGGGGTGAGCGTACGGGAGAGCAGAGAAGAAGCTGAGGGGTGAGCGTACGGGAGAGCAGAGAAGAAGCTGAGGGTGAGCGTACGGGAGAGCAGAGAAGAAGCTGAGGGTGAGCGTACGGGAGAGCAGAGAAGAAGCTGAGGGTGAGCGTACGGGAGAGCAGAGAAGAAGCTGAGGGTGAGCGTACGGGAGAGCAGAGAAGAAGCTGAGGGTGAGCGTACGGGAGAGCAGAGAAGAAGCTGAGGGTGAGCGTACGGGAGAGCAGAGAAGAAGCTGAGGGTGAGCGTACGGGAGAGCAGAGAAGAAGCTGAGGGTGAGCGTACGGGAGAGCAGAGAAGAAGCTGAGGGTGAGCGTACGGGAGAGCAGAGAAGAAGCTGAGGGGTGAGCGTACGGGAGAGCAGAGAAGAAGCTGAGGGTGAGCGTACGGGAGAGCAGAGAAGAAGCTGAGGGGTGAGCGTACGGGAGAGCAGAGAAGAAGCTGAGGGTGAGCGTACGGGAGAGCAGAGAAGAAGCTGAGGGTGAGCGTACGGGAGAGCAGAGAAGAAGCTGAGGGTGAGCGTACGGGAGAGCAGAGAAGAAGCTGAGGGTGAGCGTACGGGGAGAGCAGAGAAGAAGCTGAGGGTGAGCGTACGGGAGAGCAGAGAAGAAGCTGAGGGTGAGCGTACGGGAGAGCAGAGAAGAAGCTGAGGGTGAGCGTACGGGAGAGCAGAGAAGAAGCTGAGGGTGAGCGTACGGGAGAGCAGAGAAGAAGCTGAGGGTGAGCGTACGGGAGAGCAGAGAAGAAGCTGAGGGTGAGCGTACGGGAGAGCAGAGAAGAAGCTGAGGGTGAGCGTACGGGAGAGCAGAGAAGAAGCTGAGGGGTGAGCGTACGGGAGAGCAGAGAAGAAGCTGAGGGTGAGCGTACGGGAGAGCAGAGAAGAAGCTGAGGGTGAGCGTACGGGAGAGCAGAGAAGAAGCTGAGGGTGAGCGTACGGGAGAGCAGAGAAGAAGCTGAGGGTGAGCGTACGGGAGAGCAGAGAAGAAGCTGAGGGGTGAGCGTACGGGAGAGCAGAGAAGAAGCTGAGGGGTGAGCGTACGGGAGAGCAGAGAAGAAGCTGAGGGTGAGCGTACGGGAGAGCAGAGAAGAAGCTGAGGGTGAGCGTACGGGAGAGCAGAGAAGAAGCTGAGGGTGAGCGTACGGGAGAGCAGAGAAGAAGCTGAGGGGTGAGCGTACGGGAGAGCAGAGAAGAAGCTGAGGGTGAGCGTACGGGAGAGCAGAGAAGAAGCTGAGGGTGAGCGTACGGGAGAGCAGAGAAGAAGCTGAGGGTGAGCGTACGGGAGAGCAGAGAAGAAGCTGAGGGTGAGCGTACGGGAGAGCAGAGAAGAAGCTGAGGGTGAGCGTACGGGAGAGCAGAGAAGAAGCTGAGGGTGAGCGTACGGGAGAGCAGAGAAGAAGCTGAGGGTGAGCGTACGGGAGAGCAGAGAAGAAGCTGAGGGTGAGCGTACGGGAGAGCAGAGAAGAAGCTGAGGGGTGAGCGTACGGGAGAGCAGAGAAGAAGCTGAGGGGTGAGCGTACGGGAGAGCAGAGAAGAAGCTGAGGGTGAGCGTACGGGAGAGCAGAGAAGAAGCTGAGGGTGAGCGTACGGGAGAGCAGAGAAGAAGCTGAGGGTGAGCGTACGGGAGAGCAGAGAAGAAGCTGAGGGTGAGCGTACGGGAGAGCAGAGAAGAAGCTGAGGGTGAGCGTACGGGGAGAGCAGAGAAGAAGCTGAGGGTGAGCGTACGGGAGAGCAGAGAAGAAGCTGAGGGTGAGCGTACGGGAGAGCAGAGAAGAAGCTGAGGGTGAGCGTACGGGAGAGCAGAGAAGAAGCTGAGGGTGAGCGTACGGGAGAGCAGAGAAGAAGCTGAGGGTGAGCGTACGGGAGAGCAGAGAAGAAGCTGAGGGTGAGCGTACGGGAGAGCAGAGAAGAAGCTGAGGGTGAGCGTACGGGAGAGCAGAGAAGAAGCTGAGGGTGAGCGTACGGGAGAGCAGAGAAGAAGCTGAGGGTGAGCGTACGGGAGAGCAGAGAAGAAGCTGAGGGTGAGCGTACGGGAGAGCAGAGAAGAAGCTGAGGGTGAGCGTACGGGAGAGCAGAGAAGAAGCTGAGGGTGAGCGTACGGGAGAGCAGAGAAGAAGCTGAGGGTGAGCGTACGGGAGAGCAGAGAAGAAGCTGAGGGTGAGCGTACGGGAGAGCAGAGAAGAAGCTGAGGGTGAGCGTACGGGAGAGCAGAGAAGAAGCTGAGGGTGAGCGTACGGGAGAGCAGAGAAGAAGCTGAGGGTGAGCGTACGGGAGAGCAGAGAAGAAGCTGAGGGTGAGCGTACGGGAGAGCAGAGAAGAAGCTGAGGGTGAGCGTACGGGAGAGCAGAGAAGAAGCTGAGGGTGAGCGTACGGGAGAGCAGAGAAGAAGCTGAGGGTGAGCGTACGGGAGAGCAGAGAAGAAGCTGAGGGTGAGCGTACGGGAGAGCAGAGAAGAAGCTGAGGGTGAGCGTACGGGAGAGCAGAGAAGAAGCTGAGGGTGAGCGTACGGGAGAGCAGAGAAGAAGCTGAGGGTGAGCGTACGGGAGAGCAGAGAAGAAGCTGAGGGTGAGCGTACGGGAGAGCAGAGAAGAAGCTGAGGGTGAGCGTACGGGAGAGCAGAGAAGAAGCTGAGGGTGAGCGTACGGGAGAGCAGAGAAGAAGCTGAGGGTGAGCGTACGGGAGAGCAGAGAAGAAGCTGAGGGTGAGCGTACGGGAGAGCAGAGAAGAAGCTGAGGGTGAGCGTACGGGAGAGCAGAGAAGAAGCTGAGGGTGAGCGTACGGGAGAGCAGAGAAGAAGCTGAGGGTGAGCGTACGGGAGAGCAGAGAAGAAGCTGAGGGTGAGCGTACGGGAGAGCAGAGAAGAAGCTGAGGGTGAGCGTACGGGAGAGCAGAGAAGAAGCTGAGGGTGAGCGTACGGGAGAGCAGAGAAGAAGCTGAGGGTGAGCGTACGGGAGAGCAGAGAAGAAGCTGAGGGTGAGCGTACGGGAGAGCAGAGAAGAAGCTGAGGGTGAGCGTACGGGAGAGCAGAGAAGAAGCTGAGGGTGAGCGTACGGGAGAGCAGAGAAGAAGCTGAGGGTGAGCGTACGGGAGAGCAGAGAAGAAGCTGAGGGTGAGCGTACGGGAGAGCAGAGAAGAAGCTGAGGGTGAGCGTACGGGAGAGCAGAGAAGAAGCTGAGGGTGAGCGTACGAGGAGAGCAGAGAAGAAGCTGAGGGTGAGCGTACGGAGAGAGCAGAGAAGAAGCTGAGGGTGAGCGTACGGGAGAGCAGAGAAGAAGCTGAGGGTGAGCGTACGGGAGAGCAGAGAAGAAGCTGAGGGTGAGCGTACAGGGAGAGCAGAGAAGAAGCTGAGGGTGAGCGTACGGGAGAGCAGAGAAGAAGCTGAGGGTGAGCGTACGGGAGAGCAGAGAAGAAGCTGAGGGTGAGCGTACGGGAGAGCAGAGAAGAAGCTGAGGGTGAGCGTACGGGAGAGCAGAGAAGAAGCTGAGGGTGAGCGTACGGGAGAGCAGAGAAGAAGCTGAGGGTGAGCGTACGGGAGAGCAGAGAAGAAGCTGAGGGTGAGCGTACGGGAGAGCAGAGAAGAAGCTGAGGGTGAGCGTACGGGAGAGCAGAGAAGAAGCTGAGGGTGAGCGTACGGGAGAGCAGAGAAGAAGCTGAGGGTGAGCGTACAGGGAGAGCAGAGAAGAAGCTGAGGGTGAGCGTACAGGGAGAGCAGAGAAGAAGCTGAGGGTGAGCGTACGGGAGAGCAGAGAAGAAGCTGAGGGTGAGCGTACGGGAGAGCAGAGAAGAAGCTGAGGGTGAGCGTACGGGAGAGCAGAGAAGAAGCTGAGGGTGAGCGTACGGGAGAGCAGAGAAGAAGCTGAGGGTGAGCGTACGGGAGAGCAGAGAAGAAGCTGAGGGTGAGCGTACGGGAGAGCAGAGAAGAAGCTGAGGGTGAGCGTACGGGAGAGCAGAGAAGAAGCTGAGGGTGAGCGTACGGGAGAGCAGAGAAGAAGCTGAGGGTGAGCGTACGGGAGAGCAGAGAAGAAGCTGAGGGTGAGCGTACAGGGAGAGCAGAGAAGAAGCTGAGGGTGAGAGTACGGGAGAGCAGAGAAGAAGCTGAGGGTGAGCGTACGGGAGAGCAGAGAAGAAGCTGAGGGTGAGCGTACAGGAGAGCAGAGAAGAAGCTGAGGGTGAGCGTACGGGAGAGCAGAGAAGAAGCTGAGGGTGAGCGTACGGGAGAGCAGAGAAGAAGCTGAGGGTGAGCGTACGGGAGAGCAGAGAAGAAGCTGAGGGTGAGAGTACGGGAGAGCAGAGAAGAAGCTGAGGGTGAGCGTACGGGAGAGCAGAGAAGAAGCTGAGGGTGAGCGTACAGGAGAGCAGAGAAGAAGCTGAGGGTGAGAGTACGGGAGAGCAGAGAAGAAGCTGAGGGTGAGCGTACGGGAGAGCAGAGAAGAAGCTGAGGGGTGAGCGTACAGGGAGAGCAGAGAAGAAGCTGAGGGGAGAGCGTACGGGAGAGCAGAGAAGAAGCTGAGGGTGAGCGTACAGGAGAGCAGAGAAGAAGCTGAGGGTGAGGTACGGGAGAGCAGAGAAGAAGCTGAGGGTGAGCGGTACGGGAGAGCAGAGAAGAAGCTGAGGGTGAGGGTACGGGAGAGCAGAGAAGAAGCTGAGGGTGAGCGTACGGGAGAGCAGAGAAGAAGCTGAGGGTGAGCGTACAGGAGAGCAGAGAAGAAGCTGAGGGTGAGGGTACAGGAGAGCAGAGAAGAAGCTGAGGGTGAGAGTACGGGAGAGCAGAGAAGAAGCTGAGGGTGAGCGTACGGGAGAGCAGAGAAGAAGCTGAGGGTGAGCGTACGGGAGAGCAGAGAAGAAGCTGAGGGTGAGCGTACGGGAGAGCAGAGAAGAAGCTGAGGGTGAGCGTACAGGAGAGCAGAGAAGAAGCTGAGGGTGAGCGTACGGGAGAGCAGAGAAGAAGCTGAGGGTGAGCGTACGGGAGAGCAGAGAAGAAGCTGAGGGTGAGGGTACGGGAGAGCAGAGAAGAAGCTGAGGGTGAGCGTACGGGAGAGCAGAGAAGAAGCTGAGGGTGAGCGTACGGGAGAGCAGAGAAGAAGCTGAGGGTGAGCGTACAGGAGAGCAGAGAAGAAGCTGAGGGTGAGCGTACAGGAGAGCAGAGAAGAAGCTGAGGGTGAGGGTACGGGAGAGCAGAGAAGAAGCTGAGGGTGAGCGTACAGGAGAGCAGAGAAGAAGCTGAGGGTGAGCGTACAGGAGAGCAGAGAAGAAGCTGAGGGTGAGCGTACAGGAGAGCAGAGAAGAAGCTGAGGGTGAGCGTACGGGAGAGCAGAGAAGAAGCTGAGGGTGAGAGTACGGGAGAGCAGAGAAGAAGCTGAGGGTGAGCGTACAGGAGAGCAGAGAAGAAGCTGAGGGTGAGCGTACAGGAGAGCAGAGAAGAAGCTGAGGGTGAGCGTACAGGAGAGCAGAGAAGAAGCTGATGAGGGTGAGCGTACAGGAGAGCAGAGAAGAAGCTGAGGGTGAGCGTACAGGAGAGCAGAGAAGAAGCTGAGGGGTGAGCGTACGGGAGAGCAGAGAAGAAGCTGAGGGTGAGGGTACAGGAGAGCAGAGAAGAAGCTGAGGGTGAGCGTACGGGAGAGCAGAGAAGAAGCTGAGGGTGAGCGTACGGGAGAGCAGAGAAGAAGCTGAGGGTGAGAGTACGGGAGAGCAGAGAAGAAGCTGAGGGTGAGCGTACAGGAGAGCAGAGAAGAAGCTGAGGGTGAGAGTACAGGAGAGCAGAGAAGAAGCTGAGGGTGAGCGTACAGGAGAGCAGAGAAGAAGCTGAGGGTGAGCGTACGGGAGAGCAGAGAAGAAGCTGAGGGTGAGAGTACGGGAGAGCAGAGAAGAAGCTGAGGGTGAGCGTACAGGAGAGCAGAGAAGAAGCTGAGGGTGAGCGTACGGGAGAGCAGAGAAGAAGCTGAGGGTGAGCGTACGGGAGAGCAGAGAAGAAGCTGAGGGTGAGCGTACGGGAGAGCAGAGAAGAAGCTGAGGGTGAGCGTACGGGAGAGCAGAGAAGAAGCTGAGGGTGAGCGTATGGGAGAGCAGAGAAGAAGCTGAGGGTGAGCGTACCGGAGAGCAGAGAAGAAGCTGAGGGTGAGCGTACAGGAGAGCAGAGAAGAAGCTGAGGGTGAGCGTACCGGAGAGCAGAGAAGAAGCTGAGGGTGAGAGTACGGGAGAGCAGAGAAGAAGCTGAGGGTGAGCGTACAGGAGAGCAGAGAAGAAGCTGAGGGTGAGCGTACGGGAGAGCAGAGAAGAAGCTGAGGGTGAGCGTACAGGAGAGCAGAGAAGAAGCTGAGGGTGAGCGTACGGGAGAGCAGAGAAGAAGCTGAGGGTGAGCGTACGGGAGAGCAGAGAAGAAGCTGAGGGTGAGCGTACGGGAGAGCAGAGAAGAAGCTGAGGGTGAGCGTACCGGAGAGCAGAGAAGAAGCTGAGGGTGAGAGTACGGGAGAGCAGAGAAGAAGCTGAGGGTGAGAGTACGGGAGAGCAGAGAAGAAGCTGAGGGTGAGCGTACAGGAGAGCAGAGAAGAAGCTGAGGGTGAGCGTACAGGAGAGCAGAGAAGAAGCTGAGGGTGAGCGTACGGGAGAGCAGAGAAGAAGCTGAGGGTGAGGGTACAGGAGAGCAGAGAAGAAGCTGAGGGTGAGCGTACAGGAGAGCAGAGAAGAAGTTATAGTGATGTATATAGAGTTCTCCTCCAGCTCTTATATGATGAATGTATAATGTGTCTGTCACCTGTCACTCTGTGACTCAGCCCCAGTCATTGGGACACGTGCAATGTCCTCATCTCACAGACAATGCTGGGATTCAGGATGTGGCTGTGAGAACTGGCAGCGAGGACATTCCCAGTCCCCAGCCCTCTGGATTCCACAGGGGAGGGAGACATCCAGCCAGAGAGGCTCAGCAACACAGGCGTAATAGTGAGGTAAGAGGCACTGCATGCAATATAGGGGTGTAATACAGAAGAAACAAGTGCTGTGTGTAATATAACAGTGTAATATAGGGGTAAGAAGTGCTGTGTGTAATATAACAGTGTAATATAGGGGTAAGAAGTGCTGTGTGTAATATAACAGTGTATAATAGGGGTAAGAAGTGCTGTGTGTAATGTAACAGTGTAATATAGGGGTAAGAAGTGCTGTGTGTAATGTAACAGTGTAATATAGGGGTAAGAAGTGCTGTGTGTAATATAACAGTGTAATATAGGGGTAAGAAGTGCTGTGTGTAATATAACAGTGTAATATAGGGGTAAGAAGTGCTGTGTGTAATATAACAGTGTAATATAGGGGTAAGAAGTGCTGTGTGTAATATAACAGTGTAATATAGGGGTAAGAAGTGCTGTGTGTAATGTAACAGTGTAATATAGGGGTAAGAAGTGCTGTGTGTAATATAACAGTGTAATATAGGGGTAAGAAGTGCTGTGTGTAATATAACAGTGTAATATAGGAGTAAGAAGTGCTGTGTGTAATATAACAGTGTAATATAGGGGTAAGAAGTGCTGTGTGTAATATAACAGTGTAATATAGGGGTAAGAAGTGCTGTGTGTAATGTAACAGTGTAATATAATGGTAAGAAGTGCTGTGTGTAATATAACAGTGTAATATAGGGGTAAGAAGTGCTGTGTGTAATGTAACAGTGTAATATAGGGGCAAGAAGTGCTGTGTGTAATGTAACAGTGTAATATAGGGGTAAGAAGTGCTGTGTGTAATGTAACAGTGTAATATAGGGGCAAGAAGTGCTGTGTGTAATATAACAGTGTAATATAGGGGCAAGAAGTGCTGTGTGTAATATAACAGTGTAATATAGGGGCAAGAAGTGCTGTGTGTAATATAACAGTGTAATATAGGGGCAAGAAGTGCTGTGTGTAATATAACAGTGTAATATAGGGGCAAGAAGTGCTGTGTGTAATATAACAGTGTAATATAGGGGTAAGAAGTGCTGTGTGTAATATAGGGGTAAGAAGTGCTGTGTGTAATATAGGGGTAAGAAGTGCTGTGTGTAATGTAACAGTGTAATATAGATGTAAGAAGTGCTGTGTGTAATGTAACAGTGTAATATAGGGGCAAGAAGTGCTGTGTGTAATGTAACAGTGTAATATAGGGGCAAGAAGTGCTGTGTGTAATGTAACAGTGTTATATAGGGGCAAGAAGTGCTGTGTGTAATATAACAGTGTAATATAGATGTGGAAGTGCTGTGTGTAATATAACAGTGTAATATAATGGTAAGAAGTGCTGTGTATAATATAACAGTGTAATATAGGGGCAAGAAGTGCTGTGTGTAATATAACAGTGTAATATAGGGGTAAGAAGTGCTGTGTGTAATATAACAGTGTAATATAGGGGTAAGAAGTGCTGTGTGTAATGTAACAGTGTAATATAGGGGTAAGAAGTGCTGTGTGTAATATAACAGTGTAATATAGGGGTAAGAAGTGCTGTGTATAATATAACAGTGTAATATAGGGGCAAGAAGTGCTGTGTGTAATGTAACAGTGTAATATAGGGGTAAGAAGTGCTGTGTGTAATGTAACAGTGTAATATAGGGGTAAGAAGTGCTGTGTATAATATAACAGTGTAATATAGGGGTAAGAAGTGCTGTGTATAATATAACAGTGTAATATAGATGTGGAAGTGCTGTGTGTAATATAACAGTGTAATATAGTGGGAAGTGCTGTGTGTAATATAACAGTGTAATATAGGGGTAAGAAGTGCTGTGTGTAATGTAACAGTGTTATATAATGGTAAGAAGTGCTGTGTATAATATAACAGTGTAATATAGATGTGGAAGTGCTGTGTGTAATATAACAGTGTAATATAGTGGGAAGTGCTGTGTGTAATATAACAGTGTAATATAGGGGTAAGAAGTGCTGTGTGTAATGTAACAGTGTTATATAATGGTAAGAAGTGCTGTGTGTAATATAACAGTGTAATATAGGGGTAAGAAGTGCTGTGTGTAATGTAACAGTGTAATATAGGGGCAAGAAGTGCTGTGTGTAATATAACAGTGTAATATAGGGGTAAGAAGTGCTGTGTGTAATATAACAGTGTAATATAGGGGTAAGAAGTGCTGTGTATAATATAACAGTGTAATATAGGGGCAAGAAGTGCTGTGTGTAATGTAACAGTGTAATATAGGGGTAAGAAGTGCTGTGTGTAATATAACAGTGTAATATAGTGGTAAGAAGTGCTGTGTATAATATAACAGTGTAATATAGGGGCAAGAAGTGCTGTGTGTAATGTAACAGTGTAATATAGGGGCAAGAAGTGCTGTGTGTAATGTAACAGTGTAATATAGGGGTAAGAAGTGCTGTGTGTAATATAACAGTGTAATATAGTGGTAAGAAGTGCTGTGTGTAATATAACAGTGTAATATAGGGGCAAGAAGTGCTGTGTGTAATGTAACAGTGTAATATAGGGGCAAGAAGTGCTGTGTGTAATATAACAGTGTAATACAGAAGAAACAAGTGCTGTGTGTAATGTAACAGTGTAATATAGTGGTAAGAAGTGCTGTGTATAATATAACAGTGTAATATAGGGGTAAGAAGTGCTGTGTATAATATAACAGTGTAATATAGGGGTAAGAAGTGCTGTGTATAATATAACAGTGTAATATAGGGGTAAGAAGTGCTGTGTATAATATAACAGTGTAATATAGGGGTAAGAAGTGCTGTGTATAATATAACAGTGTAATATAGATGTGGAAGTGCTGTGTGTAATATAACAGTGTAATATAGGGGTAAGAAGTGCTGTGTATAATATAACAGTGTAATATAGGGGTAAGAAGTGCTGTGTATAATGTAACAGTGTTATATAGGGGCAAGAAGTGCTGTGTGTAATATAGGGGTAAGAAGTGCTGTGTATAATATAACAGTGTAATATAGATGTGGAAGTGCTGTGTGTAATATAACAGTGTAATATAGGGGTAAGAAGTGCTGTGTGTAATATAACAGTGTAATATAGGGGTAAGAAGTGCTGTGTGTAATATAACAGTGTAATATAGGGGTAAGAAGTGCTGTGTGTAATATAACAGTGTAATATAGGGGTAAGAAGTGCTGTGTATAATATAACAGTGTAATATAGGGGCAAGAAGTGCTGTGTGTAATATAACAGTGTAATATAGGGGTAAGAAGTGCTGTGTATAATATAAGAGTGTAATATAGACGTGGAAGTGCTGTGTATAATATAACAGTGTAATATAGGGGTAAGAAGTGCTGTGTGTAATATAACAGTGTAATATAGTGGTAAGAAGTGCTGTGTGTAATATAACAGTGTAATATAGGGGTAAGAAGTTCTGTGTATAATATAACAGTGTAATATAGGGGTAAGGAGTGCTGTGTATAATATAACAGTGTAATATAGGGGTAAGGAGTGCTGTGTATAATATAACAGTAATATAGGGGTAAGAAGTGCTGTGTATAATATAAGAGTGTAATATAGATGTGGAAGTGCTGTGTATAATATAACAGTGTAATATAGGGGTAAGAAGTGCTGTGTAAAATATAACAGTGTAATATAGGGGTAAGAAGTGCTGTGTATAATATAACAGTGTAATATAGGGGTAAGAAGTGCTGTGTATAATATAACAGTGTAATATAGGGGTAAGAAGTGCTGTGTGTGATATAACAGTGTAATATAGATGGGATTCAGTGCTGTGTATAATATAAGTGTAATATAGATGTAGAAGTGCTGTGTATAATATAACAGTGTAATATAACAGTGTTATATGTAATATAGGGGAAATGAGTGCTGTGTGTAATATGCCAGTGTAATATAGGGGTAAAATTTGCTATGTACAATATAACAGTGTGATTACCCCTATATTACTCTGGCATATTACACAGAGCACTCATTTACCCTATATTACACTGGCATATTACACTGTTCTATTACACTGGCATATGAGTGCTGTGCGTAATAGAACAGGGTAATATGTCAGTGTAATATAGGGGTAATGAGTGCTGTGTGTAATTTAATATAACAGTGTAATATGCCAGTATAATAAAGGGGTAAGAACTGATATGTAAAATACAAGCGTGTAATGTGTCAGTGTAATACAGAGGTAAGAAGTGATGCGTGTAATACATGGGTGACAGCGTCAGTGTACAGGGTGTCGCATGTACTATACCAGTGTAATACAGAGGTAAGTAGTGATGCGTGTAATACATGGGTGACAGCGTCAGTGTACAGGGTGTCGCATGTACTATACCAGTGTAATACAGAGATAAGTAGTGATGTGTAATACATGGGTGACAGCGTCAGTGTACAGGGTGCCGCATGTACTATACCAGTGTAATACAGAGGTAAGTAGTGATGCGTGTAATACATGGGTGACAGCGTCAGTGTACAGGGTGCCGCATGTACTATACCAGTGTAATACAGAGGTAAGTAGTGATAGGTGTAATACATGGGTGAGTGTGTCAGTGTACAGGGTGCCGCATGTACTATACCAGTGTAATACAGAGGTAAGTAGTGATACGTGTAATACATGGGTGACAGCGTCGGTGTACAGGGTGCCGCATGTACTATACCAGTGTAATACAGAGGTAAGAAGTGATGCGTGTAATACATGGGTGAGTGTGTCAGTGTACAGGGTGCCGCATGTACTATACCAGTGTAATACAGAGGTAAGTAGTGATGCGTGTAATACATGGGTGACAGCGTCGGTGTACAGGGTGCGGCATGTACTATACCAGTGTAATACAGAGGTAAGTAGTGATGCGTGTAATACATGGGTGACAGCGTCAGTGTACAGGGTGCCGCATGTACTATACCAGTGTAATACAGAGGTAAGTAGTGATGCGTGTAATACATGGGTGACAGCGTCAGTGTACAGGGTGCCGCATGTACTATACCAGTGTAAAACAGAGGTAAGTAGTGATGCGTGTAATACATGGGTGACAGCGTCAGTGTACAGGGTGCCGCATGTACTATACCAGTGTAATACAGAGGTAAGTAGTGATGCGTGTAATACATGGGTGACAGAGTCAGTGTACAGGGTGCTGCATGTACTATACAAGTGTAATACAGAGGTAAGTAGTGATGCGTAATACATGGTTGACAGCGTCGGTGTACAGGGTGCGGCATGTACTATACCAGTGTAATACAGAGGTAAGTAGTGATGCGTAATACATGGGTGACAGCGTCGGTGTACAGGGTGCGGCATGTACTATACCAGTGTAATACAGAGGTAAGAAGTGATGCGTAATACATGGGTGACAGCGTCAGTGTACAGGGTGCCGCATGTACTATACCAGTGTAATACAGAGGTAAGTAGTGATGCGTGTAATACATGGGTGACAGCGTCAGTGTACAGGGTGCCGCATGTACTATACCAGTGTAATACAGAGGTAAGTAGTGATGCGTGTAATACATGGGTGACAGCGTCAGTGTACAGGGTGCCGCATGTACTATACCAGTGTAATACAGAGGTAAGTAGTGATACGTGTAATACATGGGTGACAGCGTCGGTGTACAGGGTGCCGCATGTACTATACCAGTGTAATACAGAGATAAGTAGTGATGTGTAATACATGGGTGACAGCGTCAGTGTACAGGGTGCCGCATGTACTATACCAGTGTAATACAGAGGTAAGTAGTGATGTGTAATACATGGGTGACAGCGTCAGTGTACAGGGTGCCGCATGTACTATACCAGTGTAATACAGAGGTAAGTAGTGATGTGTAATACATGGGTGACAGCGTCAGTGTACAGGGTGCCGCATGTACTATACCAGAGGAGACTACGCTGTAAGGGGCCATTTTATTATTACATGTTTGCAGCATTTCCCTGCTAATATTAAATATCCCCTAAATTTACTATGGAGGGATCAGAGCAGATATCACAGCAGGTCCCTCCATCCCCCCCAGGGAGATGTCCCAAGCCTGGGAGAGAGGGGGCGATGTCCCAAGCCTGGGAGAGAGGGGGCGATGTCCCAAGCCTGGGAGAGAGGGGGCGATGTCCCAAGCCTGGGAGAGAGGAGGCGATGTCCCAAGCCTGGGAGAGAGGGGGCGATGTCCCAAGCCCTATAGTGATATAAATCCCCTATACTAGTGATACATCCCGCCCCCTATACTAGTGATACATCCCGCCCCCTATGCTAGTGATACATCCCCCTATACTAGTAATACATCCCGCCCCCTATACTAGTGATACATCCCGCCACCTATGCTAGTGATACATCTCCCCTATACTAGTGATACATCCCGCCCCCTATACTAGTGATACATCCCGCCCCCTATACTAGTGATACATCTCCCCTATACTAGTGATACATCCCGCCCCCTATGCTAGTGATACATCCCGCCCCCTATGCTAGTGATACATCCCGCCCCCTATGCTAGTGATACATCCCGCCCCCTATGCTAGTGATACATCCCGCCCCCAATGCTAGTGATACATCCTGCGTGCTAGTGATACATCTCCCCTATACTAGTGATACATCCCGCCCCCTATACTAGTGATACATCCCGCCCCCTATACTAGTGATACATCTCCCCTATACTAGTGATACATCCCGCCCCCTATACTAGTGATACATCCCGCCCCCTATGCTAGTGATACATCCCGCCCCCTATGCTAGTGATACATCCCGCCCCCTATGCTAGTGATACATCCCGCCCCCTATGCTAGTGATACATCCCGCCCCCTATGCTAGTGATACATCCCGCCCCCTATGCTAGTGATACATCCTGCCCCCTGTGCTAGTGATACATCCCACCCCCAGTGCTAGTGATACATCCTGCGTGCTAGTGATACATCTCCCCCCCTATACTAGTGATACATCTCCCCTATACTAGTGATACATCCCGCCCCCTATGCTAGTGATACATCCCGCCCCCTATGCTAGTGATACATCCCGCCCCCTATGCTAGTGATAAATCTCCCCTATACTAGTGATACATCCCGCCCCCTATACTAGTGATACATCCCGCCACCTATGCTAGTGATACATCTCCCCTATACTAGTGATAAATCCCGCCCCCTATACTAGTGATACATCCCGCCCCCTATACTAGTGATACATCTCCCCTATACTAGTGATACATCCCGCCCCCTATACTAGTGATACATCCCGCCCCCTATACTAGTGATACATCCCGCCCCCTATACTAGTGATACATCTCCCCTATACTAGTGATACAATCCGCCCCCTATACTAGTGATACATCTCCCCTATACTAGTGATACATCCCGCCCCCTATGCTAGTGATACATCCCGCCCCCTATGCTAGTGATACATCCCGCCCCCTATACTAGTGATACATCCCGCCCCCTATACTAGTGATACATCCCGCCCCCTATACTAGTGATACATCTCCCCTATACTAGTGATACATCCCGCCCCCTATGCTAGTGATACATCCCGCCCCCTATGCTAGTGATACATCCCGCCCCCTATGCTAGTGATACATCCCGCCCCCTATGCTAGTGATACATCCTGCCCCCTGTGCTAGTGATACATCCCGCCCCCAATGCTAGTGATACATCCTGCGTGCTAGTGATACATCTCCCCTATACTAGTGATACATCCCGCCCCCTATACTAGTGATACATCCCGCCCCCTATACTAGTGATACATCTCCCCTATACTAGTGATACATCCCGCCCCCTATACTAGTGATACATCCCGCCCCCTATGCTAGTGATACATCCCGCCCCCTATGCTAGTGATACATCCCGCCCCCTATGCTAGTGATACATCCCGCCCCCTATGCTAGTGATACATCCCACCCCCTATGCTAGTGATACATCCCGCCCCCTGTGCTAGTGATACATCCCACCCCCAGTGCTAGTGATACATCCCACCCCCAGTGCTAGTGATACATCCTGCGTGCTAGTGATACATCTCCCCCCCTATACTAGTGATACATCTCCCCTATACTAGTGATACATCCCGCCCCCTATGCTAGTGATACATCCCGCCCCCTATGCTAGTGATACATCCCGCCCCCTATGCTAGTGATAAATCTCCCCTATACTAGTGATACATCCCGCCCCCTATACTAGTGATACATCCCGCCACCTATGCTAGTGATACATCTCCCCTATACTAGTGATAAATCCCGCCCCCTATACTAGTGATACATCCCGCCCCCTATACTAGTGATACATCTCCCCTATACTAGTGATACATCCCGCCCCCTATACTAGTGATACATCCCGCCCCCTATACTAGTGATACATCCCGCCCCCTATACTAGTGATACATCTCCCCTATACTAGTGATACAATCCGCCCCCTATACTAGTGATACATCTCCCCTATACTAGTGATACATCCCGCCCCCTATGCTAGTGATACATCCCGCCCCCTATGCTAGTGATACATCCTGCCCCCTATGCTAGTGATACATCCCGCCCCCTATACTAGTGATACATCCCGCCCCCTATACTAGTGATACATCTCCCCTATACTAGTGATACATTCCGCCCCCTATACTAGTGATACATCTCCCCTATACTAGTGATACATCCCGCCCCCTATGCTAGTGATACATCCCGCCCCCTATGCTAGTGATACATCCTGCCCCCTATGCTAGTGATACATCCCACCCCCTATGCTAGTGATACATCCCGCCCCCTATGCTAGTGATACATCCCGCCCCCTATGCTAGTGATACATCCCGCCCCCTATGCTAGTGATACATCCCGCCCCCTATACTAGTGATACATCCCGCCCCCTATACTAGTGATACATCCCGCCCATGGTGTGTTTGTGTTACAGTGAGTAAAGTGTATTTAGCATTATGGAGACCCAGAACAGGTTCCATTATTAGCACCGTACTAGACCTGAGGACCTGAGCGCCCTCCACAAGGCAGGAGTCACACGTGGATCAGTCTTAGCAAAGGGAATTTCCCCGACAGCCTCCGGTCTGTCATCTGCTCTGTCTGTGATAGGGATCCATGTGCCTGGGGGTGAGGAATGTGGTACAGAGGTGTGACTGACATTCACCTGGGGGGACGTGGACGAGACGAGACTTCCTGAAATAGTAACATCTCCCTGATTGCACCTATCCCCCATTATAATATATATATATATATATATATATATATATATATATACACACATATACACATACACACACATACATACACATACATATATACACACATATATACACACACACACATATACAATTGGGATCATCTCTATGGCGCCATGCAATCTCTATTTGCTATACTGCCTTTTTTCTGCTATACTCTGACATACTAAGATATTGGGGGTTCACTGTACCTCACATCTGCTATTTAAGTGTGAGGACGATCACATACTATATAGCACGGTTGCACACTACACACTGCCATATATAGTGAGGTTACATACTAAGCCTACTAAACGTACGATGATATCTCAGAATCAGATAACTGTGTGGGTCAGGAAGATATCATCTGGGGAAGCAGATCTCTCTCACTCCGACTCAGGAGGTATCCGGTCATTAGGTCTACATTGTGTCGACCTTTAGTGTGTCGACCTACAGTTCGTGTCGACCTTGTTACATGTAGACCTTGTTACGTGTTGACCTTCAGACCCTGTCTATCTATTGCCTGTCCATCTTCCATTGTCTACCGAAACATTGTCTATCTAGACAATGTAGACCCAGAGGCACCGAGAGGGGGGGAGCGGGTACAGATTACCCGGGCCCAGGCTTTCTGAGGGGCCCGGCAGGGGCCCAGGTCCGGCGCCGCCCCCCCAGCGCAGCCACAGCAGTCTCCTATGCCTGTGCGGGGGAGCGATCACACTGATCACGCCACCCCTTTGTCTTCCGCCAGGCTGAGGGGACTCAGAGCGACCCCCCTCTCTATAGCACACAGCGCCGCTGCGCGGCGCTGCAAATTTTATTTTTTGTCTATCGGCAAGGGGGCATGGCCACGCCTCCCGCTATTAGGCCATGACCCCCTATTACCGTAGACCTAATGATCCCCACCCGTCTCAGGAGATGAGGAGCCCCCTCTACACTAAATATACCTGCACTTGTGAGAGCTGTAATATCTGTATTACTAATAGAAGAGAGAGAACCCGCTCCTAAGATAAAACACGCACTGTTTAACCGATAAAAGGTCATTTTACCAGAATTCCCTCACTCTGACCAGCTGTCTGATCACATCAGTGACGCATGGAATATGCCCGGTAATAGGTTTCAGGTACCAAAACGTTAAGTTCCTTTTACCCTCTCCCGGAAAGTGATTGTACTAAACGGGAAGTTCCCCCAGCAGTGGATTCACACGTGACACGCCTAGTTAAGAACGCTACCTTACCCATTCACACTAAACCTCCTTGAAGGAGACTACAGATAGATGGATAGAAGCTTGTCATAAATCTATATACTCTCTTACAGGAGCTATTACTCATCCTGCTAGGGCTACGGCCTGGGTGGCAAAAGCCATTGAGAGTTGGGCAGAGGCCCTAGAAGAGACCTTTCCCCCTGATGCTTTCATGGAACAGCTGTCCTACATATCTCACATTAGAGATGCAGCCTCCTCCTTAGGTGAAGCAGTTCTGGATACAGCTCTCCTGGCCTCCAGGATATCTGCCACTTCGGTAGTGGCCCGCCATATTCTTTGGCTACGTTCCTGGAAAGCAGATTCAGAATCAAAACGGGCTTTAGAGTCTCTGCCTTATGCAGGAGACATCCTATTTGGTCCAGAATTAGATAAAATTATGACTACTTTGGCGACTAACAAGACGGCGTTCCTGCCCTCTGCATATAATACAAATCCGCAGACGTCATCCTTTCGCCCTCAAGGCAAATCCAAGGATCAGTCCTTTCCATGGCAACAGACATCAGCCAAGGCCTCCAAGCCTAGGGGCAAACAGACCTGGGCTACTACTAGACGTCCATCTGCCAAGTCGGAGGACAAGCCTACAGCCTGACAGGACAGGGCTCTCCCTGGGAGCTCCCAAGGTGGTAGGCCGACTTCAATTCGCCCAAGTTTGGCATCAAACTACGTCACATGCCTGGGGAAGAGAAGTGGTCTCCCACGGATATGCCCTCTACTTCCTGAGGCGACCCCAGTTCTTTTGTACAGGACCTCCATCGGACTCAACCAAGACTCTGCTGCTCCAAAAAGCCATTCAGCCCTTACAGAATTCAGGAGTAATAATTCAGGTCCCCTCATAACGAGGCAAGGGCTATTATTCTACCCTTTTCTTAGTTCAGAAGCCCAATGGGTCTCATCGGCCTATCCTCAACCTCAAGTCTCTGAACAAGTTTATCCTAGCTATGGAACCTGGGGATTTTATGGTGTCTCTGGACATTCAGGACAGTTACCTACATGTACCTATAGCACCTTCTCATCAACAATATCTCCGGTTTGCTATGCTACAGCAACATTACCAATTTCAGGCTCTGCCGTTGGCCTTTCAACGCCCCCCCGGGTGTTTACCAAGATCATGGCAGTTATGGTGGGCCTATCTTCGTCGTCAAGAGATCAGACTGCTCCCATACTTGGATGATCTCTTGCTGTTGGCCAGCTCCCCAGAAACTCTTCACCGCCATCTGCAGGTAGCAGTTGCCTTTCTACAAATGCACGGTTGGCTGATCAACTGGAAAGTGTCTTCCCTGACACATTCTCAAAGGATGGTACATTTGGGATCCCTCCTGGACTCTCAAGTTCAAAGAATCTTCCTAACGGCGGACAATATTTCAGCACCACAGCACAGACTACGCAGACTGCTTCACAATTGCATAGTGTCGATTCACTCCTCAATTCAGGCCTTGGAATCAATGGTCTCCACCTTCGACATTGTGGAGTTAGCCCAGTTTCACTCCAGGCCCCTCCAACACCTGATCCTTTCCAGATGGAACTGCTACCCCATCTGCTGAAATCCCAGATAATGAGCCTCCCCCAGAGGTTCGCCTGTCCCTAGCCTGGTGGCTACAGACTTCCCATTTGAACCAGGGTTGTCCCTTTTGGATCCCGGACTGGGCTCTCCTAACCACGGACACAAGCCTCCGAAAGTGAGGTGCAGTAAGTGGCCAGCACTCCTTCCAGGGCCGATGGTCCTCAGTCGAGGCAGTGTTGCCAATCAACATCCTGGAACTTCGAGCCATCTACACAGCGCTCAGTCTGGCTCTGAATATTCTGAAAAACAGGTCAGTACAAGTACAGTCAGACAACGCCAAGGCTGTGGCCTGCCTCAGTCACCTAGGGGGAACTCGAAGTCAGTCAGCAATGACAGAAGTGTCCCGCATTCTCACCTGGGTCGAACACAATCTCCCAGACAACTCTGCAGTGTTCATCCCGGTGATTCTCATTTGGGAGGCAGATTTCCTCAACTGTCACGACGTGCATGCAGGAGAATGGGCTCTACATCCAGAAGTCTTTCAGCTTTTGGTGGACAAATGGAGTCTTCCGGAGGTGGATCTTATGGCCTTCAGACACAACAACACACTTCCAATTTATGTAGCCAGAACAAAGGGCCCTGACGTCACTGATACTCTGATCTTCCTTCCCAAGGTGGTTTATCGCTTCCACCTGAATGAGGAAATTGTGGTTCCGGCCTTTCAATCACCAGACCTCTCGGCAGGTGAGGCCTCTTTGGATGTGGTCTGAAGATCTACATGGACCGTACTACTTCCATCAGGAAATCGGACTCCCTATTTGTCCTATATGGATTCCACAAGAAGGGATGAGCAGCTAACAAACAGACTCTGGCCAGATGGATTCACATGACTATCTCACAGGCTTACCCGCAGTCTGGCCTTCCTGTGCCAGATAAAGTGTCTGCTCATTCTACTCACTCTGTGGGTCCCTCATGGGCAGCACGGCGTGGTGCCTCAGCCTACCAACTCCAA
Organism: Taudactylus pleione; assembly: GCA_031769625.1. Lineage (NCBI taxonomy): Eukaryota > Metazoa > Chordata > Amphibia > Anura > Myobatrachidae > Taudactylus > Taudactylus pleione. The sequence goes on from JAUIMM010000831.1 coordinate 20,936, forward strand.
GGCGGCTACATGGTCTTCTGTCCACACCATTTGCCTCTCAGGAGAACCCTATGCCCGAAGGAAGCATCCTATCAGCTCAGGAGCGTCCCCGTCCTTGAACAACTGCTTTGGGACATCCCCATTGTCTCCCCTGTGGAGCCCTATGGACTTTGAGGAAAGAGTTAGCCAAAGTAGGTTTTACCATAACTCTCCACACATACATAATACAAATAATATAAATATATACAAATTATATACACACACACGCGAAACAGTCGGGAAGCCGATGGACGGAATCCTGACTGCCGGCTTCCCGACTGTATAATCGCAGCAAGGGTAAAATGAGAGGCATCGAAATCCCGACGCCTGTCATTTTCCCTACACTGGGAGCCCGACACCCGGCTTACCGATCGAAGGTAGGTTGGGCGACGGGCGCAGACAGCCGTGCGGGGGGGGGGGAGGTTAGGTTTAGGGTTCCCGGGGGACTTGGGGTTAGACACCCCCCCGGGAAGTTAGGTTTAGGCTAGGGGAAGGGGGGGGTTAGGGTTAGGCACCCCTAAGGGAGGGTTAGGGGGTAGAATAGGTTAGAGAATACTTATCTGGGGACGATCGGGATTGTCAGTGCTGTTGGGATTTGAACCGCCGGCCGCATCATACTGAATACACACACATATACATATATACACACATCTATACACATACACACACACACACACACACGTGCAAAAGTTGGTCAGATCAGTTGTACGATTTCCCGTCAGATACAGGACGATTTGTATTTAAAATGCAACTATATCCATACTGTAGGACCATACGATTTGATCAATCGCATCACATAATGTGTGTCAGTTCCTACACGATCAGTTGAGATCTCTCTGCAAAACCATCTGATCTGCGATCCAACTAGACAGCGGGGACGCGCATCAGGGTCGCAGAAGACTCAAAATACAACTATTTCAAGTGATTGGTCTGTCCAACCTCTAGTAACTGCCCAAATCGTGTTACAAATCGTCCCGTGTATGGCCAGCATTAGAATGCCTTCAGAAATAGACGTGTTGATGTTAAAAGTTTATTTTTATCAATTAACAAAATGCAAAGTGAATGAACAGAAGAGAAAGCTAAATCAAATCAATATGTGGTGTGACCACAATCTGCCTTCAAACAGCACCAATTCTCCTAGGTACACTTGTACACAGTTTTTGAAGGAACACGTCAGGGAAGTTGTTCCAAACATGTTGGAGAACTATTTACAGATCTTCTGTGAATGTATAGGTCTGTGCGGGGGGTGCGTATACGCCTGTGCGGGGGGGTGCGTATACGCCTGTGCGGGGGGGGGTGCGTATACGCCTGTGCGGGGGGGGGGTGCATACGCCTGTGCGGGGGAGGGTGCGTATACACCTGTGCGGGGGAGGGTGCGTATACGCCTGTGCGGGGGAGGGTGCGTATACGCCTGTGCGGGGGAGGGTGCGTATACGCCTGTGCGGGGGAGGGTGCGTATATGCCTGCGCGGGGGGGTGCGTATACGCCTGCGCGGGGGGGGTGCGTATACGCCTGTGTGTTGCGCGAGTATATATCATACTTGCCAACTTTCCTGGAACAGCCAGGAGGCCCTTCAGAGGAGCTGCCACCGTGAAAATGTAAATGAACCACCCCTCAGCACACTGAACAACCACCGGGGATGTCAAAGTCGGGACGATCGCGATGTATCGATCATCAATAGTCACATATATTTTTGATATAATAAAAATCGATGTTAATGTTATGGGTTTCAAATTATTATTATAAAAGATAGATAGAGATTATATATATATATACACACACACACATACAGTCAGGTGCATAAATATTGGGACATTGACAGAATTGTCATATTTTGGCCTCTATTCACCACCACAATGGCTTTGAAATGAAACAAACAAGATGTGATTTACCTGCAGACTTTCAGATTTAATTTGAGGGTAATTACATCCAAATCAGGTGAACGGTGTAGGAATTACAACGGTTTCTATATGTGCCTCCCACTTTTTAAGGGGCCAAAAGTAATGGGACAAACTAAACAATCCGAAATCTAACTTTCACTTTTTAATACTTTGTTGCAAATCCTTTGCAGGCAATTACAGCCTGAAGTCTGGAACGCATAGACATCACCAGACGCTGGGTTTCATCCCTGGTGATGCTCTGCCAGGCCTCTACTGCAAATGTCTTCAGTTCCTGCTTGTTCTTGGGGCATTCTCCCTTCAGTTTTGTCTTCATCAAGTGAAATGCATGCTCAATCAGATTCAGGTCAGGGGATTGACTTGGCCATTGCATAACATTCCACTTTTCAGCCTTAAAAAACTCTCTGGTTGCTTTTGCAGTATGCTTTGGGTCATTGTCCATCTGCACTGTGAAGCGCCGTCCAATGAGTTCTGAAGCATTTGACTGAATATGAGCATATAATATTGCCCGAAACACTTCAGAATTCATTCTGCTGCTTTTGTCAGCAGTCACATCATCAATAAATACAAGGGAACCAGTTCCATTGGCAGCCATACATGCCCACGCCATGACATTACCACCACCATGCTTCACTGATGAGGTGGTATGTTCTGGATCATGAGCAGTTCCTTTCCTTCTCCGTGCTCTTCTCTTCCCATCACTCTGGTACAAGTTGATCTTTGTCTCATCTGTCCATAGGATGTTGTTCCAGAACTGTAATGGCTTTTTTAGATGTTGTTTGGCAAACTCTAATCTGGTCTTCCTGTTTTTGAGGCTCACCAATGGTTTACATCTTGTGGTGAACCCTCTATATTCACTCTTGTGAAGTCTTCTCTTGATTGTTGACTTGGACACATATACACCTACCTCCTGGAGAGTCTTCTTGATTTGGCCAACTGTTGTGAAGGGGTTTTTCTTCACCAGGGAAATAATTCTTCTGTCATCCACCACAGTTGTTTTCCGTGGTCTTCCGGGTGTTGCTGAGCTCTCCGGTGCGTTCTTTCTTTTTAAGAATGTTCCAAACAGTTGATCTGGCCACACCTAATGTTTTTGCTATCTCTCTGATGGGTTTGCTTTGATTTTTCAGCCTAATGATGGCTTGCTTCACTGATAGTGACAGCTCTTTGGATCTCTTATTGAGAGTCGACAGCAACTGATTCCAAATGCAAATGTCACACCTAGAATCAACTCCAGACCTTTTACCTGCTTAATTGATAATGAAATAATGAGGGAATAGCCCACACCTGTCCATGAAATAGCTTTTGAGTTGATAGTCCCATTACTTTTGGCCCCTTAAAAAGTGGGAGGCACATATAGAAACCATTGTAATTCCTACACCGTTCACCTGATTTGGATGTAATTACCCTCAAATTAAATCTGAAAGTCTGCAGGTAAAGCTCATCTTGTTTGTTTCATTTCAAAGCCATTGTGGTGGTGACTAGAGGCCAAAATATTAAAATTCTGTCAATGTCCCAATATTTATGCACCTGACTGTGTATATATATCTCTATATATTTATCTATCTGTCTCATGTTGGATAATGTATAAATTGACGTTCTTGACCTAATTCAATCATAAAAAACCTGACAATTTCTGAGCGATTTTCAGAAACGTAGCCGGTTTAGTTAAATCTAATTGGGAATTTGAGGAAAACCGGCTGCTAGCACAGAAAGCGCAGGCTACTGCATGTGTGCCTCATTCTTTCCAAGCATGTACAGAGCCAGCGCACTGTAGGGAATACTAGAGTATAAAGGGAATGGGAGAGTGGTTACTGCGGAGGTCTGCCGGCCCACCCATGTCTATCCCAATACCTCAGTGTAATATGTCATCCCCACATACAGTGCTAGATGGCAGCAGTAACACACAGCTATGTCCCATGTTTATACCATCCAAGGTCACGGGTTCTGCTGTAATCATATACCAGGGGTAATAATGTTGTGTCTTGGAGTTGTAATACTAAGTACAAGGTCCTAAACTTTCCTCTGCAATGTACACTAACAGTATTGCAGCAGAAAGAACACACTGCTACTGTATACCGTATATCAGCATTCAGTGTATCAATACCTGTACCTAGCATTATAGGACATAATATGTATAATAAAGATACACAAACATCACACTGAAGCTCTGCATTATATATGTATGTTTATGGAAAAGAAATATTAATGCACTGAGCATCTGTCAGAGATGCTCTAGGTAATGCTCACTGTATTGTATAGAAGTCAATAGAATGCTCACTGTATTGTATAGAAGTCAATAGAATGCTCACTGCATTGTATAGAGATAACTAGAATGTTTTCTGAATTGTATAGAGGCACTAGAATGTTCTGTCCCTTGTAGTGGTCACTAGAATGCTCTCTGTATTGCATAAAGGTCACAAGAATACTACCAGTAGTGTATAGATGTAGCTAGAATGCTCTCTGCATTGTATAGGAGGTCACTAGAATGTTCTCTGCATTGTATAGGAGGTCACTAGAATGCTCTCTGCATTGTATAATGTCATATACTCGTAGACAGTCTGATGGTTTTACAAAACATACTTGAGGATAAGCAGAGTGGTGATTTAGGATAAGCCTGGAATAAAGGATTTGGGGGTCCCAGCGCAGATGGTAGGTGGGATGTTATTGGTTTACATTATGTGCCATGTTAGGTGGAGCCGCAATCTACAAAGCTGGGCACAAGCTGGGCTCCGGGGGGCCCCTGAGGACACTTTGCAATTAGAGCTCAGGCGCAGAACGGAAATGTAACCACAAGGTTTATCTCCTAATACAGTGTAATAATACATATAGTAACCAATACCCTGACCACAGTCAACACTATCTGTCATGCCTTGGGTCCTCTCGCCGACAGCCATGCTCTCTATAAACCACCCAGAGACGCTCTGTGGTAACGCTACACAGGAAGGCAGCACAGCGCACCAACCAACCACGGTTACACTAGTATAACACTACATTAATGAGCACCTTACACTTGTATGTACAGGTAACGCAGGTATCATGTAGTATATAGAGGCCTCTGAGCGCACACACCTCACACTCTAAGCCAAAGTCCTCTTCTGTTATTACACCCCCTCCATCCACGACTTCTACAAAGCAATGCGCTTTAGTGTGTAGCTGTGTAAGTGACTGTGTGTGTGTATGTGACTGTGTGTAGCTGTGTATGTGACTGTGTGTGTAGCTGTGTATGTGACTGTGTAGCTGTGTATGTGACTGTGTGTAGCTGTGTATGTGACTGTGTGTGTAGCTATGTGACTGTGTGTGTAGCTATGTAAGTGACTGTGTGTGACTGTGTGTGTGTACTGTAGCTGTGTATGTGACTGTGTAGCTGTGTATGTGACTGTGTGTAGCTGTGTATGTGACTGTGTAGCTGTGTATGTATGTGTAGCTGTGTATGTGACTGTGTGTGGCTGTGTATGTGACTGTGTGTAGCTGTGTATGTGACTGTGTGTAGCTGTGTATGTGACTGTGTGTAGCTGTGTATGTGTGTGTAGCTGTGTATGACTGTGTGTAGCTATGTATGAGTGTGTAGCTGTATATGTGAATGTGTTTGTGTAGCTGTGTATGTGTGTGTAGCTGTGTATGTGACTGTGTGTTTGTGTAGCTATGTATGTGTGTGTAGCTGTATATGTGACTGTGTGTGTAGCTATGTATGTGTGTAGCTGTGTGTGGCTGTGTATGTGACTGTGTGTTTGTGTAGCTATTTATGTGTGTGTAGCTGTGTATGTGACTGTGTGTAGCTATGTATGTGTGTGTAGCTGTGTATGTGACTGTGTGTAGCTATGTATGTGTGTGTAGCTGTGTATGTGACTGTGTGTAGCTGTGTATGTGACGGTGTGTAGCTGTGTATGTGACGGTGTGTTTGTGTAGCTATTTATGTGTGTGTAGCTGTGTATGTGACTGTGTGTAGCTGTATATGTGACTGTGTGTTTGAGTAGCTATGTATGTGTGTGTAGCTGTGTATGTGACTGTTTGTGTAGCTATTTATGTGTGTGTAGCTGTGTATGTGACTGTGTGTAGCTATGTATGTGTGTGTAGCTGTGTATGTGACTGTGTGTAGCTGTGTATGTGACGGTGTGTAGCTGTGTATGTGACGGTATGTTTGTGGAGCTATTTATGTGTGTGTAGCTGTGTATGTGACTGTGTGTAGCTGTATATGTGACTGTGTGTTTGAGTAGCTATGTATGTGTGTGTAGCTGTGTATGTGACTGTGTGCTTATGTAGCTATGTATGTGTAGCTGTGTATGTGACTGTGTGTTTGTGTAGCTATGCATGTGTGTGTATCTGTGTATGTGACTGTGTGTGTAGCTGTATATGTGACTGTTTGTGTAGCTATGTATGTGTGTGTAGCTGTGTATGTGACTGTGTGTAGCTGTGTATGTGACTGTGTGTAGCTGTGTATGTGACTGTGTATGTAGCTATATATGTGACTGTGTGTTTGTGTAGCTGTGTATGTGACTGTGTGTAGCTGTATATGTGACTGTGTGTTTGTGTAGCTATGTGTGTAGCTGTGTGACTGTGTTTGTGTAGCTATGTGTGTAGCTGTGTGACTGTTTGTGTAGCTATGCATGTGTGTGTAGCTGTGTATGTGATTGTGTGTAGCTGTGTATGTGACTGTGTGTGTAGCTGTGTATGTGACTGTGTAGCTGTGTATGTGACTGTGTGTAGCTGTGTATGTGACTGTGTGTGTAGCTGTGTATGTGACTGTTTGTGTAGCTATGTATGTGTGTGTAGCTGTGTATGTGACTGTGTGTAGATATGTATGTGTGTGTAGCTGTGTATGTGACTGTGTGTAGCTGTGTATGTGTGTAGCTGTGTATGTAACTGTGTGTAGCTATTTAAGTGTGTGTAGCTGTGTATGTGACTGTTTGTGTAGCTATGTATGTGTGTGTAGATATGTATGTGACTGTAGCTGTGTATGTGACTGTGTGTAGCTGTGTATGTGACTGTTTGTGTAGCTATGTATGTGTGTGTAGCTGTGTATGTGACTGTGTGTAGATATGTATGTGACTGTAGCTGTGTATGTGACTGTGTGTAGCTGTGTATGTGACTGTTTGTGTAGCTATTTATGTGTGTGTAGCTGTGTATGTGACTGTGTGTTTATGTAGCCATGTATGTGTAGCTGTGTATGTGACTGTGTGTGTAGCTATATATGTGACTGTGTTTGTGTAGCTATGCATGTGTGTGTAGCTGTGTATGTGACTGTGTGTAGCTGTGTGTAGCTGTGTATGTGACTGTGTGTGTAGCTGTGTATGTGACTGTGTGTAGCTGTGTATGTGACTGTGTGTGTAGCTATATATGTGACTGTGTTTGTGTAGCTATGTATGTGTGTGTGACTGTGTATGTGACTGTGTGTAGCTGTGTATGTGTGTGTAGCTATTTATGTGTGTGTAGCTGTGTGTGTAGCTATATATGTGACTGTTTGTGTAGCTATTTATGTGTGTGTAGCTGTGTATGTGACTGTGTGTCGCTGTGCATGTGACTGTGTGTTTATGTAGCTATGTATGTGTAACTGTGTATGTGACTGTGTGTGTAGCTATATATGTGACTGTTTGTGTTGCTATGTATGTGTGTGTAGCTGTGTATGTGACTGTGTGTAGCTATGTATGTGTGTGTAGCTGTGTATGTGACTGTGTGTAGCTGTGTATGTGACTGTGTTTGTGTAGCTATTTATGTGTGTGTAGCTGTGTATGTGACTGTGTGTAGCTGTGTATGTAACTGTGTGTAGCTATTTAAGTGTGTGTAGCTGTGTATGTGACTGTAGCTGTGTATGTGACTGTGTGTAGCTGTGTATGTGACTGTTTGTGTAGCTATTTATGTGTTTGTAGCTGTGTATGTGACTGTGTGTAGCTGTGTATGTGACTGTGTGTGTAGCTATATATGTGACTGTTTGTGTAGCTATGTATGTGTGTGTAGCTGTGTATGTGACTGTGTGTAGCTATTTATGTGTGTGTAGCTGTGTATGTGACTGTGTGTAGCTGTGTATGTGTGTAGCTGTGTATGTAACTGTGTGTAGCTATATATGTGACTGTGTGTTTATGTAGCTATGTATGTGTGTGTAGCTGTGTATGTGACTGTGTGTAGCTATGTATGTGTAGCTGTGTATGTGACTGTGTGTAGCTGTGTATGTGACTGTGTGTAGCTTTGTATGTAACTATGTGTAGCTATTTGTGTGTAGCTGTGTATGTGATTGTGTGTAGCTGTATATGTGACTGTGTGTGTAGCTATGTATGTGTGTGTAGCTGTGTATGTGACTGTAGCTGTGTATGTGACTGTGTGTAGCCATGTATGTGTGTGTAGCTGTGTATGTGACTGTGTGTAGCCATGTATGTGTGTGTAGCTGTGTATGTGACTGTGTTTGTGTAGCTGTGTATGTGTGTGTAGCTGTGTATGTGACTGTTTGTGTAGCTGTGTGTGTAGCTGTGTAGCTATTTGTTTGTGTAGCTATGTGTGTGTAGCTGTGTATGTGACTGTGTGTTTGTGTAGCTATGTATGTGTGTGTAGCTGTGTATGTGACTGTTTGTGTAGCTATTTATATTTGTGTAGCTGTGTATGTGACTGTGTGTGTAGCTGTGTATGTGACTGTGTAGCTATGTGTGTGTGTAGCGGTGTATGTGACTGTGTGTGTAGCTATTTATATGTGTGTACTGTGTAGCTGTGTATGTTACTGTGTGTTTGTGTAGCTATTTATGTGTGTGTAGCTGTGTATGTGACTGTGTGTAGCTATGTATGTGTGTGTAGCTGTGTATGTGACTGTGTGTAGCTGTGTATGTGACTGTGTGTGGCTATGTATGTGACTATGTGTAGCTATGTATGTGTGTGTAGCTGTGTATGTGACTGTGTGTAGCTGTGTATGTGACTGTGTGTAGCTGTGTATGTGACTATGTGTGTAGCTGTGTATGTGACTGTGTGTAGCTGTGTATGTGACTGTGTGTGTAGCTGTGTATGTGACTGTGTGTAGCTGTGTATGTGACTGTGTATGTGACTGTGTGTAGCTGTGTATGTGACTGTGTGTAGCTGTGTATGTGGTTGTGTGTGTAGCTGTGTATGTGACTGTGTGTGTGTAGCTGTGTATGTGACTGTGTGTGTAGCTGTGTATGTGACTGTGTGTGTGTAGCTGTGTATGTGACTGTGTGTGTGTAGCTGTGTATGTGACTGTGTGTAGCTGTGTATGTGACTGTGTGTGTGTGTAGCTGTGTATGTGACTGTGTGTGTGTGTAGCTGTGTATGTGACTGTGTGTGTAGCTGTGTATGTGACTGTGTGTGTGTGTAGCTGTGTATGTGACTGTGTGTGTGTGTAGCTGTGTATGTGACTGTGTGTGTAGCTGTGTGTGTAGCTGTGTATAGCTGTGAATGTGTGCGTGTGGCCAGGTGTGGGGTAGGGGGTCGGGTAGGGGGGTCAGGCGTGGAGTAGTGCGGGGGGCCAGACATGGGGTAGTGCGGGGGACCAGGCATGGGGTGTGCAGGATGACGGCTCGGGCCTGTGCTGGGGCTGTAGGGTCACTGGCGTTCTCTCATCACTAGGAATGATCTGCATGTGGTGTGTGGGATGTGCTGCAGGTTGGGGCAATGGTATAATGAATGGATGGGGGCTGGGAAGCAGAGAGTGTCCTGGGGCACTGGCTCCGACCCCCTAATCTCATAGTGATCCGTCATGTGTCAGCGTTTGTGGGGCAGTAACTATGGGGCAGAGCTGGGCAACCGGTGACTTCATCAATTGTGGAACCGCAAGTCCCAGCATTACCGGCACGCGTTACTCAGCACCAGTTCCAGCCGTTGTGTTTGTATTACAGGGCTGTGAATAAGTGCAGCTATCTGCCCCATCTGTTAATGCCCCAATAATTCTCCATCCTCTGTACAGCAACGTAAGTGACAGGACAGGAATGAGCCGGCGCGGTGCAGGAACACTACAAGCTGCTGTATTATATACTTTTATATTAAAATCTACTCTTCTGCCTTTATTTACATTTCTCCATGTTACTCCGGGATCTGGGATATAAGGAGAACGGTCTCACGCCACTGGGTCTCTATGCGGCGGTGGCGGGATGTAGTGATGTCATCATCTGCTCCTCTTCTGTCACAGCTGCTACTGCGTCTTTATGTTGTGCTTCCTATTGAGAGGCCCTCCGTCAGCGGCACAAATGCGCGGACCATCGCCCTGACCATAAAACATTGCAGGCACAGACTGTCCGAAGGGTCATGGCTGCCAGTGTCAGTGGGCGCAAACAGTGACCGACGTGACACACCCACAGCACGATGCCACAGAGCTACAATATTACCCTGCACTGTAACTATAAGGGGCCCAGGCCAAACCATTCTCTGATGGGCCTCGCTTTGTGCCCCGGGGGCATTGTCATGCTGATACAGGAGGGACCTTCCCCAAACTGATACCACAGAGCTGTAATCTCACCATTATACTGTCACTGTAATATTACCCCGCACTGTAACTATAAGGGGCCCAGGCCAAACCATTCTCTGATGGCCTCGCTTTGTGCCCCGGGGGCATTGTCATGCTGATACAGGAGGGACCTTCCCCAAACTGATACCACAGAGCTGTAATCTCACCATTATACTGTCACTGTAATATTATCCCGCACTGTAACTATAAGGGGCCCAGGCCAAACCATTCTCTGATGGCCTCGCTTTGTGCCCCGGGGGCATTGTCATGCTGATACAGGAGGGGCCTTCCCCAAACTGATACCACAGAGCTGTAATCTCACCATTATACTGTCACTGTAATATTACCCTGCACTGTAACTATAAGGGGCCCAGGCCAAACCATTCTCTGATGGGCCTCGCTTTGTGCCCCGGGGGCATTGTCATGCTGATACAGGAGGGACCTTCCCCAAACTGATACCACAGAGCTGTAATCTCACCATTATACTGTCACTGTAATATTACCCTGCACTGTAACTATAAGGGGCCCAGGCCATACCATTCTCTGATGGCCTCGCTTTGTGCCTCGGGGGCATTGTCATGCTGATACAGGAGGGGCCTTCCCCAAACTGATACCACAGAGCTGTAATCTCACCATTATACTGTCACTGTAATATTACGCTGCACTGTAACTATAAGGGGCCCAGGCCAAACCATTCTCTGATGGGCCTCGCTTTGTGCCCCGGGGGCATTGTCATGCTGATACAGGAGGGACCTTCCCCAAACTGATACCACAGAGCTGTAATCTCACCATTATACTGTGACTGTAATATTACCCTGCACTGTAACTATAAGGGGCCCAGGCCATACCATTCTCTGATGGCCTCGCTTTGTGCCTCGGGGGCATTGTCATGCTGATACAGGAGGGGCCTTCCCCAAACTGATACCACAGAGCTGTAATCTCACCATTATACTGTCACTGTAATATTACCCTGCACTGTAACTATATGGGGCCCAGGCCATACCATTCTCTGATGGCCTCGCTATGTGTCCCGGGGGCATTGTCATGCTGATACAGGAGGAGCCTTCCCCAAACTGATCCCACGGAGCTGTAATCTCACCATTATACTGTCACTGTAATATTACCCTGCACTGTAACTATAAGGGGCCCAGGCCAAACCATTCTCTGATGGCCTCGCTTTGTACCCCGAGGGCATTGTCATGCTGATACAGGAGGAGCCTTCCCCAAACTGATACCACAGAGCTGTAATCTCACCATTATACTGTCACTGTAATGTTACCCTGCACTGTAAGGGGCCCAGGCCATACCATTCTCTGATGGCCTCGCTATGTGTCCCGGGGGCATTGTCATGCTGATACAGGAGGGACCTTCCCCAAACTGATACCACAGAGCTGTAATCTCACCATTATACTGTCACTGTAATATTACCCTGCACTGTAACTATAAGGGGCCCAGGCCAAACCATTCTCTGATGGCCTCGCTTTGTACCCCGGGGGCATTGTCATGCTGATACAGGAGGGACCTTCCCCAAACTGATACCACAGAGCTGTAATCTCACCATTATACTGTCACTGTAATACTACCCTGCACTGTAACTATAAGGGGCCCAGGCCATACCATTCTCTGATGGCCTCGCTTTGTGCCCCGGGGGCATTGTCATGCTGATACAGGAGGGGCCTTCCCCAATCTGATACCACAGAGCTGTAATCTCACCATTATACTGTCATTGTAATATTACCCTGCACTGTAACTATAAGGGGCCCAGGCCAAACCATTCTCTGATGGCCTCGCTTTGTGGCCCGGGGGCATTGTCATGCTGATACAGGAGGGACCTTCCCCAAACTGATACCACAGAGCTGTAATCTCACCATTATACTGTCACTGTAATATTACCCTGCACTGGAACTATAAGGGGCCCAGGCCAAACCATTGTCTGATGGCCTCGCTTTGTACCCCGGGGGCATTGTCATGCTGATACAGGAGGAGCCTTCCCCAAACTGATCCCACGGAGCTGTAATCTCACCATTATACTGTCACTGTAATATTACCCTGCACTGTAACTATAAGGGGCCCAGGCCAAACCATTCTCTGATGGCCTCGCTTTGTACCCCGGGGGCATTGTCATGCTGATACAGGAGGAGCCTTCCCCAAACTGATACCACAGAGCTGTAATCTCACCATTATTCTGTCACTGTAATATTACCCTGCACTGTAACTATAAGGGGCCCAGGCCAAACCATTCTCTGATGGGCCTCGCTTTGTGCCCCGGGGGCATTGTCATGCTGATACAGGAGGGGCCTTCCCCAAACTGATACCACAGAGCTGTAATCTCACCATTATACTGTCACTGTAATATTACCCCGCACTGTAACTATAAGGGGCCCAGGCCAAACCATTCTCTGATGGCCTCGCTTTGTGGCCCGCTGGCATTGTCATGCTGATACAGGAGGGACCTTCCCCAAACTGATACCACAGAGCTGTAATCTCACCATTATACTGTCACTGTAATATTACCCTGCACTGGAACTATAAGGGGCCCAGGCCAAACCATTGTCTGATGGCCTCGCTTTGTACCCCGGGGGCATTGTCATGCTGATACAGGAGGAGCCTTCCCCAAACTGATACCACAGAGCTGTAATCTCACCATTATTCTGTCACTGTAATATTACCCTGCACTGTAACTATAAGGGGCCCAGGCCAAACCATTCTCTGATGGGCCTCGCTTTGTGCCCCGGGGGCATTGTCATGCTGATACAGGAGGGGCCTTCCCCAAACTGATACCACAGAGCTGTAATCTCACCATTATACTGTCACTGTAATATTACCCCGCACTGTAACTATAAGGGGCCCAGGCCAAACCATTCTCTGATGGCCTCGCTTTGTGGCCCGCTGGCATTGTCATGCTGATACAGGAGGGACCTTCCCCAAACTGATACCACAGAGCTGTAATCTCACCATTATACTGTCACTGTAATATTACCCTGCACTGGAACTATAAGGGGCCCAGGCCAAACCATTGTCTGATGGCCTCGCTTTGTACCCCGGGGGCATTGTCATGCTGATACAGGAGGAGCCTTCCCCAAACTGATCCCACGGAGCTGTAATCTCACCATTATACTGTCACTGTAATATTACCCTGCACTGTAACTATAAGGGGCCCAGGCCAAACCATTCTCTGATGGCCTCGCTTTGTACCCCGGGGGCATTGTCATGCTGATACAGGAGGAGCCTTCCCCAAACTGATACCACAGAGCTGTAATCTCACCATTATACTGTCACTGTAATATTACCCTGCACTGTAACTATAAGGGGCCCAGGCCAAACCATTCTCTGATGGCCTCGCTTTGTACCCCGGGGGCATTGTCATGCTGATACAGGAGGAGCCTTCCCCAAACTGATACCACAGAGCTGTAATATCACCATTATACTGTCACTGTAATGTTACCCTGCACTGTAACTATAAGGGGCCCAGGCCAAACCATTCTCTGATGGCCTCGCTTTGTGCCCCGGGGGCATTGTCATGCTGATACAGGAGGGGCCTTCCCCAAACTAATACCACAGAGCTGTAATCTCACCATTATACTGTCACTGTAATATTACCCTGCACTGTATATAACGCTGTATCTAATAGCGCAATTACATACAGCATTATATGTAGCGCAGTCTATAATGCTGTATATAATTGCACTGTATATAATACTGTATATAATGCTGTATCTAATTGCAGTGTATACAATGCTGTATCTAATTGCAGTGTATATAATACAGGAAACCTAATTTATTCCCAGTTATTGCAAATGTGAAAGCAGAAGATACTAAAAACCAGCGTGAAGCTTAGTATCCTCATGTCCTATATTATATTATATTATATGTGACTGCTCCCAGACATCTGTATACAGGAATTATTATTATTTATGGGGCCCAGGGGCACTTTCATCTGGGAGGATCATGGGATTAGGACATGAAAGCTGGAATTACCTGTAACACACCTGAGGGGGCGGATCCCTCTCCGGAACCTGCCGAGACAATAGCAAACAATGTCTGCACTCCTGGCCTGACAGGTAACACAATCCCCACATTGTACCTCACAGGGGCAAAGACAAGGCAACACAACCTGCACCACACAGCGCAGCACCAGAGGCGATAGTACTGCCCAGCCCGACCCCAGCCTCATGTGAGGTACCCCTATATCTAACCCCTTCCCAGCCTGACCCCAGCCTCATGTGAGGTACCCCTATATCTAACCCCTTCCCAGCCTGACCCCAGCCTCATGTGAGGTACCCCTATATCTAACCCCTTCCCAGCCTGACCCCAGCCTCATGTGAGGTACCCCTATATCTAACCCCTTCCCAGCCTGACCCCAGCCTCATGTGAGGTACCCCTATATCTAACCCCTTCCCAGCCTGACCCCAGCCTCATGTGAGGTACCCCTATATCTAACCCCTTCCCAGCCTGACCCCAGCCTCATGTGAGGTACCCCTATATCTAACCCCTTCCCAGCCTGACCCCAGCCTCATGTGAGGTACCCCTATATCTAACCCCTTCCCAGCCTGACCCCAGCCTCATGTGAGGTACCCCTATATCTAACCCCTTCCCAGCCTGACCCCAGCCTCATGTGAGGTACCCCTATATCTAACCCCTTCCCAGCCTGACCCCAGCCTCATGTGAGGTACCCCTATATCTAACCCCTTCCCAGCCTGACCCCAGCCTCATGTGAGGTACCCCTATATCTAACCCCTTCCCAGCCTGACCCCAGCCTCATGTGAGGTACCCCTATATCTAACCCCTTCCCAGCCTGACCCCAGCCTCATGTGAGGTACCCCTATATCTAACCCCTTCCCAGCCTGACCCCAGCCTCATGTGAGGTACCCCTATATCTAACCCCTTCCCAGCCTGACCCCAGCCTCATGTGAGGTACCCCTATATCTAACCCCTTCCCAGCCTAAAGTGAGGTACCCCCCCCCCCCATTCCCTGTGTCACCCCCCCCCCCCCCATTCCCAGTGTCACCCCCCCCCATTCCCTGTGTCACCCCCCCCCATTCCCTGGCAGGGGGAGCAGTAGCAGGTGATCTGTGTGTGGCATCTGCTGTATTTCTACTTCTCAACTTCTTTCAGCAAATTGTGTCTGTCAGTGTTGGAGGCAGACACCCCCCCCCCCCATCTCCTCCCTCAGTAAACATTAACAAAGGTTCTCTCTTCTCCTCAGACACAGACACAGCCGGTTACTCCGGAGGATCAGTCACCATGTCCCCGCTACTACTACTACTGCTAGGTATGTATCCTCCTCTACCCGCCCTTCAGTGTACCCCTATTACTGCTGTCTCCCCCTAATACACCTGTACCCCTATTACTGCTGTCTCCCCCTAATACACCTGTACCCCCATTACTGCTGCTCTCATCCTTCCTACACCCCCATTACTGCTGCTCTCCTCCTTCCCACACCTGTACCCCCATTACTGCTGCGCTCCTCCTTCCCACACCTGTACCCCCATTACTGCTGCTCTCCTCCTTCCTACACCTGTACCCCCATTACTGCTGCTCTCCTCCTTCCCACACCTGTACCCCCATTACTGCTGCTCTCCTCCTTCCCACACCTGTACCCCCAATACTGCTGCTCTCATCCTTCCTACACCCCTATTACAGCTGCGCTCCTCCTTCCCACACCTGTACCCCCATTACTGCTGCTCTCATCCATCTTACACCCCTATTACTGCTGCTCTCCTCCTTCCCACACCTGTACCCCCATTACTGCTGTCTCCCCCTAATACACCTGTACCCCTATTACTGCTGTCTCCCCCTAATACACCTGTACCCCTATTACTGCTGCGCTCCTCCTTCCTACACCCTTATTACTGCTGCTCTCCTCCTTCCCACACCTGTACCCCCATTACTGCTGTCTCCCCCTAATACACCTGTACCCCTATTACTGCTGTCTCCCCCTAATACACCTGTACCCCCATTACTGCTGCGCTCCTCCTTCCTACACCCTTATTACTGCTGCTCTCCTCCTTCCCACACCTGTACCCCCATTACTGCTGCTCTCCTCCTTCCTACACCCTTATTACTGCTGCTCTCCTCCTTCCCACACCTGTACCCCCATTACTGCTGCGCTCCTCCTTCACACACCTGTACCCCCATTACTGCTGCTCTCCTCCTTCCCACACTTGTACCCCCATTACTGCTGCTCTCCTCCTTCCTACACCTGTACCCCCATTACTGCTGCTCTCCTCCTTCCTACACCCTTATTACTGCTGCTCTCCTCCTTCCCACACCTGTACCCCCATTACTGCTGCTCTCCTCCTTCCTACACCCCTATTACTGCTGCTCTCCTCCTTCCTACACCACTATTACAGCTGCGCTCCTCCTTCCCACACCTGTACCCCCATTACTGCTGCTCTCATCCTTCTTACACCCCTATTACTGCTGCTCTCCTCCTTCCTACACCCCTATTACTGCTGCTCTCCTCCTTCCTACACCCCTATTACAGCTGCGCTCCTCCTTCCCACACCTGTACCCCCATTACTGCTGCTCTCATCCTTCTTACACCCCTATTACTGCTGCTCTCCTCCTTCCCACACCTGTACCCCCATTACTGCTGTCTCCCCCTAATACACCTGTACCCCTATTACTGCTGTCTCCCCCTAATACACCTGTACCCCTATTACTGCTGTCTCCCCCTAATACACCTGTACCCCCATTACTGCTGCTCTCATCCTTCCTACACCCCTATTACTGCTGCTCTCCTCCTTCCCACACCTGTACCCCTATTACTGCTGTCTCCCCCTAATACACCTGTACCCCTATTACTGCTGTCTCCCCCTAATACACCTGTACCCCTATTACTGCTGTCTCCCCCTAATACACCTGTACCCCCATTACTGCTGCTCTCATCCTTCCTACACCCCCATTACTGCTGCTCTCCTCCTTCCCACACCTGTACCCCCATTACTACTGCTCTCCTCCTTCCCACACCTGTACCCCCATTACTGCTGCTCTCCTCCTTCCCACACCTGTACCCCCATTACTGCTGCTCTCCTCCTTCCCACAACTGTACCCCCATTACTGCTGCTCTCCTCCTTCCCACACCTGTACCCCCAATACTGCTGCTCTCATCCTTCCTACACCCCTATTACTGCTGCTCTCCTCCTTCCTACACCTGTACCCCCATTACTGCTGCTCTCCTCCTTCCTACACCTGTACCCCCATTACTGCTGCGCTTCTCCTTCCTACACCCTTATTACTGCTGCTCTCCTCCTTCCTACACCCTTATTACTGCTGCTCTCCTCCTTCCCACACCTGTACCCCCATTACTGCTGCTCTCCTCCTTCCTACACCCTTATTACTGCTGCTCTCATCCTTCCTACACCCTTATTACTGCTGCTCTCCTCCTTCCCACACCTGTACCCCCATTACTGCTGCGCTCCTCCTTCCCACACCTGTACCCCCATTACTGCTGCTCTCCTCCTTCCCACACCTGTACCCCCATTACTGCTGCTCTCCTCCTTCCCACACCTGTACCCCCATTACTGCTGCTCTCCTCCTTCCTACACCCCTATTACTGCTGCTCTCCTCCTTCCCACACCTGTACCCCCATTACTGCTGCTCTCCTCCTTCCTACACCCCCATTACTGCTGCTCTCCTCCTTCCTACACCCCTATTACTGCTGCTCTCCTCCTTCCTACACCTTTATTACTGCTGCTCTCCTCCTTCCCACACCTGTACCCCCATTACTGCTGCTCTCCTCCTTCCCACACCTGTACCCCCATTACTGCTGTCTCCCCCTAATACACCTGTACCCCTATTACTGCTGTCTCCCCCTAATACACCTGTACCCCTATTACTGCTGTCTCCCCCTAATACACCTGTACCCCCATTACTGCTGCTCTCATCCTTCCTACACCCCTATTACTGCTGCTCTCCTCCTTCCCACACCTGTACCCCTATTACTGCTGTCTCCCCCTAATACACCTGTACCCCTATTACTGCTGTCTCCCCCTAATACACCTGTACCCCTATTACTGCTGTCTCCCCCTAATACACCTGTACCCCCATTACTGCTGCTCTCATCCTTCCTACACCCCCATTACTGCTGCTCTCCTCCTTCCCACACCTGTACCCCCATTACTGCTGCTCTCCTCCTTCCCACACCTGTACCCCCATTACTGCTGCTCTCCTCCTTCCCACACCTGTACCCCCATTACTGCTGCTCTCCTCCTTCCCACAACTGTACCCCCATTACTGCTGCTCTCCTCCTTCCCACACCTGTACCCCCAATACTGCTGCTCTCATCCTTCCTACACCCCTATTACTGCTGCTCTCCTCCTTCCTACACCTGTACCCCCATTACTGCTGCTCTCCTCCTTCCTACACCTGTACCCCCATTACTGCTGCGCTTCTCCTTCCTACACCCTTATTACTGCTGCTCTCCTCCTTCCTACACCCTTATTACTGCTGCTCTCCTCCTTCCCACACCTGTACCCCCATTACTGCTGCTCTCCTCCTTCCTACACCCTTATTACTGCTGCTCTCATCCTTCCTACACCCTTATTACTGCTGCTCTCCTCCTTCCCACACCTGTACCCCCATTACTGCTGCGCTCCTCCTTCCCACACCTGTACCCCCATTACTGCTGCTCTCCTCCTTCCCACACCTGTACCCCCATTACTGCTGCTCTCCTCCTTCCCACACCTGTACCCCCATTACTGCTGCTCTCCTCCTTCCTACACCCCTATTACTGCTGCTCTCCTCCTTCCCACACCTGTACCCCCATTACTGCTGCTCTCCTCCTTCCTACACCCCTATTACTGCTGCTCTCCTCCTTCCTACACCTTTATTACTGCTGCTCTCCTCCTTCCCACACCTGTACCCCCATTACTGCTGCTCTCATCCTTCCTACACCCTTATTACTGCTGCTCTCCTCCTTCCCACACCTGTACCCCCATTACTGCTGCTCTCCTCCTTCCTACACCCCCATTACTGCTGCTCTCCTCCTTCCTACACCCCTATTACTGCTGCTCTCCTCCTTCCTACACCCCTATTACAGCTGCGCTCCTCCTTCCCACACCTGTACCCCCATTACTGCTGCTCTCATCCTTCTTACACCCCTATTACTGCTGCTCTCCTCCTTCCCACACCTGTACCCCCATTACTGCTGCGCTCCTCCTTCCCACACCTGTACCCCCATTATTGCTGCTCTCCTCCTTCCCACACCTGTACCCCCATTACTGCTGCTCTCCTCCTTCCCACACCTGTACCCCCATTACTGCTGCTCTCCTCCTTCCCACACCTGTACCCCCATTACTGCTGCTCTCCTCCTTCCTACACCCTTATTACTGCTGCTCTCATCCTTCTTACACCCCTATTACTGCTGCTCTCCTCCTTCCCACACCTGTACCCCCATTACTGCTGCGCTCCTCCTTCCCACACCTGTACCCCCATTACTGCTGCTCTCCTCCTTCCCACACCTGTACCCCCATTACTGCTGCTCTCCTCCTTCCCACACCTGTACCCCCATTACTGCTGCTCTCCTCCTTCCCACACCTGTACCCCCATTACTGCTGCTCTCCTTCCCACACCTGTACCCCCATTACTGCTGCTCTCCTCCTTCCTACACCCTTATTACTGCTGCTCTCCTCCTTCCCACACCTGTACCCCCATTACTGCTGCTCTCCTCCTTCCTACACCCCCATTACTGCTGCTCTCCTCCTTCCTACACCCCTATTACAGCTGCGCTCCTCCTTCCCACACCTGTACCCCCATTACTGCTGCTCTCATCCTTCTTACACCCCCATTACTGCTGCTCTCCTCCTTCCCACACCTGTACCCCCATTACTGCTGCGCTCCTCCTTCCCACACCTGTACCCCCATTATTGCTGCTCTCCTCCTTCCCACACCTGTACCCCCATTACTGCTGCTCTCCTCCTTCCTACACCCCTATTACTGCTGCTCTCCTCCTTCCTACACCTGTACCCCCATTACTGCTGCTCTCCTCCTTCCGACACCTGTACCCCCATTACTGCTGCTCTCCTCTTCTTCCCACATCTGTACCCCCATTACTGCTGCTCTCCTCCTTCCTACACCTGTACCCCCATTACTGCTGCTCTCCTCCTTCCTACACCTGTACCCCCATTACTGCTGCTCTCCTCTTCTTCCCACACCTGTACCCCCATTACTGCTGCTCTCCTCCTTCCCACATCTGTACCCCCATTACTGCTGCTCTCCTCCTTCCTACACCTGTACCCCCATTACTGCTGCTCTCCTCCTTCCTACACCTGTACCCCCAATACTGCTGCTCTCCTCTTCTTCCCACACCTGTACCCCCATTACTGCTGGCTCCCCCTCCTTCCTACACCTGTACCCCCATTACTGCTGCTCTCCTCCTTCCTACACCCCCCTTACTGCTGGCTCCCCCTCCTTCCTACACCTGTACCCCCATTACTGCTGCTCTCCTCCTTCCTACACCTGTACCCCCAATACTGCTGCTCTCCTCTTCTTCCCACATCTGTACCCCCATTACTGCTGCTCTCCTCCTTCCAACACCTGTACCCCCATTACTGCTGCTCTCCTCCTTCCTACACCCCCATTACTGCTGCTCTCATCCTTCCTACACCTTTACCCCCATTACTGCTGCTCTCTTCTTCCCACATCTGTACCCCCAATACTGCTGCTCTCATCCTTCCTACACCTGTACCCCCATTACTGCTGCTCTCATCCTTCCTACACCTGTACCCCCATTACTGCTGCTCTCTTCTTCCCACATCTGTACCCCCAATACTGCTGCTCTCCTCCTTCCTACACCTGTACCCCCATTACTGCTGCTCTTCTCCTTCCTACACCCCTATTACTGCAGCTCTCCTCTTCTTCCCACACCTGTACCCCCATTACTGCTGCTCTCCTCCTTCCTACACCTGTACCCCCATTACTGCTGCTCTCCTCCTTCCTACACCTGTACCCCCATTACTGCTGCTCTCCTCCTTCCTACACCCCCATTACTGCTGCTCTCCTCTTCTTCCCACACCTGTACCCCCATTACTGCTGCTCTCCTCCTTCCTACACCTGTACCCCCAATACTGCTGCTCTCCTCCTTCCTACACCCCCATTACTGCTGCTCTCCTCTTCTTCCCACACCTGTACCCCCATTACTGCTGCTCTCCTCCTTCCTACACCCCCATTACTGCTGCTCTCCTCCTTCCTACACCCCCATTACTGCTGCTCTCCTCCTTCCTACACCCCCATTACTGCTGCTCTCCTCTTCTTCCCACACCTGTACCCCCATTACTGCTGCTCTCCTCCTTCCTACACCTGTACCCCCAATACTGCTGCTCTCCTCCTTCCTACACCCCCATTACTGCTGCTCTCCTCTTCTTCCCACACCTGTACCCCCATTACTGCTGCTCTCCTCCTTCCTACACCCCCAATACTGCTGCTCTCCTCTTCTTCCCACATATATATATATAAGCACATTAGCTGGCCGCAGACAGAAAACCCAACATTGTCACAATTTTCACGCTACAGTTTCACAATGAGTGGCTCAGGGTTTCTTACACAACACAGTAGTGAATCCGCCTGGTTAGTGCAGAACAGATGTTGGTACAGATAATAGGGGGGTTGGTACCAGGCTGTTAGTACAGATAATAGGGGGGTTGGTACCAGGCTGTTAGTACAGATAATAGGGGGGTTGGTACCAGGCTGTTAGTACAGATAATAGGGGGGTTGGCACCAGGCTGTTAGTACAGATAATAGGGGGGTTGGCACCAGGCTGTTAGTACAGATAATAGGGGGGTTGGCACCAGGCTGTTAATACAGATAATAGGGGGGTTGGCACCAGGAAGGCAGTGGGCTGGTTATTCTGTTCCCTCATTACTTCCATCTTGTCCTCCATATAACACTGTAGTAGTGAGATAAGAGTGTACAGCCCCCGTCCTGGGGGAGAGGTTTCCGGGAGGGGCCGTGTGTAATGTCTGTGGGAAGCGATAGTGTCATATTTATATTATTGTACTACAGTGTAAGATGCAATGACTTTTATATTGATGCAATGACTTTTATATTGATACAGACTATCAGCGGCTCTCTGATACTTACACTGGTTATTTATTTGATTGATTTAGAATTTCCCAGATAATTGATCTGATACAATATACACAGACCCTCCAACATGACCCGTTCCATTAGGTACACAATGCTCTGCTCCTGGAATTCCCACCTAAAGTATGATTGCAGACACCTGTGCTGGAACACCTGTATCATCTATTACCTAGCTCAACACAGGTGGCTGCAGCCATACATTAAGAGGGAAGTCCAGGAGCAGAGCACGGTGTACGAGTGGTCATGTTGGAGGGGAGCAGAGCACGGTGTACCAGTGGTCATGTTGGAGGGGAGCAGAGCACGGTGTACCAGTGGTCATGTTGGAGGGGAGCAGAGCACGGTGTACCAGTGGTCATGTTGGAGGGGAGCAGAGCACGGTGTACCAGTGGTCATGTTGGAGGGGAGCAGAGCACGGTGTACCAGTGGTCATGTTGGAGGGGAGCAGAGCATGGTGTACCAGTGGTCATGTTGGAGGGGAGCAGAGCATGGTGTACCAGTGGTCATGTTGGAGGGGAGCAGAGCATGGTGTACCAGTGGTCATGTTGGAGGGTAGCAGAGCATTGTGTACAAGTGGTCATGTTGGAGGGTAGCAGAGCATTGTGTACCAGTGGTCATGTTGGAGGGTAGCAGAGCATTGTGTACCAGTGGTCATGTTGGAGGGTAGCAGAGCATGGTGTACGAGTGGTCATGTTGGAGGGTAGCAGAGCATGGTGTAAGAGTGGTCATGTTGGAGGGTAGCAGAGCATTGTGTACAGGAAGAGTGATGCTGTCAGTGTTATCATCTATGGTATAATGTAGTGGTGGTGTTAGTGTCTATATATAATATGCAGGAAGAGGGATGCTGTCGGTGTTATAATCTATGGTATAATGTAGTGGTGGTGTTAGTGTCTATATATAATATGCAGGAAGAGGGATGCTGTCGGTGTTATAATCTATGGTATAATGTAGTGGTGGTGTTAGTGTCTATATATAATATGCAGGAAGAGGGATGCGGTCAGTGTTATCATCTATAATATAATGTAGTGGTGGTGTTAGTGTCTATATATAATATGCAGGAAGAGGGATGCTGTCAGTGTTATCTATGATATAATGTAGTAGTGGTGGTGTTAGTGCCTATATATAGTATGCAGGAAGAGGGATGCTGTCAGTGTTATGATCTATGGTATAATGTAGTGGTGGTGTTAGTGTCTATATATAGTATGCTGTAATAAAGTGTCAGGAAGAGGGATGCTGTCAGTGTTATGATCTGTGATATAATGTAGTAATGGTGGTGTTAGTGTCTATATATAGTATGCTGTAATAAAGTGTCAGGAAGAGGGATGCTGTCAGTGTTATGATCTGTGATATAATGTAGTAATGGTGGTGTTAGTGTCTATATATAGTATGCTGTAATAAAGTGTCAGGAAGAGGGATGCTGTCAGTGTTATGATCTGTGATATAATGTAGTAATGGTGGTGTTAGTGTCTATATATAGTATGCTGTAATAAAGTGTCAGGAAGAGGGATGCTGTCAGTGTTATCTATGATATAATGTAGTAATGGTGGTGTTAGTGTCTATATATAGTATGCTGTAATAAAGTGTCAGGAAGAGGGATGCTGTCAGTGTTATGATCTGTGATATAATGTAGTAATGGTGGTGTTAGTGTCTATATATAGTATGCTGTAATAAAGTGTCAGGAAGAGGGATGCTGTCAGTGTTATGATCTGTGATATAATGTAGTAATGGTGGTGTTAGTGTCTATATATAGTATGCTGTAATAAAGTGTCAGGAAGAGGGATGCTGTCAGTGTTATGATCTGTGATATAATGTAGTAATGGTGGTGTTAGTGTCTATATATAGTATGCTGTAATAAAGTGTCAGGAAGAGGGATGCTGTCAGTGTTATGATCTGTGATATAATGTAGTAATGGTGGTGTTAGTGTCTATATATAGTATGCTGTAATAAAGTGTCAGGAAGAGGGATGCTGTCAGTGTTATCTATGATATAATGTAGTAATGGTGGTGTTAGTGTCTATATATAGTATGCTGTAATAAAGTGTCAGGAAGAGGGATGCTGTCAGTGTTATGATCTGTGATATAATGTAGTAATGGTGGTGTTAGTGTCTATATATAGTATGCTGTAATAAAGTGTCAGGAAGAGGGATGCTGTCAGTGTTATGATCTGTGATATAATGTAGTAATGGTGGTGTTAGTGTCTATATATAGTATGCTGTAATAAAGTGTCAGGAAGAGGGATGCTGTCAGTGTTATGATCTGTGATATAATGTAGTAATGGTGGTGTTAGTGTCTATATATAGTATGCTGTAATAAAGTGTCAGGAAGAGGGATGCTGTCAGTGTTATGATCTGTGATATAATGTAGTAATGGTGGTGTTAGTGTCTATATATAGTATGCTGTAATAAAGTGTCAGGAAGAGGGATGCTGTCAGTGTTATGATCTGTGATATAATGTAGTAATGGTGGTGTTAGTGTCTATATATAGTATGCTGTAATAAAGTGTCAGGAAGAGGGATGCTGTCAGTGTTATCTATGATATAATGTAGTAATGGTGGTGTTAGTGTCTATATATAGTATGCTGTAATAAAGTGTCAGGAAGAGGGATGCTGTCAGTGTTATCTATGATATAATGTAGTAATGGTGGTGTTAGTGTCTATATATAGTATGCTGTAATAAAGTGTCAGGAAGAGGGATGCTGTCAGTGTTATGATCTGTGATATAATGTAGTAATGGTGGTGTTAGTGTCTATATATAGTATGCTGTAATAAAGTGTCAGGAAGAGGGATGCTGTCAGTGTTATGATCTGTGATATAATGTAGTAATGGTGGTGTTAGTGTCTATATATAGTATGCTGTAATAAAGTGTCAGGAAGAGGGATGCTGTCAGTGTTATGATCTGTGATATAATGTAGTAATGGTGGTGTTAGTGTCTATATATAGTATGCTGTAATAAAGTGTCAGGAAGAGGGATGCTGTCAGTGTTATGATCTGTGATATAATGTAGTAATGGTGGTGTTAGTGTCTATATATAGTATGCTGTAATAAAGTGTCAGGAAGAGGGATGCTGTCAGTGTTATCTATGATATAATGTAGTAATGGTGGTGTTAGTGTCTATATATAGTATGCTGTAATAAAGTGTCAGGAAGAGGGATGCTGTCAGTGTTATGATCTGTGATATAATGTAGTAATGGTGGTGTTAGTGTCTATATATAGTATGCTGTAATAAAGTGTCAGGAAGAGGGATGCTGTCAGTGTTATGATCTGTGATATAATGTAGTAATGGTGGTGTTAGTGTCTATATATAGTATGCTGTAATAAAGTGTCAGGAAGAGGGATGCTGTCAGTGTTATGATCTGTGATATAATGTAGTAATGGTGGTGTTAGTGTCTATATATAGTATGCTGTAATAAAGTGTCAGGAAGAGGGATGCTGTCAGTGTTATGATCTGTGATATAATGTAGTAATGGTGGTGTTAGTGTCTATATATAGTATGCTGTAATAAAGTGTCAGGAAGAGGGATGCTGTCAGTGTTATCTATGATATAATGTAGTAATGGTGGTGTTAGTGTCTATATATAGTATGCTGTAATAAAGTGTCAGGAAGAGGGATGCTGTCAGTGTTATCTATGATATAATGTAGTAATGGTGGTGTTAGTGTCTATATATAGTATGCTGTAATAAAGTGTCAGGAAGAGGGATGCTGTCAGTGTTATGATCTGTGATATAATGTAGTAATGGTGGTGTTAGTGTCTATATATAGTATGCTGTAATAAAGTGTCAGGAAGAGGGATGCTGTCAGTGTTATGATCTATGATATAATGTAGTAATGGTGGTGTTAGTGTCTATATATAGTATGCTGTAATAAAGTGTCAGGAAGAGGGATGCTGTCAGTGTTATCTATGATATAATGTAGTAATGGTGGTGTTAGTGTCTATATATAGTATGCTGTAATAAAGTGTCAGGAAGAGGGATGCTGTCAGTGTTATGATCTGTGATATAATGTAGTAATGGTGGTGTTAGTGTCTATATATAGTATGCTGTAATAAAGTGTCAGGAAGAGGGATGCTGTCAGTGTTATGATCTATGATATAATGTAGTAATGGTGGTGTTAGTGTCTATATATAGTATGCTGTAATAAAGTGTCAGGAAGAGGGATGCTGTCAGTGTTATGATCTGTGATATAATGTAGTAATGGTGGTGTTAGTGTCTATATATAGTATGCTGTAATAAAGTGTCAGGAAGAGGGATGCTGTCAGTGTTATGATCTGTGATATAATGTAGTAATGGTGGTGTTAGTGTCTATATATAGTATGCTGTAATAAAGTGTCAGGAAGAGGGATGCTGTCAGTGTTATGATCTGTGATATAATGTAGTAATGGTGGTGTTAGTGTCTATATATAGTATGCTGTAATAAAGTGTCAGGAAGAGGGATGCTGTCAGTGTTATCTATGATATAATGTAGTAATGGTGGTGTTAGTGTCTATATATAGTATGCTGTAATAAAGTGTCAGGAAGAGGGATGCTGTCAGTGTTATGATCTGTGATATAATGTAGTAATGGTGGTGTTAGTGTCTATATATAGTATGCTGTAATAAAGTGTCAGGAAGAGGGATGCTGTCAGTGTTATGATCTGTGATATAATGTAGTAATGGTGGTGTTAGTGTCTATATATAGTATGCTGTAATAAAGTGTCAGGAAGAGGGATGCTGTCAGTGTTATGATCTGTGATATAATGTAGTAATGGTGGTGTTAGTGTCTATATATAGTATGCTGTAATAAAGTGTCAGGAAGAGGGATGCTGTCAGTGTTATGATCTGTGATATAATGTAGTAATGGTGGTGTTAGTGTCTATATATAGTATGCTGTAATAAAGTGTCAGGAAGAGGGATGCTGTCAGTGTTATCTATGATATAATGTAGTAATGGTGGTGTTAGTGTCTATATATAGTATGCTGTAATAAAGTGTCAGGAAGAGGGATGCTGTCAGTGTTATCTATGATATAATGTAGTAATGGTGGTGTTAGTGTCTATATATAGTATGCTGTAATAAAGTGTCAGGAAGAGGGATGCTGTCAGTGTTATGATCTGTGATATAATGTAGTAATGGTGGTGTTAGTGTCTATATATAGTATGCTGTAATAAAGTGTCAGGAAGAGGGATGCTGTCAGTGTTATGATCTGTGATATAATGTAGTAATGGTGGTGTTAGTGTCTATATATAGTATGCTGTAATAAAGTGTCAGGAAGAGGGATGCTGTCAGTGTTATGATCTGTGATATAATGTAGTAATGGTGGTGTTAGTGTCTATATATAGTATGCTGTAATAAAGTGTCAGGAAGAGGGATGCTGTCAGTGTTATGATCTGTGATATAATGTAGTAATGGTGGTGTTAGTGTCTATATATAGTATGCTGTAATAAAGTGTCAGGAAGAGGGATGCTGTCAGTGTTATCTATGATATAATGTAGTAATGGTGGTGTTAGTGTCTATATATAGTATGCTGTAATAAAGTGTCAGGAAGAGGGATGCTGTCAGTGTTATGATCTGTGATATAATGTAGTAATGGTGGTGTTAGTGTCTATATATAGTATGCTGTAATAAAGTGTCAGGAAGAGGGATGCTGTCAGTGTTATGATCTGTGATATAATGTAGTAATGGTGGTGTTAGTGTCTATATATAGTATGCTGTAATAAAGTGTCAGGAAGAGGGATGCTGTCAGTGTTATGATCTGTGATATAATGTAGTAATGGTGGTGTTAGTGTCTATATATAGTATGCTGTAATAAAGTGTCAGGAAGAGGGATGCTGTCAGTGTTATGATCTGTGATATAATGTAGTAATGGTGGTGTTAGTGTCTATATATAGTATGCTGTAATAAAGTGTCAGGAAGAGGGATGCTGTCAGTGTTATCTATGATATAATGTAGTAATGGTGGTGTTAGTGTCTATATATAGTATGCTGTAATAAAGTGTCAGGAAGAGGGATGCTGTCAGTGTTATCTATGATATAATGTAGTAATGGTGGTGTTAGTGTCTATATATAGTATGCTGTAATAAAGTGTCAGGAAGAGGGATGCTGTCAGTGTTATGATCTGTGATATAATGTAGTAATGGTGGTGTTAGTGTCTATATATAGTATGCTGTAATAAAGTGTCAGGAAGAGGGATGCTGTCAGTGTTATGATCTATGATATAATGTAGTAATGGTGGTGTTAGTGTCTATATATAGTATGCTGTAATAAAGTGTCAGGAAGAGGGATGCTGTCAGTGTTATCTATGATATAATGTAGTAATGGTGGTGTTAGTGTCTATATATAGTATGCTGTAATAAAGTGTCAGGAAGAGGGATGCTGTCAGTGTTATGATCTGTGATATAATGTAGTAATGGTGGTGTTAGTGTCTATATATAGTATGCTGTAATAAAGTGTCAGGAAGAGGGATGCTGTCAGTGTTATGATCTATGATATAATGTAGTAATGGTGGTGTTAGTGTCTATATATAGTATGCTGTAATAAAGTGTCAGGAAGAGGGATGCTGTCAGTGTTATGATCTGTGATATAATGTAGTAATGGTGGTGTTAGTGTCTATATATAGTATGCTGTAATAAAGTGTCAGGAAGAGGGATGCTGTCAGTGTTATGATCTGTGATATAATGTAGTAATGGTGGTGTTAGTGTCTATATATAGTATGCTGTAATAAAGTGTCAGGAAGAGGGATGCTGTCAGTGTTATGATCTGTGATATAATGTAGTAATGGTGGTGTTAGTGTCTATATATAGTATGCTGTAATAAAGTGTCAGGAAGAGGGATGCTGTCAGTGTTATCTATGATATAATGTAGTAATGGTGGTGTTAGTGTCTATATATAGTATGCTGTAATAAAGTGTCAGGAAGAGGGATGCTGTCAGTGTTATGATCTGTGATATAATGTAGTAATGGTGGTGTTAGTGTCTATATATAGTATGCTGTAATAAAGTGTCAGGAAGAGGGATGCTGTCAGTGTTATCTATGATATAATGTAGTAATGGTGGTGTTAGTGTCTATATATAGTATGCTGTAATAAAGTGTCAGGAAGAGGGATGCTGTCAGTGTTATGATCTGTGATATAATGTAGTAATGGTGGTGTTAGTGTCTATATATAGTATGCTGTAATAAAGTGTCAGGAAGAGGGATGCTGTCAGTGTTATGATCTGTGATATAATGTAGTAATGGTGGTGTTAGTGTCTATATATAGTATGCTGTAATAAAGTGTCAGGAAGAGGGATGCTGTCAGTGTTATGATCTGTGATATAATGTAGTAATGGTGGTGTTAGTGTCTATATATAGTATGCTGTAATAAAGTGTCAGGAAGAGGGATGCTGTCAGTGTTATGATCTGTGATATAATGTAGTAATGGTGGTGTTAGTGTCTATATATAGTATGCTGTAATAAAGTGTCAGGAAGAGGGATGCTGTCAGTGTTATCTATGATATAATGTAGTAATGGTGGTGTTAGTGTCTATATATAGTATGCTGTAATAAAGTGTCAGGAAGAGGGATGCTGTCAGTGTTATCTATGATATAATGTAGTAATGGTGGTGTTAGTGTCTATATATAGTATGCTGTAATAAAGTGTCAGGAAGAGGGATGCTGTCAGTGTTATGATCTGTGATATAATGTAGTAATGGTGGTGTTAGTGTCTATATATAGTATGCTGTAATAAAGTGTCAGGAAGAGGGATGCTGTCAGTGTTATGATCTGTGATATAATGTAGTAATGGTGGTGTTAGTGTCTATATATAGTATGCTGTAATAAAGTGTCAGGAAGAGGGATGCTGTCAGTGTTATGATCTGTGATATAATGTAGTAATGGTGGTGTTAGTGTCTATATATAGTATGCTGTAATAAAGTGTCAGGAAGAGGGATGCTGTCAGTGTTATGATCTGTGATATAATGTAGTAATGGTGGTGTTAGTGTCTATATATAGTATGCTGTAATAAAGTGTCAGGAAGAGGGATGCTGTCAGTGTTATCTATGATATAATGTAGTAATGGTGGTGTTAGTGTCTATATATAGTATGCTGTAATAAAGTGTCAGGAAGAGGGATGCTGTCAGTGTTATGATCTGTGATATAATGTAGTAATGGTGGTGTTAGTGTCTATATATAGTATGCTGTAATAAAGTGTCAGGAAGAGGGATGCTGTCAGTGTTATGATCTGTGATATAATGTAGTAATGGTGGTGTTAGTGTCTATATATAGTATGCTGTAATAAAGTGTCAGGAAGAGGGATGCTGTCAGTGTTATGATCTGTGATATAATGTAGTAATGGTGGTGTTAGTGTCTATATATAGTATGCTGTAATAAAGTGTCAGGAAGAGGGATGCTGTCAGTGTTATGATCTGTGATATAATGTAGTAATGGTGGTGTTAGTGTCTATATATAGTATGCTGTAATAAAGTGTCAGGAAGAGGGATGCTGTCAGTGTTATCTATGATATAATGTAGTAATGGTGGTGTTAGTGTCTATATATAGTATGCTGTAATAAAGTGTCAGGAAGAGGGATGCTGTCAGTGTTATCTATGATATAATGTAGTAATGGTGGTGTTAGTGTCTATATATAGTATGCTGTAATAAAGTGTCAGGAAGAGGGATGCTGTCAGTGTTATGATCTGTGATATAATGTAGTAATGGTGGTGTTAGTGTCTATATATAGTATGCTGTAATAAAGTGTCAGGAAGAGGGATGCTGTCAGTGTTATGATCTATGATATAATGTAGTAATGGTGGTGTTAGTGTCTATATATAGTATGCTGTAATAAAGTGTCAGGAAGAGGGATGCTGTCAGTGTTATCTATGATATAATGTAGTAATGGTGGTGTTAGTGTCTATATATAGTATGCTGTAATAAAGTGTCAGGAAGAGGGATGCTGTCAGTGTTATGATCTGTGATATAATGTAGTAATGGTGGTGTTAGTGTCTATATATAGTATGCTGTAATAAAGTGTCAGGAAGAGGGATGCTGTCAGTGTTATGATCTGTGATATAATGTAGTAATGGTGGTGTTAGTGTCTATATATAGTATGCTGTAATAAAGTGTCAGGAAGAGGGATGCTGTCAGTGTTATGATCTGTGATATAATGTAGTAATGGTGGTGTTAGTGTCTATATATAGTATGCTGTAATAAAGTGTCAGGAAGAGGGATGCTGTCAGTGTTATGATCTGTGATATAATGTAGTAATGGTGGTGTTAGTGTCTATATATAGTATGCTGTAATAAAGTGTCAGGAAGAGGGATGCTGTCAGTGTTATGATCTGTGATATAATGTAGTAATGGTGGTGTTAGTGTCTATATATAGTATGCTGTAATAAAGTGTCAGGAAGAGGGATGCTGTCAGTGTTATGATCTGTGATATAATGTAGTAATGGTGGTGTTAGTGTCTATATATAGTATGCTGTAATAAAGTGTCAGGAAGAGGGATGCTGTCAGTGTTATGATCTATGATATAATGTAGTAATGGTGGTGTTAGTGTCTATATATAGTATGCTGTAATAAAGTGTCAGGGTGCCACAGTTCTGGTATCCTGTAGATCTTACAATGTACATGAGGCTTCCAGCAGCTCAGACATCCGGAGAATGCCCGTCTGAGTGTAGGGGGAACGGACTGAACACCAAACAGGGAGCACTGCCCGAAATTCCACCCCTACACCCCGCCAGCTCCAGTAATTATTTAGTAACAGTTACTTATATAGCGTAGCATATTCCATTGCGCTTTACAATTGGAATCAACATTAATCGAACAAGACTGGGTTGTAAAAGACAGACATAAAGGTAAGAGGGTCCTGCTCACAAGCTTACACCCTATCGGGCAGGGGTTCCCAACCACGGTCCTCAAGGCACACTAACAGTCCAGGTTTTAGGGATAGCCATACTTGAGCACAGGTGACTTAATTAGTACCTATGCTATTTTGATTTGACCATCTGGTGACAATCATGGATATCCCTAAAACCAGGACTGTTACTGTGTCTTGAAGACCTAGTTTGGGAGTCGCTGTTATAGGGCCAAGCTTACACCCTACAGGGCCAAGCTTACACCCTACAGGGCCAAGCTTACACCCTACAGGGCCAAGCTTACACTCTATAGGTTTAGGCCACAAAACGAGACGGTCTTTTTCCACCACACTGCAATACTGGGCCCCTAATCTGCTGAGTAAGGAGACCCCGATGGGCAGAGATCTGCGCCCTGTAGATGCTGCCATCTTGGCTTGCCGATCCATGCCCAGATGCATGGAAGCAGGTGTGTCTGGAACGCGATGGCGTGTAGTTTAATCTGATGTAACATACCTGAGGGCCAGGCGCTAGAGCATTATATTGTGTGGTGACGATAATGTGCTTCTCTCCAGGGATTGTGCCAGGCGTACACGGGTTCTCAATGTGCGGATGGAGGACGCAGCTGGCTGGTGGAAATACCCTGCGCCACTACAGCGGTTCCAGAGACAATACGGTGACTGTGGTGAACACGGCAGACGCTCTGATAGTCATCTCACCGTTTGCGCCCTCTGATAACCTGACCCTGCAGAGCCATCCTGGGAAGTACAGCTTCTGCGTACACTGGGTTCCCGCTCTGCGCATATTCAATATTACCTATGGGGTAACCAAGTCATGGGAGGTCTCATCCAGGCCGGATATGGAGGTCTTCCCAGTGCCCACCCCACTGACCAGCTGTGACCCCCAGTACCCCCTGATCAACGTGACCATCAATGGGCAACAACAGGGAAATTCATGTCTCTTCAACTACTCCGTCCAGGCCCTGAGCTCCGGTAAGGCCCCTGTATATATCTCATATATACCCGGTATGTACTATAGCACATTACATCAGTATGGTCAGCGAGACTTGATTATAGGCCTAGAGTTATATTATGCAGCCAGAGATTCCTATAATGCTGCACCGATACTGGGGTGTGAGTGGTATACTGGGAGTACAGGTGTAGAGGGAGGTGATACTGGGGTGTGAGTGGTATACTAGATGTACAGGTGTAGAGGGGATACTGGGATGAGTGGTATACTGGGGGTACAGGTGTAGAGGGAGGGGATACTGGGGTGTGAGTGGTATACTAGAGGTACAGATGTAGAGGGGATACTGGGATGAGCGGTATACTGGGGGTACAGGTGTAGAGAGGATACTGGGATGAGTGGTATACTGGGGGTACAGGTGTAGAGAGGATACTGGGATGAGTGGTATACTGGGGGTACAGGTGTAGAGAGGATACTGGGGTGAGTGGTATACTAGGGTACTGGTGTAGAGGGGATACTGGGGTGTGAGTGGTATACTGGGGGTAGAGGGGATACAGGTGTAGAGAGGATACTGGGGTGTGAGTGGCATACTGGGGGTACAGGTGTAGAGGGAGGGAATACTGGGGGACATCACAGCAGCGTATGTGTTTCCTGGGAGCCCCATTGGGTGATGTGAGGAGCGCAGAGGCTCGGTGGGTAAGACGTGTCTGGCAGTGTCAGCCTCTGTACATTACCCCACAGCAGTTTCCTGCCCACAGGGCAGCTGTAGTAACAGATGTGGGCTCAGGAAGCCACAGGGTCACACAGATGGGAACTTCTCACCCCACCGCTACATACATCAACATCTCCCCAGTAATGAGGGAAGCCGCACGTCAGCCATAGCTGGGGAGAGGTTACAGCCAGGTGACTCCTGTGTTACTCCTATATAACCCCAGTAATGAGAGGGAAGCCGCACATCAGCCATAGCTGGGGAGAGGTTACAGCCAGGTGACTCCTGTGTTACTCCTATATAACCCAAGTAATGAGAGGGAAGCCGCACATCAGTCATAGCTGGGGAGAGGTTACAGCCAGGTGACTCCTGTGTTACTCCTATATAACCCCAGTAATGAGAGGGAAGCCGCACATCGGCCATAGCTGGGGAGAGGTTACAGCCAGGTGACTCCTATATAACCCCAGTAATGAGAGGGAAGCCGCACATCGGCCATAGCTGGGGAGAGGTTACAGCCAGGTGACTCCTATATAACCCCAGTAATGAGAGGGAAGCCGCACATCGGCCATAGCTGGGGAGAGGTTACAGCCAGGTGACTCCTGTGTTACTCCTATATAACCCCAGTAATCAGAGGGAAGCCGCACATCAGCCATAGCTGGGAAGAGGTTACAGCCAGGTGACTCCTATATAACCCCAGTAATGAGAGGGAAGCCGCACATCGGCCATAGCTGGGGAGAGGTTACAGCCAGGTGACTCCTGTGTTACTCCTATATAACCCCAGTAATGAGAGGGAAGCCGCACATCAGCCATAGCTGGGGAGAGGTTACAGCCAGGTGACTCCTGTGTTACTCCTATATAACCCCAGTAATGAGAGGGAAGCCGCACATCGGCCATAGCTGGGGAGAGGTTACAGCCAGGTGACTCCTGTGTTACTCCTATATAACCGCAGTAATGAGAGGGAAGCCGCACAGCAGCCATAGCTGGGGAGAGGTTACAGCCAGGTGACTCCTATATAACCCCAGTAATGAGAGGGAAGCCGCACATCAGCCATAGTTGGGGAGAGGTTACAGCCAGGTGACTCCTGTGTTACTCCTATATAACCCCAGTAATGAGAGGGAAGCCGCACATCAGCCATAGCTGGGGAGAGGTTACAGCCAGGTGACTCCTATATAACCCCAATAATGAGAGGGAAGCCGCACATCAGCCATAGTTGGGGAGAGGTTACAGCCAGGTGACTCCTGTTTTACTCCTATATAACCCCAGTAATGAGAGGGAAGCCGCACATCAGCCATAGCTGGGGAGAGGTTACAGCCAGGTGACTCCTGTGTTACTTCTATATAACCCCAGTAATGAGAGGGAAGCCGCACATCGGCCATAGCTGGGGAGAGGTTACAGCCAGGTGACTCCTGTGTTACTCCTATATAACCCCAGAAATGAGAGGGAAGCCGCACATCAGCCATAGCTGGGGAGAGGTTACAGCCAGGTGACTCCTGTGTTACTTCTATATAACCCCAGTAATGAGAGGGAAGCCGCACATCGGCCATAGCTGGGGAGAGGTTACAGCCAGGTGACTCCTGTGTTACTCCTAAATAACCCCAGTAATGAGAGGGAATCCGCACATCAGCCATAGCTGGGGAGAGGTTACAGCCAGGTGACTCCTATATAACCCCAGTAATGAGAGGGAAGCCACACATCAGCCATAGCTGGGGAGAGGTTACAGCCAGGTGACTCCTGTGTTACTCCTATATAACCCCAGTAATGAGAGGGAAGCCGCACATCGGCCATAGCTGGGGAGAGGGTACAGCCAGGTGACTCCTATATAACCCCAGTAATGAGAGGGAAGCCGCACATCAGCCATAGCTGGGGAGAGGTTACAGCCAGGTGATCCTATATAACCCCAGTAATGAGAGGGAAGCCGCACATCGCCCATAGCTGGGGAGAGGTTACAGCCAGGTGACTCCTGTGTTACTCCTATATAACCCCAGTAATGAGAGGGAAGCCGCACATCAGCCATAGCTGGGGAGAGGTTACAGACAGGTGACTCCTGTGTTACTCCTATATAACCCCAGTAATGAGAGGGAAGCCGCACATTGGCCATAGCTGGGGAGTGGTTACAGCCAGGTGACTCCTATATAACCCCAGTAATGAGAGGGAAGCCACACATCAGCCATAGCTGGGGAGAGGTTACAGCCAGGTGACTCCTATATAACCCCAGTAATGAGAGGGAAGCCACACATCGGCCATAGCTGGGGAGAGGTTACAGCCAGGTGACTCCTGTGTTACTTCTATATAACCCCAGTAATGAGAGGGAAGCCGCACATCGGCCATAGCTGGGG
Organism: Taudactylus pleione; assembly: GCA_031769625.1. Taxonomy (NCBI): domain Eukaryota; kingdom Metazoa; phylum Chordata; class Amphibia; order Anura; family Myobatrachidae; genus Taudactylus; species Taudactylus pleione. Next base: position 57,167 of record JAUIMM010000831.1, read on the forward strand.
AGAGGGTACAGCCAGGTGACTCCTATATAACCCCAGTAATGAGAGGGAAGCCGCACATCGCCCATAGCTGGGGAGAGGTTACAGCCAGGTGACTCCTGTGTTACTTCTATATAACCCTAGTAATGAGAGGGAAGCCGCACATTGGCCATAGCTGGGGAGTGGTTACAGCCAGGTGACTCCTATATAACCCCAGTAATGAGAGGGAAGCCGCACATCGGACATAGCTGGGGAGAGGTTACAGACAGGTGACTCCTGTGTTAATCCTATATAACCCCAGTAATGAGAGGGAAGCCGCACATTGGCCATAGCTGGGGAGTGGTTACAGCCAGGTGACTCCTATATAACCCCAGTAATGAGAGGGAAGCCACACATCAGCCATAGCTGGGGAGAGGTTACAGACAGGTGACTCCTGTGTTACTCCTATATAACCCCAGTAATGAGAGGGAAGCCGCACACTGGCCATAGCTGGGGAGTGGTTATAGCCAGGTGACTCCTATATAACCCCAGTAATGAGAGGGAAGCCACACATCAGCCGTAGCTGGGGAGAGGTTACAGCCAGGTGACTCCTGTGTTACTTCTATATAACCCCAGTAATGAGAGGGAAGCCGCACATCGGCCATAGCTGGGGAGAGGTTACAGCCAGGTGACTCCTGTGTTACTCCTATATAACCCCAGTAATGAGAGGGAAGCCGCACATCGGCCATAGCTGGGGAGTGGTTACACCCAGGTGACTCCTATATAACCCCAGTAATGAGAGGGAAGCCGCACATCGGACATAGCTGGGGAGAGGTTACAGCCAGGTGACTCCTATATAACCCCAGTAATGAGAGGGAAGCCGCACATCGGCCATAGCTGGGGAGAGGTTACAGCCAGGTGACTCCTATATAACCCCAGTAATGAGAGGGAAGCCGCACATCGGCCATAGCTGGGGAGAGGTTACAGCCAGGTGACTCCTATATAACCCCAGTAATGAGAGGGAAGCCGCACATCAGCCATAGCTGGGGAGAGGTTACAGCCAGGTGACTCCTATATAACCCCAGTAATGAGAGGGAAGCCGCACATCGGCCATAGCTGGGGAGAGGTTACAGCCAGGTGACTCCTATATAACCCCAGTAATGAGACGGAAGCCGCACATCAGCCATAGTTGGGGAGAGGTTACAGCCAGGTGACTCCTGTGTTACTCCTATATAACCCCAGTAATGAGAGGGAAGCCGCACATCAGCCATAGCTGGGGAGAGGTTACAGCCAGGTGACTCCTGTGTTACTCCTATATAACGCCAGTAATGAGAGGGAAGCCGCACATCGGTCATAGCTGGGGAGAGGTTACAGCCAGGTGACTCCTGTGTTACTCCTATATAACCCCAGTAATGAGAGGGAAGCCGCACATCAGCCATAGCTGGGGAGAGGTTACAGCCAGGTGACTCCTATATAACCCCAGTAATAAGAGGGAAGCCGCACATCGGCCATAGCTGGGGAGAGGTTACAGTCAGGTGACTCCTGTGTTACTCCTATATAACCCCAGTAATCAGAGGGAAGCCGCACATCAGCAATAGCTGGGGAGAGGTTACAGCCAGGTGACTCCTATATAACCCCAGTAATGAGAGGGAAGCCGCACATTGGCCATAGCTGGGGAGAGGTTACAGCCAGGTGACTCTGTGTTACTCCTATATAACCCCAGTAATGAGAGGGAAGCCGCACATCAGCCATAGCTGGGGAGAGGTTACAGCCAGGTGACTCCTGTGTTACTCCTATATAACCCCAGTAATGAGAGGGAAGCCGCACATCAGTCATAGCTGGGGAGAGGTTACAGCCAGGTGACTCCTGTGTTACTCCTATATAACCCCAGTAATGAGAGGGAAGCCGCACATCGGCCACAGCTGGGGAGAGGTTACAGCCAGGTGACTCCTATATAACCCCAGTAATGAGAGGGAAGCCGCACATCGGCCATAGCTGGGGAGAGGTTACAGCCAGGTGACTCCTATATAACCCCAGTAATGAGAGGGAAGCCGCACATCGGCCATAGCTGGGGAGAGGTTACAGCCAGGTGACTCCTGTGTTACTCCTATATAACCCCAGTAATCAGAGGGAAGCCGCACATCAGCCATAGCTGGGGAGAGGTTACAGCCAGGTGACTCCTATATAACCCCAGTAATGAGAGGGAAGCCGCACATCGGCCATAGCTGGGGAGAGGTTACAGCCAGGTGACTCCTGTGTTACTCCTATATAACCCCAGTAATGAGAGGGAAGCCGCACATCAGCCATAGCTGGGGAGAGGTTACAGCCAGGTGACTCCTGTGTTACTCCTATATAACCCCAGTAATGAGAGGGAAGCCGCACATCAGCCATAGCTGGGGAGAGGTTACAGCCAGGTGACTCCTGTGTTACTCCTATATAACCCCAGTAATGAGAGGGAAGCCGCACATCGGCCATAGCTGGGGAGAGGTTACAGCCAGGTGACTCCTATATAACCCCAGTAATGAGAGGGAAGCCGCACATCAGCCATAGCTGGGGAAAGGTTACAGCCAGGTGACTCCTGTGTTACTCCTATATAACCCCAGTAATGAGAGGGAAGCCGCACATCGCCCATAGCTGGGGAGAGGTTACAGCCAGGTGACTCCTGTGTTACTCCTATATAACCCCAGTAATGAGAGGGAAGCCGCACAGCAGCCATAGCTGGGGAGAGGTTATAGCCAGGTGACTCCTGTGTTACTCCTATATAACCCCAGTAATCAGAGGGAAGCCGCACATCAGCCATAGCTGGGGAGAGGTTACAGCCAGGTGACTCCTATATAATCCCAGTAATGAGAGGGAAGCCGCACATCAGCCATAGCTGGGGAGAGGTTACAGCCAGGTGACTCCTATATAACCCCAGTAATGAGAGGGAAGCTGCACATCAGCCATAGTTGGGGAGAGGTTACAGCCAGGTGACTCCTGTGTTACTCCTATATAACCCCAGTAATGAGAGGGAAGCCGCACATCAGCCATAGCTGGGGAGAGGTTACAGCCAGGTGACTCCTATATAACCCCAGTAATGAGAGGGAAGCCGCACATCAGCCATAGTTGGGGAGAGGTTACAGCCAGGTGAACCCTGTGTTACTCCTATATAACCCCAGTAATGAGAGGGAAGCCGCACATCAGCCATAGCTGGGGAGAGGTTACAGCCAGGTGACTCCTGTGTAACTTCTATATAACCCCAGTAATGAGAGGGAAGCCGCACATCGGCCATAGCTGGGGAGAGGTTACAGCCAGGTGACTCCTGTGTTACTCCTATATAACCCCAGAATTTAGAGGGAAGCCGCACATCAGCCATAGCTGGGGAGAGGTTACAGCCAGGTGACTCCTGTGTTACTCCTATATAACCCCAGTAATGAGAGGGAAGCCGCACATCAGCCATAGCTGGGGAGTGGTTACAGCCAGGTGACTCCTATATAACCCCAGTAATGAGAGGGAAGCCACACATCAGCCATAGCTGGGGAGAGGTTACAGCCAGGTGACTCCTATATAACCCCAGTAATGAGAGGGAAGCCACACATCGGCCATAGCTGGGGAGAGGTTACAGCCAGGTGACTCCTGTGTTACTTCTATATAACCCCAGTAATGAGAGGGAAGCCGCACATCGGCCATAGCTGGGGAGAGGGTACAGCAAGGTGACTCCTATATAACCCCAGTAAAGAGAGGGCAGCCGCACATCGCCCATAGCTGGGGAGAGGTTACAGCCAGGTGACTCCTGTGTTACTTCTATATAACCCCAGTAATGAGAGGGAAGCCGCACATCAGCCATAGCTGGGGAGAGGTTACAGCCATGTGATCCTATATAACCCCAGTAATGAGAGGGAAGCCGCACATCGCCCATAGCTGGGGAGAGGTTACAGCCAGGTGACTCCTGTGTTACTCCTATATAACCCCAGTAATGAGAGGGAAGCCGCACATCAGCCATAGCTGGGGAGAGGTTACAGACAGGTGACTCCTGTGTTACTCCTATATAACCCCAGTAATGAGAGGGAAGCCGCACATTGGCCATAGCTGGGGAGTGGTTACAGCCAGGTGACTCCTATATAACCCCAGTAATGAGAGGGAAGCCACACATCAGCCATAGCTGGGGAGAGGTTACAGACAGGTGACTCCTGTGTTACTCCTATATAACCCCAGTAATGAGAGGGAAGCCGCACATTGGCCATAGCTGGGGAGAGGTTATAGCCAGGTGACTCCTATATAACCCCAGTAATGAGAGGGAAGCCACACATCAGCCATAGCTGGGGAAAGGTTACAGCCAGGTGACTCCTGTGTTACTTCTATATAACCCCAGTAATGAGAGGGAAGCCGCACATCGGCCATAGCTGGGGAGAGGTTACAGCCAGGTGACTCCTATATAACCCCAGTAATGAGAGGGAAGCCGCACATCGGCCATAGCTGGGGAGAGGTTACAGCCAGGTGACTCCTTTATAACCCCAGTAATGAGAGGGAAGCCGCACATCGGCCATAGCTGGGGAGAGGTTACAGCCAGGTGACTCCTATATAACCCCAGTAATGAGAGGGAAGCCGCACATCGGCCATAGCTGGGGAGAGGTTACAGCCAGGTGACTCCTATATAACCCCAGTAATGAGAGGGAAGCCGCACATCAGCCATAGTTGGGGAGAGGTTACAGCCAGGTGACTCCTGTGTTACTCCTATATAACCCCAGTAATGAGAGGGAAGCCGCACATCAGCCATAGCTGGGGAGAGGTTACAGCCAGGTGACTCCTGTGTTACTCCTATATAACCCCAGTAATGAGAGGGAAGCCGCACAGCAGCCATAGCTGGGGAGAGGTTACAGCCAGGTGACTCCTGTGTTACTTCTATATAACCCCAGTAATGAGAGGGAAGCCGCACATCAGCCATAGCTGGGGAGAGGTTACAGCCAGGTGACTCCTGTGTTACTCCTATATAACCCCAGTAATGAGAGGGAAGCCGAACATCAGCCATAGCTGGGGAGAGGTTACAGCCAGGTGACTCCTATATAACCCCAGTAATGAGAGGGAAGCCGCACATCGGACATAGCTGGGGAGAGGTTACAGCCAGGTGACTCCTATATAACCCCAGTAATGAGAGGGAAGCCGCACATCGGCCATAGCTGGGGAGAGGTTACAGCCAGGTGACTCCTATATAACCCCAGTAATGAGAGGGAATCCGCACATCGGCCATAGCTGGGGAGAGGTTACAGCCAGGTGACTCCTATATAACCCCAGTAATGAGAGGGAAGCCGCACATCAGCCATAGCTTGGGAGAGGTTACAGCCAGGTGACTCCTATATATCCCCAGTAATGAGAGGGAAGCCGCACATCGGCCATAGCTGGGGAGAGGTTACAGCCAGGTGACTCCTATATAACCCCAGTAATGAGACGGAAGCCGCACATCAGCCATAGTTGGGGAGAGGTTACAGCCAGGTGACTCCTGTGTTACTCCTATATAACCCCAGTAATGAGAGGGAAGCCGCACATCAGCCATAGCTGGGGAGAGGTTACAGCCAGGTGACTCCTGTGTTACTCCTATATAACGCCAGTAATGAGAGGGAAGCCGCACATCGGTCATAGCTGGGGAGAGGTTACAGCCAGGTGACTCCTGTGTTACTCCTATATAACCCCAGTAATGAGAGGGAAGCCGCACATCAGCCATAGCTGGGGAGAGGTTACAGCCAGGTGACTCCTATATAACCCCAGTAATAAGAGGGAAGCCGCACATCGGCCATAGCTGGGGAGAGGTTACAGTCAGGTGACTCCTGTGTTACTCCTATATAACCCCAGTAATCAGAGGGAAGCCGCACATCAGCAATAGCTGGGGAGAGGTTACAGCCAGGTGACTCCTATATAACCCCAGTAATGAGAGGGAAGCCGCACATCGGCCATAGCTGGGGAGAGGTTACAGCCAGGTGACTCTGTGTTACTCCTATATAACCCCAGTAATGAGAGGGAAGCCGCACATCAGCCATAGCTGGGGAGAGGTTACAGCCAGGTGACTCCTGTGTTACTCCTATATAACCCCAGTAATGAGAGGGAAGCCGCACATCAGTCATAGCTGGGGAGAGGTTACAGCCAGGTGACTCCTGTGTTACTCCTATATAACCCCAGTAATGAGAGGGAAGCCGCACATCGGCCATAGCTGGGGAGAGGTTACAGCCAGGTGACTCCTATATAACCCCAGTAATGAGAGGGAAGCCGCACATCGGCCATAGCTGGGGAGAGGTTACAGCCAGGTGACTCCTATATAACCCCAGTAATGAGAGGGAAGCCGCACATCGGCCATAGCTGGGGAGAGGTTACAGCCAGATGACTCCTGTGTTACTCCTATATAACCCCAGTAATCAGAGGGAAGCCGCACATCAGCCATAGCTGGGGAGAGGTTACAGCCAGGTGACTCCTATATAACCCCAGTAATGAGAGGGAAGCCGCACATCGGCCATAGCTGGGGAGAGGTTACAGCCAGGTGACTCCTGTGTTACTCCTATATAACCCCAGTAATGAGAGGGAAGCCGCACATCAGCCATAGCTGGGGAGAGGTTACAGCCAGGTGACTCCTGTGTTACTCCTATATAACCCCAGTAATGAGAGGGAAGCCGCACATCAGCCATAGCTGGGGAGAGGTTACAGCCAGGTGACTCCTGTGTTACTCCTATATAACCCCAGTAATGAGAGGGAAGCCGCACATCGGCCATAGCTGGGGAGAGGTTACAGCCAGGTGACTCCTATATAACCCCAGTAATGAGAGGGAAGCCGCACATCAGCCATAGCTGGGGAAAGGTTACAGCCAGGTGACTCCTGTGTTACTCCTATATAACCCCAGTAATGAGAGGGAAGCCGCACATCGCCCATAGCTGGGGAGAGGTTACAGCCAGGTAACTCCTGTGTTACTCCTATATAACCCCAGTAATGAGAGGGAAGCCGCACAGCAGCCATAGCTGGGGAGAGGTTATAGCCAGGTGACTCCTGTGTTACTCCTATATAACCCCAGTAATCAGAGGGAAGCCGCACATCAGCCATAGCTGGGGAGAGGTTACAGCCAGGTGACTCCTATATAATCCCAGTAATGAGAGGGAAGCCGCACATCAGCCATAGCTGTGGAGAGGTTACAGCCAGGTGACTCCTATATAACCCCAGTAATGAGAGGGAAGCTGCACATCAGCCATAGTTGGGGAGAGGTTACAGCCAGGTGACTCCTGTGTTACTCCTATATAACCCCAGTAATGAGAGGGAAGCCGCACATCAGCCATAGCTGGGGAGAGGTTACAGCCAGGTGACTCCTATATAACCCCAGTAATGAGAGGGAAGCCGCACATCAGCCATAGTTGGGGAGAGGTTACAGCCAGGTGACTCCTGTGTTACTCCTATATAACCCCAGTAATGAGAGGGAAGCCGCACATCAGCCATAGCTGGGGAGAGGTTACAGCCAGGTGACGCCTGTGTAACTTCTATATAACCCCAGTAATGAGAGGGAAGCCGCACATCGGCCATAGCTGGGGAGAGGTTACAGCCAGGTGACTCCTGTGTTACTCCTATATAACCCCAGAAATTAGAGGGAAGCCGCACATCAGCCATAGCTGGGGAGAGGTTACAGCCAGGTGACTCCTGTGTTACTCCTATATAACCCCAGTAATGAGAGGGAAGCCGCACATCAGCCATAGCTGGGGAGAGGTTACAGCCAGGTGACTCCTATATAACCCCAGTAATGAGAGGGAAGCCACACATCAGCCATAGCTGGGGAGAGGTTACAGCCAGGTGACTCCTGTGTTACTCCTATATAACCCCAGTAATGAGAAGGAAGCCGCACATCGGCCATAGCTGGGGAGAGGGTACAGCCAGGTGACTCCTATATAACCCCAGTAATGAGAGGGAAGCCGCACATCGCCCATAGCTGGGGAGAGGTTACAGCCAGGTGACTCCTGTGTTACTTCTATATAACCCCAGTAATGAGAGGGAAGCCGCACATCAGCCATAGCTGGGGAGAGGTTACAGCCAGGTGATCCTATATAACCCCAGTAATGAGAGGGAAGCCGCACATCGCCCATAGCTGGGGAGAGGTTACAGCCAGCTGACTCCTGTGTTACTCCTATGTAACCCCAGTAATGAGAGGGAAGCCGCACATCAGCCATAGCTGGGGAGAGGTTACAGACAGGTGACTCCTGTGTTACTCCTATATAACCCCAGTAATGAGAGGGAAGCCGCACATTGGCCATAGCTGGGGAGTGGTTACAGCCAGTTGACTCCTATATAACCGCAGTAATGAGAGGGAAGCCACACATCAGCCATAGCTGGGGAGAGGTTACAGCCAGGTGACTCCTATATAACCCCAGTAATGAGAGGGAAGCCACACATCGGCCATAGCTGGGGAGAGGTTACAGCCAGGTGACTCCTGTGTTACTTCTATATAACCCCAGTAATGAGAGGGAAGCCGCACATCGGCCATAGCTGGGGAGAGGGTACAGCAAGGTGACTCCTATATAACCCCAGTAATGAGAGGGAAGCCGCACATCGCCCATAGCTGGGGAGAGGTTACAGCCAGGTGACTCCTGTGTTACTCCTATATAACCCCAGTAATGAGAGGGAAGCCGCACATTGGCCATAGCTGGGGAGTGGTTACAGCCAGGTGACTCCTATATAACCGCAGTAATGAGAGGGAAGCCACACATCAGCCATAGCTGGGGAGAGGTTACAGCCAGGTGACTCCTATATAACCCCAGTAATGAGAGGGAAGCCACACATCGGCCATAGCTGGGGAGAGGTTACAGCCAGGTGACTCCTGTGTTACTTCTATATAACCCCAGTAATGAGAGGGAAGCCGCACATCGGCCATAGCTGGGGAGAGGTTACAGCCATGTGATCCTATATAACCCCAGTAATGAGAGGGAAGCCGCACTTCGCCCATAGCTGGGGAGAGGTTACAGCCAGGTGACTCCTGTGTTACTCCTATATAACCCCAGTAATGAGAGGGAAGCCGCACATCAGCCATAGCTGGGGAGAGGTTACAGACAGGTGACTCCTGTGTTACTCCTATATAACCCCAGTAATGAGAGGGAAGCCGCACATTGGCCATAGCTGGGGAGTGGTTACAGCCAGGTGACTCCTATATAACCCCAGTAATGAGAGGGAAGCCACACATCAGCCATAGCTGGGGAGAGGTTACAGACAGGTGACTCCTGTGTTACTCCTATATAACCCCAGTAATGAGAGGGAAGCCGCACATTGGCCATAGCTGGGGAGTGGTTATAGCCAGGTGACTCCTATATAACCCCAGTAATGAGAGGGAAGCCACACATCAGCCATAGCTGGGGAAAGGTTACAGCCAGGTGACTCCTGTGTTACTTCTATATAACCCCAGTAATGAGAGGGAATCCGCACATCGGCCATAGCTGGGGAGAGGTTACAGCCAGGTGACTCCTGTGTTACTCCTATATAACCCCAGTAATGAGAGGGAAGCCGCACATCGGCCATAGCTGGGGAGTGGTTACAGCCAGGTGACTCCTATATAACCCCAGTAATGAGAGGGAAGCCGCACATCGGACATAGCTGGGGAGAGGTTACAGCCAGGTGACTCCTATATAACCCCAGTAATGAGAGGGAAGCCGCACATCGGCCATAGCTGGGGAGAGGTTACAGCCAGGTGACTCCTATATAACCCCAGTAATGAGAGGGAAGCCGCACATCGGCCATAGCTGGGGAGAGGTTACAGCCAGGTGACTCCTTTATAACCCCAGTAATGAGAGGGAAGCCGCACATCGGCCATAGCTGGGGAGAGGTTACAGCCAGGTGACTCCTATATAACCCCAGTAATGAGAGGGAAGCCGCACATCGGCCATAGCTGGGGAGAGGTTACAGCCAGGTGACTCCTATATAACCCCAGTAATGAGAGGGAAGCCGCACATCAGCCATAGTTGGGGAGAGGTTACAGCCAGGTGACTCCTGTGTTACTCCTATATAACCCCAGTAATGAGAGGGAAGCCGCACATCAGCCATAGCTGGGGAGAGGTTACAGCCAGGTGACTCCTGTGTTACTCCTATATAACCCCAGTAATGAGAGGGAAGCCGCACAGCAGCCATAGCTGGGGAGAGGTTACAGCCAGGTGACTCCTGTGTTACTTCTATATAACCCCAGTAATGAGAGGGAAGCCGCACATCAGCCATAGCTGGGGAGAGGTTACAGCCAGGTGACTCCTGTGTTACTCCTATATAACCCCAGTAATGAGAGGGAAGCCGCACATCAGCCATAGCTGGGGAGAGGTTACAGCCAGGTGACTCCTATATAACCCCAGTAATGAGAGGGAAGCCGCACATCGGCCATAGCTGGGGAGAGGTTACAGCCAGGTGACTCCTGTGTTACTCCTATATAACCCCAGTAATGAGAGGGAAGCCGCACATCAGCCATAGCTGGGGAGAGGTTACAGCCAGGTGACTCCTGTGTTACTCCTATATAACCCCAGTAATGAGAGGGAAGGCGCACATCAGTCATAGCTGGGGAGAGGTTACAGCCAGGTGACTCCTGTGTTACTCCTATATAACCCCAGTAATAAGAGGGAAGCCGCACATCGGCCATAGCTGGGGAGAGGTTACAGCCAGGTGACTCCTATATAACCCCAGTAATGAGAGGGAAGCCGCACATCGGCCATAGCTGGGGAGAGGTTACAGTCAGGTGACTCCTGTGTTACTCCTATATAACCCCAGTAATAAGAGGGAAGCCGCACATCAGCCATAGCTGGGGAGAGGTTACAGCCAGGTGACTCCTATATAACCTCAGTAATGAGAGGGAAGCCGCACATCGGCCATAGCTGGGGAGAGGTTACAGCCAGGTGACTCCTGTTTTACTCCTATATAACCCCAGTAATGAGAGGGAAGCCGCACATCAGCCATAGCTGGGGAGAGGTTACAGCCAGGTGACTCCTGTGTTACTCCTATATAACCCAGTAATGAGAGGGAAGCCGCACAGCAGCCATAGCTGGGGAGAGGTTACAGCCAGGTGACTCCTGTGTTACTTCTATATAACCCCAGTAATGAGAGGGAAGCCGCACATCAGCCATAGCTGGGGAGAGGTTACAGCCAGGTGACTCCTGTGTTTCTCCTATATAACCCCAGTAATGAGAGGGAAGCTGCACATCAGTCATAGCTGGGGAGAGGTGACAGCCAGGTGACTCCTGTGTTACTCCTATATAACCCCAGTAATGAGAGGGAAGCCGCACATCGGCCATAGCTGGGGAGAAGTTACAGCCAGGTGACTCCTATATAACCCCAGTAATGAGAGGGAAGCCGCACATCGGCCATAGCTGGGGAGAGGTTACAGCCAGGTGACTCCTATATAACCCCAGTAATGAGAGGGAAGCAGCACATCGGCCATAGCTGGGGAGAGGTTACAGCCAGGTGACTCCTGTGTTACTCCTATATAACCCCAGTAATGAGAGGGAAGCCGCACATCAGCCATAGCTGGGGAGAGGTTACAGCCAGGTGACTCCTGTGTTACTCCTATATAACCCCAGTAATGAGAGGGAAGCCGCACATCAGCCATAGCTGGGGAGAGGTTACAGCCAGGTGACTCCTGTGTTACTCCTATATAACCCCAGTAATGAGAGGGAAGCCGCACATCGGCCATAGCTGGGGAGAGGTTACAGCCAGGTGACTCCTGTGTTACTCCTATATAACCCCAGTAATGAGAAGGAAGCCGCACAGCAGCCATAGCTGGGGAGAGGTTATAGCCAGGTGACTCCTGTGTTACTCCTATATAACCCCAGTAATCAGAGGGAAGCCGCACATCAGCCATAGCTGGGGAGAGGTTACAGCCAGGTGACTCCTATATAATCCCAGTAATGAGAGGGAAGCCGCACATCAGCCATAGCTGGGGAGAGGTTACAGCCAGGTTACTCCTATATAACCCCAGTAATGAGATGGAAGCCGCACATCAGCCATAGTTGGGGAGAGGTTACAGCCAGGTGACTCCTGTGTTACTCCTATATAACCCCAGTAATGAGAGGGAAGCCGCACATCAGCCATAGCTGGGGAGAGGTTACAGCCAGGTGACTCCTATATAACCCCAGTAATGAGAAGGAAGCCGCACATCAGCCATAGTTGGGGAGAGATTACAGCCAGGTGACTCCTGTGTTACTCCTATATAACCCCAGTAATGAGAGGGAAGCCGCACATTAGCCATAGCTGGGGAGAGGTTACAGCCAGGTGACTCCTGTGTTACTTCTATATAACCCCAGTAATGAGAGGGAAGCCGCACATTGGCCATAGCTGGGGAGTGGTTACAGCCAGTTGACTCCTATATAACCGCAGTAATGAGAGGGAAGCCACACATCAGCCATAGCTGGGGAGAGGTTACAGCCAGGTGACTCCTATATAACCCCAGTAATGAGAGGGAAGCCACACATCGGCCATAGCTGGGGAGAGGTTACAGCCAGGTGACTCCTGTGTTACTTCTATATAACCCCAGTAATGAGAGGGAAGCCGCACATCGGCCATAGCTGGGGAGAGGGTACAGCAAGGTGACTCCTATATAACCCCAGTAATGAGAGGGAAGCCGCACATCGCCCATAGCTGGGGAGAGGTTACAGCCAGGTGACTCCTGTGTTACTCCTATATAACCCCAGTAATGAGAGGGAAGCCGCACATTGGCCATAGCTGGGGAGTGGTTACAGCCAGGTGACTCCTATATAACCGCAGTAATGAGAGGGAAGCCACACATCAGCCATAGCTGGGGAGAGGTTACAGCCAGGTGACTCCTATATAACCCCAGTAATGAGAGGGAAGCCACACATCGGCCATAGCTGGGGAGAGGTTACAGCCAGGTGACTCCTGTGTTACTTCTATATAACCCCAGTAATGAGAGGGAAGCCGCACATCGGCCATAGCTGGGGAGAGGTTACAGCCATGTGATCCTATATAACCCCAGTAATGAGAGGGAAGCCGCACTTCGCCCATAGCTGGGGAGAGGTTACAGCCAGGTGACTCCTGTGTTACTCCTATATAACCCCAGTAATGAGAGGGAAGCCGCACATCAGCCATAGCTGGGGAGAGGTTACAGACAGGTGACTCCTGTGTTACTCCTATATAACCCCAGTAATGAGAGGGAAGCCGCACATTGGCCATAGCTGGGGAGTGGTTACAGCCAGGTGACTCCTATATAACCCCAGTAATGAGAGGGAAGCCACACATCAGCCATAGCTGGGGAGAGGTTACAGACAGGTGACTCCTGTGTTACTCCTATATAACCCCAGTAATGAGAGGGAAGCCGCACATTGGCCATAGCTGGGGAGTGGTTATAGCCAGGTGACTCCTATATAACCCCAGTAATGAGAGGGAAGCCACACATCAGCCATAGCTGGGGAAAGGTTACAGCCAGGTGACTCCTGTGTTACTTCTATATAACCCCAGTAATGAGAGGGAATCCGCACATCGGCCATAGCTGGGGAGAGGTTACAGCCAGGTGACTCCTGTGTTACTCCTATATAACCCCAGTAATGAGAGGGAAGCCGCACATCGGCCATAGCTGGGGAGTGGTTACAGCCAGGTGACTCCTATATAACCCCAGTAATGAGAGGGAAGCCGCACATCGGACATAGCTGGGGAGAGGTTACAGCCAGGTGACTCCTATATAACCCCAGTAATGAGAGGGAAGCCGCACATCGGCCATAGCTGGGGAGAGGTTACAGCCAGGTGACTCCTATATAACCCCAGTAATGAGAGGGAAGCCGCACATCGGCCATAGCTGGGGAGAGGTTACAGCCAGGTGACTCCTTTATAACCCCAGTAATGAGAGGGAAGCCGCACATCGGCCATAGCTGGGGAGAGGTTACAGCCAGGTGACTCCTATATAACCCCAGTAATGAGAGGGAAGCCGCACATCGGCCATAGCTGGGGAGAGGTTACAGCCAGGTGACTCCTATATAACCCCAGTAATGAGAGGGAAGCCGCACATCAGCCATAGTTGGGGAGAGGTTACAGCCAGGTGACTCCTGTGTTACTCCTATATAACCCCAGTAATGAGAGGGAAGCCGCACATCAGCCATAGCTGGGGAGAGGTTACAGCCAGGTGACTCCTGTGTTACTCCTATATAACCCCAGTAATGAGAGGGAAGCCGCACAGCAGCCATAGCTGGGGAGAGGTTACAGCCAGGTGACTCCTGTGTTACTTCTATATAACCCCAGTAATGAGAGGGAAGCCGCACATCAGCCATAGCTGGGGAGAGGTTACAGCCAGGTGACTCCTGTGTTACTCCTATATAACCCCAGTAATGAGAGGGAAGCCGCACATCAGCCATAGCTGGGGAGAGGTTACAGCCAGGTGACTCCTATATAACCCCAGTAATGAGAGGGAAGCCGCACATCGGCCATAGCTGGGGAGAGGTTACAGCCAGGTGACTCCTGTGTTACTCCTATATAACCCCAGTAATGAGAGGGAAGCCGCACATCAGCCATAGCTGGGGAGAGGTTACAGCCAGGTGACTCCTGTGTTACTCCTATATAACCCCAGTAATGAGAGGGAAGGCGCACATCAGTCATAGCTGGGGAGAGGTTACAGCCAGGTGACTCCTGTGTTACTCCTATATAACCCCAGTAATAAGAGGGAAGCCGCACATCGGCCATAGCTGGGGAGAGGTTACAGCCAGGTGACTCCTATATAACCCCAGTAATGAGAGGGAAGCCGCACATCGGCCATAGCTGGGGAGAGGTTACAGTCAGGTGACTCCTGTGTTACTCCTATATAACCCCAGTAATAAGAGGGAAGCCGCACATCAGCCATAGCTGGGGAGAGGTTACAGCCAGGTGACTCCTATATAACCTCAGTAATGAGAGGGAAGCCGCACATCGGCCATAGCTGGGGAGAGGTTACAGCCAGGTGACTCCTGTTTTACTCCTATATAACCCCAGTAATGAGAGGGAAGCCGCACATCAGCCATAGCTGGGGAGAGGTTACAGCCAGGTGACTCCTGTGTTACTCCTATATAACCCAGTAATGAGAGGGAAGCCGCACAGCAGCCATAGCTGGGGAGAGGTTACAGCCAGGTGACTCCTGTGTTACTTCTATATAACCCCAGTAATGAGAGGGAAGCCGCACATCAGCCATAGCTGGGGAGAGGTTACAGCCAGGTGACTCCTGTGTTTCTCCTATATAACCCCAGTAATGAGAGGGAAGCTGCACATCAGTCATAGCTGGGGAGAGGTGACAGCCAGGTGACTCCTGTGTTACTCCTATATAACCCCAGTAATGAGAGGGAAGCCGCACATCGGCCATAGCTGGGGAGAAGTTACAGCCAGGTGACTCCTATATAACCCCAGTAATGAGAGGGAAGCCGCACATCGGCCATAGCTGGGGAGAGGTTACAGCCAGGTGACTCCTATATAACCCCAGTAATGAGAGGGAAGCAGCACATCGGCCATAGCTGGGGAGAGGTTACAGCCAGGTGACTCCTGTGTTACTCCTATATAACCCCAGTAATGAGAGGGAAGCCGCACATCAGCCATAGCTGGGGAGAGGTTACAGCCAGGTGACTCCTGTGTTACTCCTATATAACCCCAGTAATGAGAGGGAAGCCGCACATCAGCCATAGCTGGGGAGAGGTTACAGCCAGGTGACTCCTGTGTTACTCCTATATAACCCCAGTAATGAGAGGGAAGCCGCACATCGGCCATAGCTGGGGAGAGGTTACAGCCAGGTGACTCCTGTGTTACTCCTATATAACCCCAGTAATGAGAAGGAAGCCGCACAGCAGCCATAGCTGGGGAGAGGTTATAGCCAGGTGACTCCTGTGTTACTCCTATATAACCCCAGTAATCAGAGGGAAGCCGCACATCAGCCATAGCTGGGGAGAGGTTACAGCCAGGTGACTCCTATATAATCCCAGTAATGAGAGGGAAGCCGCACATCAGCCATAGCTGGGGAGAGGTTACAGCCAGGTTACTCCTATATAACCCCAGTAATGAGATGGAAGCCGCACATCAGCCATAGTTGGGGAGAGGTTACAGCCAGGTGACTCCTGTGTTACTCCTATATAACCCCAGTAATGAGAGGGAAGCCGCACATCAGCCATAGCTGGGGAGAGGTTACAGCCAGGTGACTCCTATATAACCCCAGTAATGAGAAGGAAGCCGCACATCAGCCATAGTTGGGGAGAGATTACAGCCAGGTGACTCCTGTGTTACTCCTATATAACCCCAGTAATGAGAGGGAAGCCGCACATTAGCCATAGCTGGGGAGAGGTTACAGCCAGGTGACTCCTGTGTTACTTCTATATAACCCCAGTAATGAGAGGGAAGCCGCACATCGGCCATAGGTGGGGAGAGGTTACAGCCAGGTGACTCCTGTGTTACTCCTATATAACCCCAGTAATGAGAGGGAAGCCGCACATCAGCCATAGCTGGGGAGAGGTTACAGCCAGGTGACTCCTGTGTTACTTCTATATAACCCCAGTAATGAGAGGGAAGCCGCACATCGGCCATAGCTGGGGAGAGGTTACAGCCAGGTGACTCCTGTGTTACTCCTATATAACCCCAGTAATGAGAGGGAAGCCGCACATCAGCCATAGCTGGGGAGAGGTTACAGCCAGGTGACTCCTATATAACCCCAGTAATGAGAGGGAAGCCACACATCAGCCATAGCTGGGGAGAGGTTACAGCCAGGTGACTCTGTGTTACTCCTATATAACCCCAGTAATGAGAGGGAAGCCGCACATCAGCCATAGCTGGGGAGAGGTTACAGCCAGGTGACTCCTGTGTTACTCCTATATAACCCCAGTAATGAGAGGGAAGCCGCACATCAGTCATAGCTGGGGAGAGGTTACAGCCAGGTGACTCCTGTGTTACTCCTATATAACCCCAGTAATGAGAGGGAAGCCGCACATCGGCCACAGCTGGGGAGAGGTTACAGCCAGGTGACTCCTATATAACCCCAGTAATGAGAGGGAAGCCGCACATCGGCCATAGCTGGGGAGAGGTTACAGCCAGGTGACTCCTATATAACCCCAGTAATGAGAGGGAAGCCGCACATCGGCCATAGCTGGGGAGAGGTTACAGCCAGGTGACTCCTGTGTTACTCCTATATAACCCCAGTAATCAGAGGGAAGCCGCACATCAGCCATAGCTGGGGAGAGGTTACAGCCAGGTGACTCCTATATAACCCCAGTAATGAGAGGGAAGCCGCACATCGGCCATAGCTGGGGAGAGGTTACAGCCAGGTGACTCCTGTGTTACTCCTATATAACCCCAGTAATGAGAGGGAAGCCGCACATCAGCCATAGCTGGGGAGAGGTTACAGCCAGGTGACTCCTGTGTTACTCCTATATAACCCCAGTAATGAGAGGGAAGCCGCACATCAGCCATAGCTGGGGAGAGGTTACAGCCAGGTGACTCCTGTGTTACTCCTATATAACCCCAGTAATGAGAGGGAAGCCGCACATCGGCCATAGCTGGGGAGAGGTTACAGCCAGGTGACTCCTATATAACCCCAGTAATGAGAGGGAAGCCGCACATCAGCCATAGCTGGGGAAAGGTTACAGCCAGGTGACTCCTGTGTTACTCCTATATAACCCCAGTAATGAGAGGGAAGCCGCACATCGCCCATAGCTGGGGAGAGGTTACAGCCAGGTGACTCCTGTGTTACTCCTATATAACCCCAGTAATGAGAGGGAAGCCGCACAGCAGCCATAGCTGGGGAGAGGTTATAGCCAGGTGACTCCTGTGTTACTCCTATATAACCCCAGTAATCAGAGGGAAGCCGCACATCAGCCATAGCTGGGGAGAGGTTACAGCCAGGTGACTCCTATATAATCCCAGTAATGAGAGGGAAGCCGCACATCAGCCATAGCTGGGGAGAGGTTACAGCCAGGTGACTCCTATATAACCCCAGTAATGAGAGGGAAGCTGCACATCAGCCATAGTTGGGGAGAGGTTACAGCCAGGTGACTCCTGTGTTACTCCTATATAACCCCAGTAATGAGAGGGAAGCCGCACATCAGCCATAGCTGGGGAGAGGTTACAGCCAGGTGACTCCTATATAACCCCAGTAATGAGAGGGAAGCCGCACATCAGCCATAGTTGGGGAGAGGTTACAGCCAGGTGAACCCTGTGTTACTCCTATATAACCCCAGTAATGAGAGGGAAGCCGCACATCAGCCATAGCTGGGGAGAGGTTACAGCCAGGTGACTCCTGTGTAACTTCTATATAACCCCAGTAATGAGAGGGAAGCCGCACATCGGCCATAGCTGGGGAGAGGTTACAGCCAGGTGACTCCTGTGTTACTCCTATATAACCCCAGAAATTAGAGGGAAGCCGCACATCAGCCATAGCTGGGGAGAGGTTACAGCCAGGTGACTCCTGTGTTACTCCTATATAACCCCAGTAATGAGAGGGAAGCCGCACATCAGCCATAGCTGGGGAGTGGTTACAGCCAGGTGACTCCTATATAACCCCAGTAATGAGAGGGAAGCCACACATCAGCCATAGCTGGGGAGAGGTTACAGCCAGGTGACTCCTATATAACCCCAGTAATGAGAGGGAAGCCACACATCGGCCATAGCTGGGGAGAGGTTACAGCCAGGTGACTCCTGTGTTACTTCTATATAACCCCAGTAATGAGAGGGAAGCCGCACATCGGCCATAGCTGGGGAGAGGGTACAGCAAGGTGACTCCTATATAACCCCAGTAAAGAGAGGGCAGCCGCACATCGCCCATAGCTGGGGAGAGGTTACAGCCAGGTGACTCCTGTGTTACTTCTATATAACCCCAGTAATGAGAGGGAAGCCGCACATCAGCCATAGCTGGGGAGAGGTTACAGCCATGTGATCCTATATAACCCCAGTAATGAGAGGGAAGCCGCACATCGCCCATAGCTGGGGAGAGGTTACAGCCAGGTGACTCCTGTGTTACTCCTATATAACCCCAGTAATGAGAGGGAAGCCGCACATCAGCCATAGCTGGGGAGAGGTTACAGACAGGTGACTCCTGTGTTACTCCTATATAACCCCAGTAATGAGAGGGAAGCCGCACATTGGCCATAGCTGGGGAGTGGTTACAGCCAGGTGACTCCTATATAACCCCAGTAATGAGAGGGAAGCCACACATCAGCCATAGCTGGGGAGAGGTTACAGACAGGTGACTCCTGTGTTACTCCTATATAACCCCAGTAATGAGAGGGAAGCCGCACATTGGCCATAGCTGGGGAGAGGTTATAGCCAGGTGACTCCTATATAACCCCAGTAATGAGAGGGAAGCCACACATCAGCCATAGCTGGGGAAAGGTTACAGCCAGGTGACTCCTGTGTTACTTCTATATAACCCCAGTAATGAGAGGGAAGCCGCACATCGGCCATAGCTGGGGAGAGGTTACAGCCAGGTGACTCCTATATAACCCCAGTAATGAGAGGGAAGCCGCACATCGGCCATAGCTGGGGAGAGGTTACAGCCAGGTGACTCCTTTATAACCCCAGTAATGAGAGGGAAGCCGCACATCGGCCATAGCTGGGGAGATGTTACAGCCAGGTGACTCCTATATAACCCCAGTAATGAGAGGGAAGCCGCACATCGGCCATAGCTGGGGAGAGGTTACAGCCAGGTGACTCCTATATAACCCCAGTAATGAGAGGGAAGCCGCACATCAGCCATAGTTGGGGAGAGGTTACAGCCAGGTGACTCCTGTGTTACTCCTATATAACCCCAGTAATGAGAGGGAAGCCGCACATCAGCCATAGCTGGGGAGAGGTTACAGCCAGGTGACTCCTGTGTTACTCCTATATAACCCCAGTAATGAGAGGGAAGCCGCACAGCAGCCATAGCTGGGGAGAGGTTACAGCCAGGTGACTCCTGTGTTACTTCTATATAACCCCAGTAATGAGAGGGAAGCCGCACATCAGCCATAGCTGGGGAGAGGTTACAGCCAGGTGACTCCTGTGTTACTCCTATATAACCCCAGTAATGAGAGGGAAGCCGAACATCAGCCATAGCTGGGGAGAGGTTACAGCCAGGTGACTCCTATATAACCCCAGTAATGAGAGGGAAGCCGCACATCGGACATAGCTGGGGAGAGGTTACAGCCAGGTGACTCCTATATAACCCCAGTAATGAGAGGGAAGCCGCACATCGGCCATAGCTGGGGAGAGGTTACAGCCAGGTGACTCCTATATAACCCCAGTAATGAGAGGGAATCCGCACATCGGCCATAGCTGGGGAGAGGTTACAGCCAGGTGACTCCTATATAACCCCAGTAATGAGAGGGAAGCCGCACATCAGCCATAGCTTGGGAGAGGTTACAGCCAGGTGACTCCTATATATCCCCAGTAATGAGAGGGAAGCCGCACATCGGCCATAGCTGGGGAGAGGTTACAGCCAGGTGACTCCTATATAACCCCAGTAATGAGACGGAAGCCGCACATCAGCCATAGTTGGGGAGAGGTTACAGCCAGGTGACTCCTGTGTTACTCCTATATAACCCCAGTAATGAGAGGGAAGCCGCACATCAGCCATAGCTGGGGAGAGGTTACAGCCAGGTGACTCCTGTGTTACTCCTATATAACGCCAGTAATGAGAGGGAAGCCGCACATCGGTCATAGCTGGGGAGAGGTTACAGCCAGGTGACTCCTGTGTTACTCCTATATAACCCCAGTAATGAGAGGGAAGCCGCACATCAGCCATAGCTGGGGAGAGGTTACAGCCAGGTGACTCCTATATAACCCCAGTAATAAGAGGGAAGCCGCACATCGGCCATAGCTGGGGAGAGGTTACAGTCAGGTGACTCCTGTGTTACTCCTATATAACCCCAGTAATCAGAGGGAAGCCGCACATCAGCAATAGCTGGGGAGAGGTTACAGCCAGGTGACTCCTATATAACCCCAGTAATGAGAGGGAAGCCGCACATCGGCCATAGCTGGGGAGAGGTTACAGCCAGGTGACTCTGTGTTACTCCTATATAACCCCAGTAATGAGAGGGAAGCCGCACATCAGCCATAGCTGGGGAGAGGTTACAGCCAGGTGACTCCTGTGTTACTCCTATATAACCCCAGTAATGAGAGGGAAGCCGCACATCAGTCATAGCTGGGGAGAGGTTACAGCCAGGTGACTCCTGTGTTACTCCTATATAACCCCAGTAATGAGAGGGAAGCCGCACATCGGCCATAGCTGGGGAGAGGTTACAGCCAGGTGACTCCTATATAACCCCAGTAATGAGAGGGAAGCCGCACATCGGCCATAGCTGGGGAGAGGTTACAGCCAGGTGACTCCTATATAACCCCAGTAATGAGAGGGAAGCCGCACATCGGCCATAGCTGGGGAGAGGTTACAGCCAGGTGACTCCTGTGTTACTCCTATATAACCCCAGTAATCAGAGGGAAGCCGCACATCAGCCATAGCTGGGGAGAGGTTACAGCCAGGTGACTCCTATATAACCCCAGTAATGAGAGGGAAGCCGCACATCGGCCATAGCTGGGGAGAGGTTACAGCCAGGTGACTCCTGTGTTACTCCTATATAACCCCAGTAATGAGAGGGAAGCCGCACATCAGCCATAGCTGGGGAGAGGTTACAGCCAGGTGACTCCTGTGTTACTCCTATATAACCCCAGTAATGAGAGGGAAGCCGCACATCAGCCATAGCTGGGGAGAGGTTACAGCCAGGTGACTCCTGTGTTACTCCTATATAACCCCAGTAATGAGAGGGAAGCCGCACATCGGCCATAGCTGGGGAGAGGTTACAGCCAGGTGACTCCTATATAACCCCAGTAATGAGAGGGAAGCCGCACATCAGCCATAGCTGGGGAAAGGTTACAGCCAGGTGACTCCTGTGTTACTCCTATATAACCCCAGTAATGAGAGGGAAGCCGCACATCGCCCATAGCTGGGGAGAGGTTACAGCCAGGTGACTCCTGTGTTACTCCTATATAACCCCAGTAATGAGAGGGAAGCCGCACAGCAGCCATAGCTGGGGAGAGGTTATAGCCAGGTGACTCCTGTGTTACTCCTATATAACCCCAGTAATCAGAGGGAAGCCGCACATCAGCCATAGCTGGGGAGAGGTTACAGCCAGGTGACTCCTATATAATCCCAGTAATGAGAGGGAAGCCGCACATCAGCCATAGCTGTGGAGAGGTTACAGCCAGGTGACTCCTATATAACCCCAGTAATGAGAGGGAAGCTGCACATCAGCCATAGTTGGGGAGAGGTTACAGCCAGGTGACTCCTGTGTTACTCCTATATAACCCCAGTAATGAGAGGGAAGCCGCACATCAGCCATAGCTGGGGAGAGGTTACAGCCAGGTGACTCCTATATAACCCCAGTAATGAGAGGGAAGCCGCACATCAGCCATAGTTGGGGAGAGGTTACAGCCAGGTGACTCCTGTGTTACTCCTATATAACCCCAGTAATGAGAGGGAAGCCGCACATCAGCCATAGCTGGGGAGAGGTTACAGCCAGGTGACGCCTGTGTAACTTCTATATAACCCCAGTAATGAGAGGGAAGCCGCACATCGGCCATAGCTGGGGAGAGGTTACAGCCAGGTGACTCCTGTGTTACTCCTATATAACCCCAGAAATTAGAGGGAAGCCGCACATCAGCCATAGCTGGGGAGAGGTTACAGCCAGGTGACTCCTGTGTTACTCCTATATAACCCCAGTAATGAGAGGGAAGCCGCACATCAGCCATAGCTGGGGAGAGGTTACAGCCAGGTGACTCCTATATAACCCCAGTAATGAGAGGGAAGCCACACATCAGCCATAGCTGGGGAGAGGTTACAGCCAGGTGACTCCTGTGTTACTCCTATATAACCCCAGTAATGAGAAGGAAGCCGCACATCGGCCATAGCTGGGGAGAGGGTACAGCCAGGTGACTCCTATATAACCCCAGTAATGAGAGGGAAGCCGCACATCGCCCATAGCTGGGGAGAGGTTACAGCCAGGTGACTCCTGTGTTACTTCTATATAACCCCAGTAATGAGAGGGAAGCCGCACATCAGCCATAGCTGGGGAGAGGTTACAGCCAGGTGATCCTATATAACCCCAGTAATGAGAGGGAAGCCGCACATCGCCCATAGCTGGGGAGAGGTTACAGCCAGCTGACTCCTGTGTTACTCCTATGTAACCCCAGTAATGAGAGGGAAGCCGCACATCAGCCATAGCTGGGGAGAGGTTACAGACAGGTGACTCCTGTGTTACTCCTATATAACCCCAGTAATGAGAGGGAAGCCGCACATTGGCCATAGCTGGGGAGTGGTTACAGCCAGGTGACTCCTATATAACCGCAGTAATGAGAGGGAAGCCACACATCAGCCATAGCTGGGGAGAGGTTACAGCCAGGTGACTCCTATATAACCCCTGTAATGAGAGGGAAGCCACACATCGGCCATAGCTGGGGAGAGGTTACAGCCAGGTGACTCCTGTGTTACTTCTATATAACCCCAGTAATGAGAGGGAAGCCGCACATCGGCCATAGCTGGGGAGAGGGTACAGCAAGGTGACTCCTATATAACCCCAGTAATGAGAGGGAAGCCGCACATCGCCCATAGCTGGGGAGAGGTTACAGCCAGGTGACTCCTGTGTTACTCCTATATAACCCCAGTAATGAGAGGGAAGCCGCACATTGGCCATAGCTGGGGAGTGGTTACAGCCAGGTGACTCCTATATAACCGCAGTAATGAGAGGGAAGCCACACATCAGCCATAGCTGGGGAGAGGTTACAGCCAGGTGACTCCTATATAACCCCAGTAATGAGAGGGAAGCCACACATCGGCCATAGCTGGGGAGAGGTTACAGCCATGTGATCCTATATAACCCCAGTAATGAGAGGGAAGCCGCACTTCGCCCATAGCTGGGGAGAGGTTACAGCCAGGTGACTCCTGTGTTACTCCTATATAACCCCAGTAATGAGAGGGAAGCCGCACATCAGCCATAGCTGGGGAGAGGTTACAGACAGGTGACTCCTGTGTTACTCCTATATAACCCCAGTAATGAGAGGGAAGCCGCATATTGGCCATAGCTGGGGAGTGGTTACAGCCAGGTGACTCCTATATAACCCCAGTAATGAGAGGGAAGCCACACATCAGCCATAGCTGGGGAGAGGTTACAGACAGGTGACTCCTGTGTTACTCCTATATAACCCCAGTAATGAGAGGGAAGCCGCACATTGGCCATAGCTGGGGAGTGGTTATAGCCAGGTGACTCCTATATAACCCCAGTAATGAGAGGGAAGCCACACATCAGCCATAGCTGGGGAAAGGTTACAGCCAGGTGACTCCTGTGTTACTTCTATATAACCCCAGTAATGAGAGGGAATCCGCACATCGGCCATAGCTGGGGAGAGGTTACAGCCAGGTGACTCCTGTGTTACTCCTATATAACCCCAGTAATGAGAGGGAAGCCGCACATCGGCCATAGCTGGGGAGTGGTTACAGCCAGGTGACTCCTATATAACCCCAGTAATGAGAGGGAAGCCGCACATCGGACATAGCTGGGGAGAGGTTACAGCCAGGTGACTCCTATATAACCCCAGTAATGAGAGGGAAGCCGCACATCGGCCATAGCTGGGGAGAGGTTACAGCCAGGTGACTCCTATATAACCCCAGTAATGAGAGGGAAGCCGCACATCGGCCATAGCTGGGGAGAGGTTACAGCCAGGTGACTCCTTTATAACCCCAGTAATGAGAGGGAAGCCGCACATCGGCCATAGCTGGGGAGAGGTTACAGCCAGGTGACTCCTATATAACCCCAGTAATGAGAGGGAAGCCGCACATCGGCCATAGCTGGGGAGAGGTTACAGCCAGGTGACTCCTATATAACCCCAGTAATGAGAGGGAAGCCGCACATCAGCCATAGTTGGGGAGAGGTTACAGCCAGGTGACTCCTGTGTTACTCCTATATAACCCCAGTAATGAGAGGGAAGCCGCACATCGGCCATAGCTGGGGAGAGGTTACAGCCAGGTGACTCCTGTGTTACTCCTATATAACCCCAGTAATGAGAGGGAAGCCGCACATCAGCCATAGCTGGGGAGAGGTTACAGCCAGGTGACTCCTGTGTTACTCCTATATAACCCCAGTAATGAGAGGGAAGCCGCACAGCAGCCATAGCTGGGGAGAGGTTACAGCCAGGTGACTCCTGTGTTACTTCTATATAACCCCAGTAATGAGAGGGAAGCCGCACATCAGCCATAGCTGGGGAGAGGTTACAGCCAGGTGACTCCTGTGTTACTCCTATATAACCCCAGTAATGAGAGGGAAGCCGCACATCAGCCATAGCTGGGGAGAGGTTACAGCCAGGTGACTCCTATATAACCCCAGTAATGAGAGGGAAGCCGCACATCGGCCATAGCTGGGGAGAGGTTACAGCCAGGTGACTCCTGTGTTACTCCTATATAACCCCAGTAATGAGAGGGAAGCCGCACATCAGCCATAGCTGGGGAGAGGTTACAGCCAGGTGACTCCTGTGTTACTCCTATATAACCCCAGTAATGAGAGGGAAGGCGCACATCAGTCATAGCTGGGGAGAGGTTACAGCCAGGTGACTCCTGTGTTACTCCTATATAACCCCAGTAATAAGAGGGAAGCCGCACATCGGCCATAGCTGGGGAGAGGTTACAGCCAGGTGACTCCTATATAACCCCAGTAATGAGAGGGAAGCCGCACATCGGCCATAGCTGGGGAGAGGTTACAGTCAGGTGACTCCTGTGTTACTCCTATATAACCCCAGTAATAAGAGGGAAGCCGCACATCAGCCATAGCTGGGGAGAGGTTACAGCCAGGTGACTCCTATATAACCTCAGTAATGAGAGGGAAGCCGCACATCGGCCATAGCTGGGGAGAGGTTACAGCCAGGTGACTCCTGTTTTACTCCTATATAACCCCAGTAATGAGAGGGAAGCCGCACATCAGCCATAGCTGGGGAGAGGTTACAGCCAGGTGACTCCTGTGTTACTCCTATTTAACCCAGTAATGAGAGGGAAGCCGCACAGCAGCCATAGCTGGGGAGAGGTTACAGCCAGGTGACTCCTGTGTTACTTCTATATAACCCCAGTAATGAGAGGGAAGCCGCACATCAGCCATAGCTGGGGAGAGGTTACAGCCAGGTGACTCCTGTGTTTCTCCTATATAACCCCAGTAATGAGAGGGAAGCTGCACATCAGTCATAGCTGGGGAGAGGTTACAGCCAGGTGACTCCTGTGTTACTCCTATATAACCCCAGTAATGAGAGGGAAGCCGCACATCGGCCATAGCTGGGGAGAAGTTACAGCCAGGTGACTCCTATATAACCCCAGTAATGAGAGGGAAGCCGCACATCGGCCATAGCTGGGGAGAGGTTACAGCCAGGTGACTCCTATATAACCCCAGTAATGAGAGGGAAGCAGCACATCGGCCATAGCTGGGGAGAGGTTACAGCCAGGTGACTCCTGTGTTACTCCTATATAACCCCAGTAATGAGAGGGAAGCCGCACATCAGCCATAGCTGGGGAGAGGTTACAGCCAGGTGACTCCTGTGTTACTCCTATATAACCCCAGTAATGAGAGGGAAGCCGCACATCAGCCATAGCTGGGGAGAGGTTACAGCCAGGTGACTCCTGTGTTACTCCTATATAACCCCAGTAATGAGAGGGAAGCCGCACATCGGCCATAGCTGGGGAGAGGTTACAGCCAGGTGACTCCTGTGTTACTCCTATATAACCCCAGTAATGAGAAGGAAGCCGCACAGCAGCCATAGCTGGGGAGAGGTTATAGCCAGGTGACTCCTGTGTTACTCCTATATAACCCCAGTAATCAGAGGGAAGCCGCACATCAGCCATAGCTGGGGAGAGGTTACAGCCAGGTGACTCCTATATAATCCCAGTAATGAGAGGGAAGCCGCACATCAGCCATAGCTGGGGAGAGGTTACAGCCAGGTTACTCCTATATAACCCCAGTAATGAGATGGAAGCCGCACATCAGCCATAGTTGGGGAGAGGTTACAGCCAGGTGACTCCTGTGTTACTCCTATATAACCCCAGTAATGAGAGGGAAGCCGCACATCAGCCATAGCTGGGGAGAGGTTACAGCCAGGTGACTCCTATATAACCCCAGTAATGAGAAGGAAGCCGCACATCAGCCATAGTTGGGGAGAGGTTACAGCCAGGTGACTCCTGTGTTACTCCTATATAACCCCAGTAATGAGAGGGAAGCCGCACATTAGCCATAGCTGGGGAGAGGTTACAGCCAGGTGACTCCTGTGTTACTTCTATATAACCCCAGTAATGAGAGGGAAGCCGCACATCGGCCATAGGTGGGGAGAGGTTACAGCCAGGTGACTCCTGTGTTACTCCTATATAACCCCAGTAATGAGAGGGAAGCCGCACATCAGCCATAGCTGGGGAGAGGTTACAGCCAGGTGACTCCTGTGTTACTTCTATATAACCCCAGTAATGAGAGGGAAGCCGCACATCGGCCATAGCTGGGGAGAGGTTACAGCCAGGTGACTCCTGTGTTACTCCTATATAACCCCAGTAATGAGAGGGAAGCCGCACATCAGCCATAGCTGGGGAGAGGTTACAGCCAGGTGACTCCTATATAACCCCAGTAATGAGAGGGAAGCCACACATCAGCCATAGCTGGGGAGAGGTTACAGCCAGGTGACTCCTGTGTTACTCCTATATAACCCCAGTAATGAGAGGGAAGCCGCACATCGGCCATAGCTGGGGAGAGGGTACGGTACAGCCAGGTGACTCCTATATAACCCAAGTAATGAGAGGGAAGCCGCACATCGCCCATAGCTGGGGAGAGGTTACAGCCAGGTGACTCCTGTGTTACTTCTATATAACCCCAGTAATGAGAGGGAAGCCGCACATCAGCCATAGCTGGGGAGAGGTTACAGCCAGGTGATCCTATATAACCCCAGTAATGAGAGGGAAGCCGCACATCGCCCATAGCTGGGGAGAGGTTACAGCCAGGTGACTCCTGTGTTACTCCTATATAACCCCAGTAATGAGAGGGAAGTCGCACATCAGCTATAGCTGGGGAGAGGTTACAGACAGGTGACTCCTGTGTTACTCCTATATAACCCCAGTAATGAGAGGGAAGCCGCACATTGGCCATAGCTGGGGAGTGGTTACAGCCAGGTAACTCCTATATAACCCCAGTAATGAGAGGGAAGCCACACATCAGCCATAGCTGGGGAGAGGTTACATACAGGTGACTCCTGTGTTACTCCTATATAACCCCAGTAATGAGAGGGAAGCCGCACATTGGCCATAGCTGGGGAGTGGTTATAGCCAGGTGACTCCTATATAACCCCAGTAATGAGAGGGAAGCCACACATCAGCCATAGCTGGGGAGAGGTTACAGCCAGGTGACTCCTATATAACCCCAGTAATGAGAGGGAAGCCGCACATCGGACATAGCTGGGGAGAGGTTACAGCCAGGTGACTCCTATATAACCCCAGTAATGAGAGGGAAG
This sequence comes from Taudactylus pleione, assembly GCA_031769625.1. Classification (NCBI taxonomy): domain Eukaryota; kingdom Metazoa; phylum Chordata; class Amphibia; order Anura; family Myobatrachidae; genus Taudactylus; species Taudactylus pleione. Next base: position 85,574 of record JAUIMM010000831.1, read on the forward strand.
CCGCACATCGGCCATAGCTGGGGAGAGGTTACAGCCAGGTGACTCCTGTGTTACTCCTATATAACCCCAGTAATGAGAGGGAAGCCACACATCAGCCATAGCTGGGGAGAGGTTACAGCCAGGTGACTCCTGTGTTACTCCTATATAACCCCAGTAATGAGAGGGAAGCCGCACATCAGTCATAGCTGGGGAGAGGTTACAGCCAGGTGACTCCTGTGTTACTCCTATATAACCCCAGTAATGAGAGGGAAGCCGCACATCGGCCATAGCTGGGGAGAGGTTACAGCCAGGTGACTCCTATATAACCCCAGTAATGAGAGGGAAGCCGCACATCGGCCATAGCTGGGGAGAGGTTACAGCCAGGTGACTCCTATATAACCCCAGTAATGAGAGGGAAGCCGCACATCGGCCATAGCTGGGGAGAGGTTACAGCCAGGTGACTCCTGTGTTACTCCTATATAACCCCAGTAATGAGAGGGAAGCCGCACATCAGCCATAGCTGGGGAGAGGTTACAGCCAGGTGACTCCTATATAACCCCAGTAATGAGAGGGAAGCCACACATCAGCCATAGCTGGGGAGAGGTTACAGCCAGGTGACTCCTGTGTTACTCCTATATAACCCCAGTAATGAGAAGGAAGCCGCACATCGGCCATAGCTGGGGAGAGGGTACAGCCAGGTGACTCCTATATAACCCCAGTAATGAGAGGGAAGCCGCACATCGCCCATAGCTGGGGAGAGGTTACAGCCAGGTGACTCCTGTGTTACTTCTATATAACCCCAGTAATGAGAGGGAAGCCGCACATCAGCCATAGCTGGGGAGAGGTTACAGCCAGGTGATCCTATATAACCCCAGTAATGAGAGGGAAGCCGCACATCGCCCATAGCTGGGGAGAGGTTACAGCCAGGTGACTCCTGTGTTACTCCTATATAACCCCAGTAATGAGAGGGAAGCCGCACATTGGCCATAGCTGGGGAGTGGTTACAGCCAGGTAACTCCTATATAACCCCAGTAATGAGAGGGAAGCCACACATCAGCCATAGCTGGGGAGAGGTTACAGACAGGTGACTCCTGTGTTACTCCTATATAACCCCAGTAATGAGAGGGAAGCCGCACATTGGCCATAGCTGGGGAGTGGTTATAGCCAGGTGACTCCTATATAACCCCAGTAATGAGAGGGAAGCCACACATCAGCCATAGCTGGGGAGAGGTTACAGCCAGGTGACTCCTATATAACCCCAGTAATGAGAGTGAAGCCGCACATCGGACATAGCTGGGGAGAGGTTACAGCCAGGTGACTCCTATATAACCCCAGTAATGAGAGGGAAGCCGCACATCGGCCATAGCTGGGGAGAGGTTACAGCCAGGTGACTCCTGTGTTACTCCTATATAACCCCAGTAATGAGAGGGAAGCCGCACATCGGCCATAGCTGGGGAGAGGTTACAGCCAGGTGACTCCTATATAACCCCAGTAATGAGAGGGAAGCCGCACATCGGCCATAGCTGGGGAGAGGTTACAGCCAGGTGACTCCTATATAACCCCAGTAATGAGAGGGAAGCCGCACATCGGCCATACCTGGGGAGAGGTTACAGCCAGGTGACTCCTGTGTTACTCCTATATAACCCCAGTAATCAGAGGGAAGCCGCACATCAGCCATAGCTGGGGAGAGGTTACAGCCAGGTGACTCCTATATAACCCCAGTAATGAGAGGGAAGCCGCCCATCGGCCATATCTGGGGAGAGGTTACAGCCAGGTGACTCCTGTGTTACTCCTATATAACCCCAGTAATGAGAGGGAAGCCGCACATCAGCCATAGCTGGGGAGAGGTTACAGCCAGGTGACTCCTGTGTTACTCCTATATAACCCCAGTAATGAGAGGGAAGCCGCACATCAGCCATAGCTGGGGAGAGGTTACAGCCAGGTGTCTCCTGTGTTACTTCTATATAACCCCAGTAATGAGAGGGAAGCCGCACATCGGCCATCGCTGGGGAGAGGGTACAGCCAGGTGACTCCTATATAACCCCAGTAATGAGAGGGAAGCCGCACATCGCCCATAGCTGGGGAGAGGTTACAGCCTGGTGACTCCTGTGTTACTTCTATATAACCCCAGTAATGAGAGGGAAGCCGCACATCAGCCATAGCTGGGGAGAGGTTACAGCCAGGTGATCCTATATATCCCCAGTAATGAGAGGGAAGCCGCACATCGCCCATAGCTGGGGAGAGGTTACAGCCAGGTGACTCCTGTGTTACTCCTATATAACCCCAGTAATGAGAGGGTAGCCGCACATCAGCCATAGCTGGGGAGAGGTTACAGACAGGTGACTCCTGTGTTACTCCTATATAACCCCAGTAATGAGAGGGAAGCCGCACAGCAGCCATAGCTGGGGAGAGGTTATAGCCAGGTGACTCCTGTGTTACTCCTATATAACCCCAGTAATGAGAGGGAAGCCGCACATCGGCCATAGCTGGGGAGAGGTTACAGCCAGGTGACTCCTGTGTTACTCCTATATAACCCCAGTAATGAGAGGGAAGCCGCACATTGGCCATAGCTGGGGAGTGGTTACAGCCAGGTGACTCCTATATAACCCCAGTAATGAGAGGGAAGCCACACATCAGCCATAGCTGGGGAGAGGTTACAGACAGGTGACTCCTGTGTTACTCCTATATAACCCCAGTAATGAGAGGGAAGCCGCACATTGGCCATAGCTGGGGAGTGGTTACAGCCAGGTGACTCCTATATAACCCCAGTAATGAGAGGGAAGCCACACATCAGCCATAGCTGGGGAGAGGTTACAGCAAGGTGACTCCTGTGTTACTTCTATATAACCCCAGTAATGAGAGGGAAGCCGCAAATCGGCCATAGCTGGGGAGAGGTTACAGCCAGGTGACTCCTGTGTTACTCCTATATAACCCAAGTAATGAGAGGGAAGCCGCACATCGGCCATAGCTGGGGAGAGGTTACAGCCAGGTGACTCCTGTGTTACTCCTATATAACCCCAGTAATGAGAGGGAAGCCGCACATCGGCCATAGCTGGGGAGTGGTTACAGCCAGGTGACTCCTATATAACCCCAGTAATGAGAGGGAAGCCGCACATCGGACATAGCTGGGGAGAGGTTACAGCCAGGTGACTCCTATATAACCCCAGTAATGAGAGGGAAGCCGCACATCGGCCATAGCTGGGGAGAGGTTACAGCCAGGTGACTCCTATATAACCCCAGTAATGAGAGGGAAGCCGCACATCAGCCATAGTTGGGGAGAGGTTACAGCCAGGTGACTCCTGTGTTACTCCTATATAACCCCAGTAATGAGAGGGAAGCCGCACATCAGCCATAGCTGGGGAGAGGTTACAGCCAGGTGACTCCTGTGTTACTCCTATATAACGCCAGTAATGAGAGGGAAGCCGCACATCGGTCATAGCTGGGGAGAGGTTACAGCCAGGTGACTCCTGTGTTACTCCTATATAACCCCAGTAATGAGAGGGAGGCCGCACATCGGCCATAGCTGGGGAGAGGTTACAGCCAGGTGACTCCTGTGTGACTTCTATATAACCCCAGTCATGAGAGGGAAGCCGTACATCGGCCATAGCTGGGGAGAGGTTACAGCCAGGTGACTCCTGTGTTACTCCTATATAACCCCAGTAATGAGAGGGAAGCCGCACATCAGCCATAGCTGGGGAGAGGTTACAGCCAGGTGACTCCTGTGTTACTCCTATATAACCCCAGTAATGAGAGGGAAGCCGCACAGCAGCCATAGCTGGGGAGAGGTTACAGCCAGGTGACTCCTGTGTTACTTCTATATAACCCCAGTAATGAGAGGGAAGCCGCACATCAGCCATAGCTGGGGAGAGATTACAGCCAGGTGACTCCTGTGTTACTCCTATATAACCCCAGTAATGAGAGGGAAGCCGCACATCGGTCATAGCTGGGGAGAGGTTACAGCCAGGTGACTCCCGTGTGACTCCTATATAACCCCAGTAATGAGAGGGAAGCTGTACATCAGCCATAGCTGGGGAGAGGTTACAGCCAGGTGACTCCCGTGTTACTCCTATATATCCCAAGTAATGAGAGGGAAGCCGCACATCAGCCATAGCTGGGGAGAGGTTACAGCCAGGTGACTCCCGTGTTACTCCTATATAACCCCAGTAATGAGAGGGAAGCCGCACATCAGCCATAGCTGGGGAGAGGTTACAGCCAGGTGACTCCTATATAACCCCAGTAATGAGAGGGAAGCAGCACATCGGCCATAGCTGGGGAGAGGTTACAGCCAGGTGACTCCTGTGTTACTCCTATATAACCCCAGTAATGAGAGGGAAGCCGCACATCAGCCATAGCTGGGGAGAGGTTACAGCCAGGTGACTCCTGTGTTACTCCTATATAACCCCAGTAATGAGAGGGAAGCCGCACATCAGCCATAGCTGGGGAGAGGTTACAGCCAGGTGACTCCTGTGTTACTCCTATATAACCCCAGTAATGAGAGGGAAGCCGCACATCGGCCATAGCTGGGGAGAGGTTACAGCCAGGTGACTCCTGTGTTACTCCTATATAACCCCAGTAATGAGAAGGAAGCCGCACAGCAGCCATAGCTGGGGAGAGGTTATAGCCAGGTGACTCCTGTGTTACTCCTATATAACCCCAGTAATCAGAGGGAAGCCGCACATCAGCCATAGCTGGGGAGAGGTTACAGCCAGGTGACTCCTATATAATCCCAGTAATGAGAGGGAAGCCGCACATCAGCCATAGCTGGGGAGAGGTTACAGCCAGGTTACTCCTATATAACCCCAGTAATGAGATGGAAGCCGCACATCAGCCATAGTTGGGGAGAGGTTACAGCCAGGTGACTCCTGTGTTACTCCTATATAACCCCAGTAATGAGAGGGAAGCCGCACATCAGCCATAGCTGGGGAGAGGTTACAGCCAGGTGACTCCTATATAACCCCAGTAATGAGAAGGAAGCGGCACATCAGCCATAGTTGGGGAGAGGTTACAGCCAGGTGACTCCTGTGTTACTCCTATATAACCCCAGTAATGAGAGGGAAGCCGCACATTAGCCATAGCTGGGGAGAGGTTACAGCCAGGTGACTCCTGTGTTACTTCTATATAACCCCAGTAATGAGAGGGAAGCCGCACATCGGCCATAGGTGGGGAGAGGTTACAGCCAGGTGACTCCTGTGTTACTCCTATATAACCCCAGTAATGAGAGGGAAGCCGCACATCAGCCATAGCTGGGGAGAGGTTACAGCCAGGTGACTCCTGTGTTACTTCTATATAACCCCAGTAATGAGAGGGAAGCCACACATCGGCCATAGCTGGGGAGAGGTTACAGCCAGGTGACTCCTGTGTTACTCCTATATAACCCCAGTAATGAGAGGGAAGCCGCACATCAGCCATAGCTGGGGAGAGGTTACAGCCAGGTGACTCCTATATAACCCCAGTAATGAGAGGGAAGCCACACATCAGCCATAGCTGGGGAGAGGTTACAGCCAGGTGACTCCTGTGTTACTCCTATATAACCCCAGTAATGAGAGGGAAGCCGCACATCGGCCATAGCTGGGGAGAGGGTACGGTACAGCCAGGTGACTCCTATATAACCCCAGTAATGAGAGGGAAGCCGCACATCGCCCATAGCTGGGGAGAGGTTACAGCCAGGTGACTCCTGTGTTACTTCTATATAACCCCAGTAATGAGAGGGAAGCCGCACATCAGCCATAGCTGGGGAGAGGTTACAGCCAGGTGATCCTATATAACCCCAGTAATGAGAGGGAAGCCGCACATCGCCCATAGCTGGGGAGAGGTTACAGCCAGGTGACTCCTGTGTTACTCCTATATAACCCCAGTAATGAGAGGGAAGCCGCACATCAGCTATAGCTGGGGAGAGGTTACAGACAGGTGACTCCTGTGTTACTCCTATATAACCCCAGTAATGAGAGGGAAGCCGCACATTGGCCATAGCTGGGGAGTGGTTACAGCCAGGTAACTCCTATATAACCCCAGTAATGAGAGGGAAGCCACACATCAGCCATAGCTGGGGAGAGGTTACATACAGGTGACTCCTGTGTTACTCCTATATAACCCCAGTAATGAGAGGGAAGCCGCACATTGGCCATAGCTGGGGAGTGGTTATAGCCAGGTGACTCCTATATAACCCCAGTAATGAGAGGGAAGCCACACATCAGCCATAGCTGGGGAGAGGTTACAGCCAGGTGACTCCTATATAACCCCAGTAATGAGAGGGAAGCCGCACATCGGACATAGCTGGGGAGAGGTTACAGCCAGGTGACTCCTATTTAACCCCAGTAATGAGAGGGAAGCCGCACATCGGCCATAGCTGGGGAGAGGTTACAGCCAGGTGACTCCTGTGTTACTCCTATATAACCCCAGTAATGAGAGGGAAGCCACACATCAGCCATAGCTGGGGAGAGGTTACAGCCAGGTGACTCCTGTGTTACTCCTATATAACCCCAGTAATGAGAGGGAAGCCGCACATCAGTCATAGCTGGGGAGAGGTTACAGCCAGGTGACTCCTGTGTTACTCCTATATAACCCCAGTAATGAGAGGGAAGCCGCACATCGGCCATAGCTGGGGAGAGGTTACAGCCAGGTGACTCCTATATAACCCCAGTAATGAGAGGGAAGCCGCACATCGGCCATAGCTGGGGAGAGGTTACAGCCAGGTGACTCCTATATAACCCCAGTAATGAGAGGGAAGCCGCACATCGGCCATAGCTGGGGAGAGGTTACAGCCAGGTGACTCTGTGTTACTCCTATATAACCCCAGTAATGAGAGGGAAGCCGCACATCAGCCATAGCTGGGGAGAGGTTACAGCCAGGTGACTCCTATATAACCCCAGTAATGAGAGGGGAAGCCACACATCAGCCATAGCTGGGGAGAGGTTACAGCCAGGTGACTCCTGTGTTACTCCTATATAACCCCAGTAATGAGAAGGAAGCCGCACATCGGCCATAGCTGGGGAGAGGGTACAGCCAGGTGACTCCTATATAACCCCAGTAATGAGAGGGAAGCCGCACATCGCCCATAGCTGGGGAGAGGTTACAGCCAGGTGACTCCTGTTTTACTTCTATATAACCCCAGTAATGAGAGGGAAGCCGCACATCAGCCATAGCTGGGGAGAGGTTACAGCCAGGTGATCCTATATAACCCCAGTAATGAGAGGGAAGCCGCACATCGCCCATAGCTGGGGAGAGGTTACAGCCAGGTGACTCCTGTGTTACTCCTATATAACCCCAGTAATGAGAGGGAAGCCGCACATTGGCCATAGCTGGGGAGTGGTTACAGCCAGGTAACTCCTATATAACCCCAGTAATGAGAGGGAAGCCACACATCAGCCATAGCTGGGGAGAGGTTACAGACAGGTGACTCCTGTGTTACTCCTATATAACCCCAGTAATGAGAGGGAAGCCGCACATTGGCCATAGCTGGGGGAGTGGTTATAGCCAGGTGACTCCTATATAACCCCAGTAATGAGAGGGAAGCCACACATCAGCCATAGCTGGGGAGAGGTTACAGCCAGGTGACTCCTATATAACCCCAGTAATGAGAGTGAAGCCGCACATCGGACATAGCTGGGGAGAGGTTACAGCCAGGTGACTCCTATATAACCCCAGTAATGAGAGGGAAGCCGCACATCGGCCATAGCTGGGGAGAGGTTACAGCCAGGTGACTCCTGTGTTACTCCTATATAACCCCAGTAATGAGAGGGAAGCCACACATCAGCCATAGCTGGGGAGAGGTTACAGCCAGGTGACTCCTGTGTTACTCCTATATAACCCTAGTAATGAGAGGGAAGCCGCACATCAGTCATAGCTGGGGAGAGGTTACAGCCAGGTGACTCCTGTGTTACTCCTATATAACCCCAGTAATGAGAGGGAAGCCGCACATCAGCCATAGCTGGGGAGAGGTTACAGCCAGGTGACTCCTGTGTTACTCCTATATAACCCCAGTAATGAGAGGGAAGCCCGCACATCAGCCATAGCTGGGGAGAGGTTACAGCCAGGTGTCTCCTGTGTTACTTCTATATAACCCCAGTAATGAGAGGGAAGCCGCACATCGGCCATCGCTGGGGAGAGGGTACAGCCAGGTGACTCCTATATAACCCCAGTAATGAGAGGGAAGCCGCACATCGCCCATAGCTGGGGAGAGGTTACAGCCTGGTGACTCCTGTGTTACTTCTATATAACCCCAGTAATGAGAGGGAAGCCGCACATCAGCCATAGCTGGGGAGAGGTTACAGCCAGGTGATCCTATATATCCCCAGTAATGAGAGGGAAGCCGCACATCGCCCATAGCTGGGGAGAGGTTACAGCCAGGTGACTCCTGTGTTACTCCTATATAACCCCAGTAATGAGAGGGAAGCCGCACATCAGCCATAGCTGGGGAGAGGTTACAGACAGGTGACTCCTGTGTTACTCCTATATAACCCCAGTAATGAGAGGGAAGCCGCACAGCAGCCATAGCTGGGGAGAGGTTATAGCCAGGTGACTCCTGTGTTACTCCTATATAACCCCAGTAATGAGAGGGAAGCCGCACATCGGCCATAGCTGGGGAGAGGTTACAGCCAGGTGACTCCTGTGTTACTCCTATATATAACCCCAGTAATGAGAGGGAAGCCGCACATTGGCCATAGCTGGGGAGTGGTTACAGCCAGGTGACTCCTATATAACCCCAGTAATGAGAGGGAAGCCACACATCAGCCATAGCTGGGGAGAGGTTACAGACAGGTGACTCCTGTGTTACTCCTATATAACCCCAGTAATGAGAGGGAAGCCGCACATTGGCCATAGCTGGGGAGTGGTTACAGCCAGGTGACTCCTATATAACCCCAGTAATGAGAGGGAAGCCACACATCAGCCATAGCTGGGGAGAGGTTACAGCAAGGTGACTCCTGTGTTACTTCTATATAACCCCAGTAATGAGAGGGAAGCCGCAAATCGGCCATAGCTGGGGAGAGGTTACAGCCCAGGTGACTCCTGTGTTACTCCTATATAACCCAAGTAATGAGAGGGAAGCCGCACATCGGCCATAGCTGGGGAGAGGTTACAGCCAGGTGACTCCTGTGTTACTCCTATATAACCCCAGTAATGAGAGGGAAGCCGCACAATCGGCCATAGCTGGGGAGTGGTTACAGCCAGGTGACTCCTATATAACCCCAGTAATGAGAGGGAAGCCGCACATCGGACATAGCTGGGGAGAGGTTACAGCCAGGTGACTCCTATATAACCCCAGTGATGAGAGGGAAGCCGCACATCGGCCATAGCTGGGGAGAGGTTACAGCCAGGTGACTCCTATATAACCCCAGTAATGAGAGGGAAGCCGCACATCAGCCATAGTTGGGGAGAGGTTACAGCCAGGTGACTCCTGTGTTACTCCTATATAACCCCAGTAATGAGAGGGAAGCCGCACATCAGCCATAGCTGGGGAGAGGTTACAGCCAGGTGACTCCTGTGTTACTCCTATATAACGCCAGTAATGAGAGGGAAGCCGCACATCGGTCATAGCTGGGGAGAGGTTACAGCCAGGTGACTCCTGTGTTACTCCTATATAACCCCAGTAATGAGAGGGAGGCCGCACATCGGCCATAGCTGGGGAGAGGTTACAGCCAGGTGACTCCTGTGTGACTTCTATATAACCCCAGTCATGAGAGGGAAGCCGTACATCGGCCATAGCTGGGGAGAGGTTACAGCCAGGTGACTCCTGTGTTACTCCTATATAACCCCAGTAATGAGAGGGAAGCCGCACATCAGCCATAGCTGGGGAGAGGTTACAGACAGGTGACTCCTGTGTTACTCCTATATAACCCCAGTAATGAGAGGGAAGCCGCACATTGGCCATAGCTGGGGAGTGGTTACAGCCAGGTGACTCCTATATAACCCCAGTAATGAGAGGGAAGCCACACATCAGCCATAGCTGGGGAGAGGTTTACAGCAAGGTGACTCCTGTGTTACTTCTATATAACCCCAGTAATGAGAGGGAAGCCGCAAATCGGCCATAGCTGGTGGGGAGAGGTTACAGCCAGGTGACTCCTGTGTTACTCCTATATAACCCAAGTAATGAGAGGGAAGCCGCACATCGGCCATAGCTGGGGAGAGGTTACAGCCAGGTGACTCCTGTGTTACTCCTATATAACCCCAGTAATGAGAGGGAAGCCGCACATCGGCCATAGCTGGGGAGTGGTTACAGCCAGGTGACTCCTATATAACCCCAGTAATGAGAGGGAAGCCGCACATCGGACATAGCTGGGGAGAGGTTACAGCCAGGTGACTCCTATATAACCCCAGTAATGAGAGGGAAGCCGCACATCGGCCATAGCTGGGGAGAGGTTACAGCCAGGTGACTCCTATATAACCCCAGTAATGAGAGGGAAGCCGCACATCAGCCATAGTTGGGGAGAGGTTACAGCCAGGTGACTCCTGTGTTACTCCTATATAACCCCAGTAATGAGAGGGAAGCCGCACATCAGCCATAGCTGGGGAGAGGTTACAGCCAGGTGACTCCTGTGTTACTCCTATATAACGCCAGTAATGAGAGGGAAGCCGCACATCGGTCATAGCTGGGGAGAGGTTACAGCCAGGTGACTCCTGTGTTACTCCTATATAACCCCAGTAATGAGAGGGAGGCCGCACATCGGCCATAGCTGGGGAGAGGTTACAGCCAGGTGACTCCTGTGTGACTTCTATATAACCCCAGTCATGAGAGGGAAGCCGTACATCGGCCATAGCTGGGGAGAGGTTACAGCCAGGTGACTCCTGTGTTACTCCTATATAACCCCAGTAATGAGAGGGAAGCCGCACAGCAGCCATAGCTGGGGAGAGGTTACAGCCAGGTGACTCCTGTGTTACTTCTATATAACCCCAGTAATGAGAGGGAAGCCGCACATCAGCCATAGCTGGGGAGAGATTACAGCCAGGTGACTCCTGTGTTACTCCTATATAACCCCAGTAATGAGAGGGAAGCCGCACATCGGTCATAGCTGGGGAGAGGTTACAGCCAGGTGACTCCCGTGTGACTCCTATATAACCCCAGTAATGAGAGGGAAGCTGCACATCAGCCATAGCTGGGAGAGGTTACAGCCAGGTGACTCCCGTGTTACTCCTATATATCCCAAGTAATGAGAGGGAAGCCGCACATCAGCCATAGCTGGGGAGAGGTTACAGCCAGGTGACTCCCGTGTTACTCCTATATAACCCCAGTAATGAGAGGGAAGCCGCACATCAGCCATAGCTGGGGAGAGGTTACAGCCAGGTGACTCCTGTGTTACTCCTATATAACCCCAGTAATGAGAGGGAAGCCGCACATCAGTCATAGCTGGGGAGAGGTTACAGCCAGGTGACTCCTGTGTTACTCCTATATAACCCCAGTAATGAGAGGGAAGCCGCACATCGGCCATAGCTGGGGAGAGGTTACAGCCAGGTGACTCCTATATAACCCCAGTAATGAGAGGGAAGCCGCACATCGGCCATAGCTGGGGAAAGGTTACAGTCAGGTGACTCCTGTGTTACTCCTCTATAACCCCAGTAATCAGAGGGAAGCCGCACATCAGCCATAGCTGGGGAGAGGTTACAGCCAGGTGACTCCTATATAACCCCAGTAATGAGAGGGAAGCCGCACATCGGCCATAGCTGGGGAGAGGTTACAGCCAGGTGACTCCTGTGTTACTCCTATATAACCCCAGTAATGAGAGGGAAGCCGCACATCAGCCATAGCTGGGGAGAGGTTACAACCAGGTGACTCCTGTGTTACTCCTATATAACCCCAGTAATGAGAGGGAAGCCGCACATCAGTCATAGCTGGGGAGAGGTTACAGCCAGGTGACTCCTGTGTTACTCCTATATAACCCCAGTAATGAGAGGGAAGCCGCACATCGGCCATAGCTGGGGAGAGGTTACAGCCAGGTGACTCCTATATAACCCCAGTAATGAGAGGGAAGCCGCACATCGGCCATAGCTGGGGAGAGGTTACAGCCAGGTGACTCCTATATAACCCCAGTAATGAGAGGGAAGCCGCACATCAGCCATAGCTGGGGAGAGGTTACAGCCAGGTGACTCCTGTGTTACTCCTATATAACCCCAGTAATCAGAGGGAAGCCGCACATCAGCCATAGCTGGGGAGAGGTTACAGCCAGGTGACTCCTATATAACCCCAGTAATGAGAGGGAAGCCGCACATCGGCCATAGCTGGGGAGAGGTTACAGCCAGGTGACTCCTGTGTTACTCCTATATAACCCCAGTAATGAGAGGGAAGCCGCACATCAGCCATAGCTGGGGAGAGGTTACAGCCAGGTGACTCCTGTGTTACTCCTATATAACCCCAGTAATGAGAGGGAAGCCGCCCATCAGCCATAGCTGGGGAGAGGTTACAGCCAGGTGACTCCTGTGTTACTCCTATATAACCCCAGTAATGAGAGGGAAGCCGCACATCGGCCATAGCTGGGGAGAGGTTACAGCCAGGTGACTCCTGTGTTACTCCTATATAACCCCAGTAATGAGAGGGAAGCCGCACAGCAGCCATAGCTGGGGAGAGGTTATAGCCAGGTGACTCCTGTGTTACTCATATATAACCCCAGTAATCAGAGGGAAGCCGCACATCAGCCATAGCTGGGGAGAGGTTACAGCCAGGTGACTCCTATATAATCCCAGTAATGAGAGGGACGCCGCACAGCAGCCATAGCTGGGGAGAGGTTATAGCCTGGTGACTCCTGTGTTACTCCTATATAACCCCAGTAATGAGAGGGAAGCTGCACATCAGCCATAGCTGGGGAGAGGTTACAGCCAGGTGACTCCTATATAACCCCAGTAATGAGAGGGAAGCCGCACATCAGCCATAGTTGGGGAGAGGTTACAGCCAGGTGACTCCTGTGTTACTCCTATATAACCCCAGTAATGAGAGGGAAGCCGCACATCAGCCATAGCTGGGGAGAGGTTACAGCCAGGTGACTCCTATATAACCCCAGTAATGAGAGGGAAGCCGCACATCAGCCATAGTTGGGGAGAGGTTACAGCCAGGTGACTCCTGTGTTACTCCTATATAACCCCAGTAATGAGAGGGAAGCCGCACATCAGCCATAGCTGGTGAGAGGTTACAGCCAGGTGACTCCTGTGTTACTTCTATATAATCCCAGTAATGAGAGGGAAGCCGCACATCAGCCATAGCTGGGGAGAGGTTGCAGCCAGGTGACTCCTGTGTTACTCCTATATAACCCCAGTAATGAGAGGGAAGCCGCACATCAGCCATAGCTGGGGAGAGGTTACAGCCAGGTGACTCCTGTGTTACTTCTATATAACCCCAGTAATGAGAGGGAAGCCGCACATCAGCCATAGCTGGGGAGAGGTTACAGCCAGGTGACTCCTGTGTTACTCCTATATAACCCCAGTAATGAGAGGGAAGCCGCACATCAGCCATAGCTGGGGAGAGGTTACAGCCAGGTGACTCCTATATAACCCCAGTAATGAGAGGGAAGCCACACATCAGCCATAGCTGGGGAGAGGTTACAGCCAGGTGACTCCTGTGTTACTCCTATATAACCCCAGTAATGAGAGGGAAGCCACACATCGGCCATAGCTGGGGAGAGGGTACAGCCAGGTGACTCCTATATAACCCCAGTAATGAGAGGGAAGCCGCACATCGCCCATAGCTGGGGAGAGGTTACAGCCAGGTGACTCCTGTGTTACTTCTATATAACCCCAGTAATGAGAGGGAAGCCGCACATCAGCCATAGCTGGGGAGAGGTTACAGCCAGGTGATCCTATATAACCCCAGTAATGAGAGGGAAGCCGCACATCGGCCATAGCTGGGGAGAGGTTACAGCCAGGTGACTCCTGTGTTACTCCTATATAACCCCAGTAATGAGAGGGAAGCCGCACATCAGCCATAGCTGGGGAGAGGTTACAACCAGGTGACTCCTGTGTTACTCCTATATAACACCAGTAATGAGAGGGAAGCCGCACATCGCCCATAGCTGGGGAGAGGTTACAGCCAGGTGACTCCTGTGTTACTCCTATATAACCCCAGTAATGAGAGGGAAGCCGCACATCAGCCATAGCTGGGGAGAGGTTACAGACAGGTGACTCCTGTGTTACTCCTATATAACCCCAGTAATGAGAGGGAAGCCGCACAGCAGCCATAGCTGGGGAGAGGTTATAGCCAGGTGACTCCTGTGTTACTCCTATATAACCCCAGTAATGAGAGGGAAGCCGCACATCGGCCATAGCTGGGGAGAGGTTACAGCCAGGTGACTCCTGTGTTACTCCTATATAACCCCAGTAATGAGAGGGAAGCCGCACATTGGCCATAGCTGGGGAGTGGTTACAGCCAGGTGACTCCTATATAACCCCAGTAATGAGAGGGAAGCCACACATCAGCCATAGCTGGGGAGAGGTTACAGACAGGTGACTCCTGTGTTACTCCTATATAACCCCAGTAATGAGAGGGAAGCCGCACATTGGCCATAGCTGGGGAGTGGTTATAGCCAGGTGACTCCTATATAACCCCAGTAATGAGAGGGAAGCCACACATCAGCCATAGCTGGGGAGAGGTTACAGCAAGGTGACTCCTGTGTTACTTCTATATAACCCCAGTAATGAGAGGGAAGCCGCAAATCGGCCATAGCTGGGGAGAGGTTACAGCCAGGTGACTCCTGTGTTACTCCTATATAACCCAAGTAATGAGAGGGAAGCCGCACATCGGCCATAGCTGGGGAGAGGTTACAGCCAGGTGACTCCTGTGTTACTCCTATATAACCCCAGTAATGAGAGGGAAGCCGCACATCGGCCATAGCTGGGGAGTGGTTACAGCCAGGTGACTCCTATATAACCCCAGTAATGAGAGGGAAGCCGCACATCGGACATAGCTGGGGAGAGGTTACAGCCAGGTGACTCCTATATAACCCCAGTAATGAGAGGGAAGCCGCACATCGGCCATAGCTGGGGAGAGGTTACAGCCAGGTGACTCCTATATAACCCCAGTAATGAGAGGGAAGCCGCACATCAGCCATAGTTGGGGAGAGGTTACAGCCAGGTGACTCCTGTGTTACTCCTATATAACCCCAGTAATGAGAGGGAAGCCGCACATCAGCCATAGCTGGGGAGAGGTTACAGCCAGGTGACTCCTGTGTTACTCCTATATAACGCCAGTAATGAGAGGGAAGCCGCACATCGGTCATAGCTGGGGAGAGGTTACAGCCAGGTGACTCCTGTGTTACTCCTATATAACCCCAGTAATGAGAGGGAGGCCGCACATCGGCCATAGCTGGGGAGAGGTTACAGCCAGGTGACTCCTGTGTGACTTCTATATAACCCCAGTCATGAGAGGGAAGCCGTACATCGGCCATAGCTGGGGAGAGGTTACAGCCAGGTGACTCCTGTGTTACTCCTATATAACCCCAGTAATGAGAGGGAAGCCGCACATCAGCCATAGCTGGGGAGAGGTTACAGCCAGGTGACTCCTGTGTTACTCCTATATAACCCCAGTAATGAGAGGGAAGCCGCACAGCAGCCATAGCTGGGGAGAGGTTACAGCCACGTGACTCCTGTGTTACTTCTATATAACCCCAGTAATGAGAGGGAAGCCGCACATCAGCCATAGCTGGGGAGAGATTACAGCCAGGTGACTCCTGTGTTACTCCTATATAACCCCAGTAATGAGAGGGAAGCCGCACATCGGTCATAGCTGGGGAGAGGTTACAGCCAGGTGACTCCCGTGTGACTCCTATATAACCCCAGTAATGAGAGGGAAGCTGCACATCAGCCATAGCTGGGGAGAGGTTACAGCCAGGTGACTCCCGTGTTACTCCTATATATCCCAAGTAATGAGAGGGAAGCCGCACATCAGCCATAGCTGGGGAGAGGTTACAGCCAGGTGACTCCCGTGTTACTCCTATATAACCCCAGTAATGAGAGGGAAGCCGCACATCAGCCATAGCTGGGGAGAGGTTACAGCCAGGTGACTCCTGTGTTACTCCTATATAACCCCAGTAATGAGAGGGAAGCCGCACATCAGTCATAGCTGGGGAGAGGTTACAGCCAGGTGACTCCTGTGTTACTCCTATATAACCCCAGTAATGAGAGGGAAGCCGGACATCGGCCATAGCTGGGGAGAGGTTACAGCCAGGTGACTCCTATATAACCCCAGTAATGAGAGGGAAGCCGCACATCGGCCATAGCTGGGGAAAGGTTACAGTCAGGTGACTCCTGTGTTACTCCTCTATAACCCCAGTAATCAGAGGGAAGCCGCACATCAGCCATAGCTGGGGAGAGGTTACAGCCAGGTGACTCCTATATAACCCCAGTAATGAGAGGGAAGCCGCACATCGGCCATAGCTGGGGAGAGGTTACAGCCAGGTGACTCCTGTGTTACTCCTATATAACCCCAGTAATGAGAGGGAAGCCGCACATCAGCCATAGCTGGGGAGAGGTTACAACCAGGTGACTCCTGTGTTACTCCTATATAACCCCAGTAATGAGAGGGAAGCCGCACATCAGTCATAGCTGGGGAGAGGTTACAGCCAGGTGACTCCTGTGTTACTCCTATATAACCCCAGTAATGAGAGGGAAGCCGCACATCGGCCATAGCTGAGGAGAGGTTACAGCCAGGTGACTCCTATATAACCCCAGTAATGAGAGGGAAGCCGCACATCGGCCATAGCTGGGGAGAGGTTACAGCCAGGTGACTCCTATATAACCCCAGTAATGAGAGGGAAGCCGCACATCAGCCATAGCTGGGGAGAGGTTACAGCCAGGTGACTCCTGTGTTACTCCTATATAACCCCAGTAATCAGAGGGAAGCCGCACATCAGCCATAGCTGGGGAGAGGTTACAGCCAGGTGACTCCTATATAACCCCAGTAATGAGAGGGAAGCCGCACATCGGCCATAGCTGGGGAGAGGTTACAGCCAGGTGACTCCTGTGTTACTCCTATATAACCCCAGTAATGAGAGGGAAGCCGCACATCAGCCATAGCTGGGGAGAGGTTACAGCCATGTGACTCCTGTGTTACTCCTATATAACCCCAGTAATGAGAGGGAAGCCGCCCATCAGCCATAGCTGGGGAGAGGTTACAGCCAGGTGACTCCTGTGTTACTCCTATATAACCCCAGTAATGAGAGGGAAGCCGCACATCGGCCATAGCTGGGGAGAGGTTACAGCCAGGTGACTCCTGTGTTACTCCTATATAACCCCAGTAATGAGAGGGAAGCCGCACAGCAGCCATAGCTGGGGAGAGGTTATAGCCAGGTGACTCCTGTGTTACTCATATATAACCCCAGTAATCAGAGGGAAGCCGCACATCAGCCATAGCTGGGGAGAGGTTACAGCCAGGTGACTCCTATATAATCCCAGTAATGAGAGGGATGCCGCACAGCAGCCATAGCTGGGGAGAGGTTATAGCCTGGTGACTCCTGTGTTACTCCTATATAACCCCAGTAATGAGAGGGAAGCTGCACATCAGCCATAGCTGGGGAGAGGTTACAGCCAGGTGACTCCTATATAACCCCAGTAATGAGAGGGAAGCCGCACATCAGCCATAGTTAGGGAGAGGTTACAGTCAGGTGACTCCTGTGTTACTCCTATATAACCCCAGTAATGAGAGGGAAGCCGCACATCAGCCATAGCTGGGGAGAGGTTACAGCCAGGTGACTCCTATATAACCCCAGTAATGAGAGGGAAGCCGCACATCAGCCATAGTTGGGGAGAGGTTACAGCCAGGTGACTCCTGTGTTACTCCTATATAACCCCAGTAATGAGAGGGAAGCCGCACATCAGCCATAGCTGGTGAGAGGTTACAGCCAGGTGACTCCTGTGTTACTTCTATATAACCCCAGTAATGAGAGGGAAGCCGCACATCAGCCATAGCTGGGGAGAGGTTGCAGCCAGGTGACTCCTGTGTTACTCCTATATAACCCCAGTAATGAGAGGGAAGCCGCACATCAGCCATAGCTGGGGAGAGGTTACAGCCAGGTGACTCCTGTGTTACTTCTATATAACCCCAGTAATGAGAGGGAAGCCGCACATCAGCCATAGCTGGGGAGAGGTTACAGCCAGGTGACTCCTGTGTTACTCCTATATAACCCCAGTAATGAGAGGGAAGCCGCACATCAGCCATAGCTGGGGAGAGGTTACAGCCAGGTGACTCCTATATAACCCCAGTAATGAGAGGGAAGCCACACATCAGCCATAGCTGGGGAGAGGTTACAGCCAGGTGACTCCTGTGTTACTCCTATATAACCCCAGTAATGAGAGGGAAGCCACACATCGGCCATAGCTGGGGAGAGGGTACAGCCAGGTGACTCCTATATAACCCCAGTAATGAGAGGGAAGCCGCACATCGCCCATAGCTGGGGAGAGGTTACAGCCAGGTGACTCCTGTGTTACTTCTATATAACCCCAGTAATGAGAGGGAAGCCGCACATCAGCCATAGCTGGGGAGAGGTTACAGCCAGGTGATCCTATATAACCCCAGTAATGAGAGGGAAGCCGCACATCGGCCATAGCTGGGGAGAGGTTACAGCCAGGTGACTCCTGTGTTACTCCTATATAACCCCAGTAATGAGAGGGAAGCCACACATCAGCCATAGCTGGGGAGAGGTTACAACCAGGTGACTCCTGTGTTACTCCTATATAACCCCAGTAATGAGAGGGAAGCCGCACATCGGCCATAGCTGGGGAGAGGTTACAGCCAGGTGACTCCTATATAACCCCAGTAATGAGAGGGAAGCCGCACATCGGCCATAGCTGGGGAGAGGTTACAGCCAGGCGACTCCTATATAACCCCAGTAATGAGAGGGAAGCCGCACATCAGCCATAGCTGGGGAGAGGTTACAGCCAGGTGACTCCTGTGTTACTCCTATATAACCCCAGTAATCAGAGGGAAGCCGCACATCAGCCATAGCTGGGGAGAGGTTACAGCCAGGTGACTCCTATATAACCCCAGTAATGAGAGGGAAGCCGCACATCGGCCATAGCTGGGGAGAGGTTACAGCCAGGTGACTCCTGTGTTACTCCTATATAACCCCAGTAATGAGAGGGAAGCCGCACATCAGCCATAGCTGGGGAGAGGTTACAGCCAGGTGACTCCTGTGTTACTCCTATATAACCCCAGAAATGAGAGGGAAGCCGCCCATCAGCCATAGCTGGGGAGAGGTTACAGCCAGGTGACTCCTGTGTTACTCCTATATAACCCCAGTAATGAGAGGGAAGCCGCACATCGGCCATAGCTGGGGAGAGGTTACAGCCAGGTGACTCCTGTGTTACTCCTATATAACCCCAGTAATGAGAGGGAAGCCGCACAGCAGCCATAGCTGGGGAGAGGTTATAGCCAGGTGACTCCTGTGTTACTCCTATATAACCCCAGTAATGAGAGGGAAGCTGCACATCAGCCATAGCTGGGGAGAGGTTACAGCCAGGTGACTCCTATATAACCCCAGTAATGAGAGGGAAGCCGCACATCAGCCATAGTTGGGGAGAGGTTACAGCCAGGTGACTCCTGTGTTACTCCTATATAACCCCAGTAATCAGAGGGAAGCCGCACATCAGCCATAGCTGGGGAGAGGTTACAGCCAGGTGACTCCTATATAATCCCAGTAATGAGAGGGACGCCGCACAGCAGCCATAGCTGGGGAGAGGTTATAGCCTGGTGACTCCTGTGTTACTCCTATATAACCCCAGTAATGAGAGGGAAGCTGCACATCAGCCATAGCTGGGGAGAGGTTACAGCCAGGTGACTCCTATATAACCCCAGTAATGAGAGGGAAGCCGCACATCAGCCATAGTTGGGGAGAGGTTACAGCCAGGTGACTCCTGTGTTACTCCTATATAACCCCAGTAATGAGAGGGAAGCCGCACATCAGCCATAGCTGGGGAGAGGTTACAGCCAGGTGACTCCTATATAACCCCAGTAATGAGAGGGAAGCCGCACATCAGCCATAGTTGGGGAGAGGTTACAGCCAGGTGACTCCTGTGTTACTCCTATATAACCCCAGTAATGAGAGGGAAGCCGCACATCAGCCATAGCTGGGGAGAGGTTACAGCCAGGTGACTCCTGTGTTACTTCTATATAACCCCAGTAATGAGAGGGAAGCCGCACATCAGCCATAGCTGGGGAGAGGTTACAGCCAGGTGACTCCTGTGTTACTTCTATATAACCCCAGTAATGAGAGGGAAGCCGCACATCAGCCATAGCTGGGGAGAGGTTACAGCCAGGTGACTCCTGTGTTACTCCTATATAACCCCAGTAATGAGAGGGAAGCCGCACATCAGCCATAGCTGGGGAGAGGTTACAGCCAGGTGACTCCTATATAACCCCAGTAATGAGAGGGAAGCCACACATCAGCCATAGCTGGGGAGAGGTTACAGCCAGGTGACTCCTGTGTTACTCCTATATAACCCCAGTAATGAGAGGGAAGCCACACATCGGCCATAGCGGGGGAGAGGGTACAGCCAGGTGACTCCTATATAACCCCAGTAATGAGAGGGAAGCCGCACATCGCCCATAGCTGGGGAGAGGTTACAGCCAGGTGACTCCTGTGTTACTTCTATATAACCCCAGTAATGAGAGGGATGCCGCACATCAGCCATAGCTGGGGAGAGGTTACAGCCAGGTGATCCTATATAACCCCAGTAATGAGAGGGAAGCCGCACATCGGCCATAGCTGGGGAGAGGTTACAGCCAGGTGACTCCTGTGTTACTCCTATATAACCCCAGTAATGAGAGGGAAGCCGCACATCAGCCATAGCTGGGGAGAGTTTACAACCAGGTGACTCCTGTGTTACTCCTATATAACCCCAGTAATGAGAGGGAAGCCGCACATCGGCCATAGCTGGGGAGAGGTTACAGCCAGGTGACTCCTATATAACCCCAGTAATGAGAGGGAAGCCGCACATCGGCCATAGCTGGGGAGAGGTTACAGCCAGGCGACTCCTATATAACCCCAGTAATGAGAGGGAAGCCGCACATCAGCCATAGCTGGGGAGAGGTTACAGCCAGGTGACTCCAGTGTTACTCCTATATAACCCCAGTAATCAGAGGGAAGCCGCACATCAGCCATAGCTGGGGAGAGGTTACAGCCAGGTGACTCCTATATAACCCCAGTAATGAGAGGGAAGCCGCACATCGGCCATAGCTGGGGAGAGGTTACAGCCAGGTGACTCCTGTGTTACTCCTATATAACCCCAGTAATGAGAGGGAAGCCGCACATCAGCCATAGCTGGGGAGAGGTTACAGCCAGGTGACTCCTGTGTTACTCCTATATAACCCCAGTAATGAGAGGGAAGCCGCCCATCAGCCATAGCTGGGGAGAGGTTACAGCCAGGTGACTCCTGTATTACTCCTATATAACCCCAGTAATGAGAGGGAAGCCGCACATCGGCCATAGCTGGGGAGAGGTTACAGCCAGGTGACTCCTGTGTTACTCCTATATAACCCCAGTAATGAGAGGGAAGCCGCACAGCAGCCATAGCTGGGGAGAGGTTATAGCCAGGTGACTCCTGTGTTACTCCTATATAACCCCAGTAATGAGAGGGAAGCTGCACATCAGCCATAGCTGGGGAGAGGTTACAGCCAGGTGACTCCTATATAACCCCAGTAATGAGAGGGAAGCCGCACATCAGCCATAGTTGGGGAGAGGTTACAGCCAGGTGACTCCTGTGTTACTCCTATATAACCCCAGTAATCAGAGGGGAGCCGCACATCAGCCATAGCTGGGGAGAGGTTACAGCCAGGTGACTCCTATATAATCCCAGTAATGAGAGGGACGCCGCACAGCAGCCATAGCTGGGGAGAGGTTATAGCCTGGTGACTCCTGTGTTACTCCTATATAACCCCAGTAATGAGAGGGAAGCTGCACATCAGCCATAGCTGGGGAGAGGTTACAGCCAGGTGACTCCTATATAACCCCAGTAATGAGAGGGAAGCCGCACATCAGCCATAGTTGGGGAGAGGTTACAGCCAGGTGACTCCTGTGTTACTCCTATATAACCCCAGTAATGAGAGGGAAGCCGCACATCAGCCATAGCTGGGGAGAGGTTACAGCCAGGTGACTCCTATATAACCCCAGTAATGAGAGGGAAGCCGCACATCAGCCATAGTTGGGGAGAGGTTACAGCCAGGTGACTCCTGTGTTACTCCTATATAACCCCAGTAATGAGAGGGAAGCCGCACATCAGCCATAGCTGGGGAGAGGTTACAGCCAGGTGACTCCTGTGTTACTTCTATATAACCCCAGTAATGAGAGGGAAGCCGCACATCAGCCATAGCTGGGGAGAGGTTGCAGCCAGGTGACTCCTGTGTTACTCCTATATAACCCCAGTAATGAGAGGGAAGCCGCACATCAGCCATAGCTGGGGAGAGGTTACAGCCAGGTGACTCCTGTGTTACTTCTATATAACCCCAGTAATGAGAGGGAAGCCGCACATCAGCCATAGCTGGGGAGAGGTTACAGCCAGGTGACTCCTGTGTTACTCCTATATAACCCCAGTAATGAGAGGGAAGCCGCACATCAGCCATAGCTGGGGAGAGGTTACAGCCAGGTGACTCCTATATAACCCCAGTAATGAGAGGGAAGCCACACATCAGCCATAGCTGGGGAGAGGTTACAGCCAGGTGACTCCTGTGTTACTCCTATATAACCCCAGTAATGAGAGGGAAGCCACACATCGGCCATAGCTGGGGAGAGGGTACAGCCAGGTGACTCCTATATAACCCCAGTAATGAGAGGGAAGCCGCACATCGCCCATAGCTGGGGAGAGGTTACAGCCAGGTGACTCCTGTGTTACTTCTATATAACCCCAGTAATGAGAGGGAAGCCGCACATCAGCCATAGCTGGGGAGAGGTTACAGCCAGGTGATCCTATATAACCCCAGTAATGAGAGGGAAGCCGCACATCGCCCATAGCTGGGGAGAGGTTACAGCCAGGTGACTCCTGTGTTACTCCTATATAACCCCAGTAATGAGAGGGGAGCCACACATCAGCCATAGCTGGGGAGTGGTTACAGACAGGTGACTCCTGTGTTACTCCTATATAACCCCAGTAATGAGAGGGAAGCCACACATCAGCCATAGCTGGGGAGAGGTTACAGCCAGGTGACTCCTATATAACCCCAGTAATGAGAGGGACGCCACACATCGGCCATAGCTGGGGAGAGGTTACAGCCAGGTGACTCCTGTGTTACTTCTATATAACCCCAGTAATGAGAGGGAAGCCGCACATCGGCCATAGCTGGGGAGAGGGTACAGCCAGGTGACTCCTATATAACCCCAGTAGTGAGAGGGAAGCCGCACATCGCCCATAGCTGGGGAGAGGTTACAGCCAGGTGACTCCTGTGTTACTTCTATATAACCCCAGTAACGAGAGGGAAGCCGCACATCAGCCATAGCTGGGGAGAGGTTACAGCCAGGTGATCCTATATAACCCCAGTAATGAGAGGGAAGCCGCACATTGGCCATAGCTGGGGAGTGGTTACAGCCAGGTGACTCCTATATAACCCCAGTAATGAGAGGGAAGCCACACATCAGCCATAGCTGGGGAGAGGTTACAGACAGGTGACTCCTGTGTTACTCCTATATAACCCCAGTAATGATAGGGAAGCCGCACATTGGCCATAGCTGGGGAGTGGTTATAGCCAGGTGACTCCTATATAACCCCAGTAATGAGAGGGAAGCCACACATCAGCCATAGCTGGGGAGAGGTTACAGCCAGGTGACTCCTATATAACCCCAGTAAAGAGAGGGAAGCCGCACATCGGACATAGCTGGGGAGAGGTTACAGCCAGGTGACTCCTATATAACCCCAGTAATGAGAGGGAAGCCGCACATCGGCCATAGCTGGGGAGAGGTTACAGCCAGGTGACTCCTATATAACCCCAGTAATGAGAGGGAAGCCGCACATCGGCCACAGCTGGGGAGAGGTTACAGCCAGGTGACTCATATATAACCCCAGTAATGAGAGGGAAGCCGCACATCAGCCACAGCTGGGGAGAGGTTACAGCCAGGTGACTCCTATATAACCCCAGTAATGAGAGGGAAGCCGCACATCGGCCATAGCTGGGGAGAGGTTACAGCCAGGTGACTCCTATATAACCCCAGTAATGAGAGGGAAGCCGCACATCAGCCACAGCTGGGGAGAGGTTACAGCCAGGTGACTCCTATATAACCCCAGTAATGAGAGGGAAGCCGCACATCAGCCATAGCTGGGGAGAGGTTACAGCCAGGTGACTCCTGTGTGACTCCTATATAACCCCAGTAATGAGAGGGAAGCCGCACATCAGCCATAGCTGGGGAGAGGTTACAGCCAGGTGACTCCCGTGTTACTCCTATATAACCCCAGTAATGAGAGGGAAGCCGCACATCAGCCATAGCTGGGGAGAGGTTACAGCCAGGTGACTCCTGTGTTACTCCTATATAACCCCAGTAATGAGAGGGAAGCCGCACATCAGCCATAGCTGGGGAGAGGTTACAGCCAGGTGACTCCTATATAACCCCAGTAATGAGAGGGAAGCCGCACATCAGCCATAGCTGGGGAGAGGTTACAGCCAGGTGACTCCTATATAACCCCAGTAATGAAAGGGAAGCCGCACATCGGCCATAGCTGGGGAGAGGTTACAGCCAGGTGACTCCTGTGTTACTCCTATATAACCCCAGTAATGAGAGGGAAGCCGCACATCAGCCATAGCTGGGGAGAGGTTACAGCCAGGTGACTCCTGTGTTACTCCTATATAACCCCAGTAATGAGAGGGAAGCCGCACATCAGCCATAGCTGGGGAGAGGTTACAGACAGGTGACTCCTGTGTTACTCCTATATAACCCCAGTAATGAGAGGGAAGCCGCACATCGGCCATAACTGGGGAGAGGTTACAGCCAGGTGACTCCTATATAACCCCAGTAATGAGAGGGAAGCCGCACATCGGCCATAGCTGGGGAGAGGTTACAGCCAGGTGACTCCTATATAACCCCAGTAATGAGAGGGAAGCTGCACATCGGCCATAGCTGGGGAGAGGTTACAGCCAGATGACTCCTGTGTTACTCCTATATAACCCCAGTAATCAGAGGGAAGCCGCACATCAGCCATAGCTGGGGAGAGGTTACAGCCAGGTGACTCCTATATAACCCCAGTAATGAGAGGGAAGCCGCACATCGGCCATAGCTGGGGAGAGGTTACAGCCAGGTGACTCCTGTGTTACTCCTATATAACCCCAGTAATGAGAGGGAAGCCGCACATCAGCCATAGCTGGGGAGAGGTTACAGCCAGGTGACTCCTGTGTTACTCCTATATAACCCCAGTAATGAGAGGGAAGCCGCACATCAGCCATAGCTGGGGAGAGGTTACAGCCAGGTGACTCCTGTGTTACTCCTATATAACCCCAGTAATGAGAGGGAAGCCGCACAGCAGCCATAGCTGGGGAGAGGTTATAGCCAGGTGACTCCTGTGTTACTCCTATATAACCCTAGTAATCAGAGGGAAGCCGCACATCAGCCATAGCTGGGGAGAGGTTACAGCCAGGTGACTCCTATATAATCCCAGTAATGAGAGGGAAGCCGCACATCAGCCATAGCTGGGGAGAGGTTACAGCCAGGTGACTCCTATATAACCCCAGTAATGAGAAGGAAGCCGCACATCAGCCATAGTTGGGGAGAGGTTACAGCCAGGTGACTCCTGTGTTACTCCTATATAACCCCAGTAATGAGAGGGAAGCCGCACATCAGCCATAGCTGGGGAGAGGTTACAGCCAGGTGACTCCTATATAACCCCAGTAATGAGAGGGAAGCCGCACATCAGCCATAGTTGGGGAGAGGTTACAGCCAGGTGACTCCTGTGTTACTCCTATATAACCCCAGTAATGAGAGGGAAGCCGCACATCAGCCATAGCTGGGGAGAGGTTACAGCCAGGTGACTCCTGTGTTACTTCTATATAACCCCAGTAATGAGAGGGAAGCCGCACATCGGCCTTAGCTGGGGAGAGGTTACAGCCAGGTGACTCCTGTGTTACTCCTATATAACCCCAGAAATGAGAGGGAAGCCGCACATCAGCCATAGCTGGGGAGAGGTTACAGCCAGGTGACGCCTATATAACCCCAGTAATGAGAGGGAAGCCACACATCGGCCATAGCTGGGGAGAGGTTACAGCCAGGTGACTCCTGTGTTACTCCTATATAACCCCAGTAATGAGAGGGAAGCCGCACATCGGCCATAGCTGGGGAGAGGGTACAGCCAGGTGACTCCTATATAACCCCAGTAATGAGAGGGAAGCCGCACATCGCCCATAGCTGGGGAGAGGTTACAGCCAGGTGTCTCCTGTGTTACTTCTATATAACCCCAGTAATGAGAGGGAAGCCGCACATCAGCCATAGCTGGGGAGAGGTTACAGCCAGGTGATCCTATATAACCCCAGTAATGAGAGGGAAGCCGCACATCGCCCATAGCTGGGGAGAGGTTACAGCCAGGTGACTCCTGTGTTACTCCTATATAACCCCAGTAATGAGAGGGAAGCCGCACATCAGCCATAGCTGGGGAGAGGTTACAGACAGGTGACTCCTGTGTTACTCCTATATAACCCCAGTAATGAGAGGGAAGCCGCACATTGGCCATAGCTGGGGAGTGGTTACAGCCAGGTGACTCCTATATAACCCCAGTAATGAGAGGGAAGCCACACATCAGCCATAGCTGGGGAGAGGATACAGCCAGGTGACTCCTATATAACCCCAGTAATGAGAGGGAAGCCACACATCGGCCATAGCTGGGGAGAGGTTACAGCCAGGTGACTCCTGTGTTACTTCTATATAACCCCATTAATGAGAGGGAAGCCGCACATCGGCCATAGCTGCGGAGAGGGTACAGCCAGGTGACTCCTATATAACCCCAGTAATGAGAGGGAAGCCGCACATCGCCCATAGCTGGGGAGAGGTTACAGCCAGGTGACTCCTGTGTTACTTCTATATAACCCCAGTAATGAGAGGGAAGCCGCACATCAGCCATAGCTGGGGAGAGGTTACAGCCAGGTGATCCTATATAACCCCAGTAATGAGAGGGAAGCCGCACATCGCCCATAGCTGGGGAGAGGTTACAGCCAGGTGACTCCTGTGTTACTCCTATATAACCCCAGTAATGAGAGGGAAGCCGCACATCAGCCATAGCTGGGGAGAGGTTACAGACAGGTGACTCCTGTGTTACTCCTATATAACCCCAGTAATGAGAGGGAAGCCGCACAGCAGCCATAGCTGGGGAGAGGTTATAGCCAGGTGACTCCTGTGTTACTCCTATATAACCCCAGTAATGAGAGGGAAGCCGCACATCGGCCATAGCTGGGGAGAGGTTACAGCCAGGTGACTCCTGTGTTACTCCTATATAACCCCAGTAATGAGAGGGAAGCCGCACATTGGCCATAGCTGGGGAGTGGTTACAGCCAGGTGACTCCTATATAACCCCAGTAATGAGAGGGAAGCCACACATCAGCCATAGCTGGGGAGAGGTTACAGACAGGTGACTCCTGTGTTACTCCTATATAACCCCAGTAATGAGAGGGAAGCCGCACATTGGCCATAGCTGGGGAGTGGTTATAGCCAGGTGACTCCTATATAACCCCAGTAATGAGAGGGAAGCCACACATCAGCCATAGCTGGGGAGAGGTTACAGCCAGGTGACTCCTGTGTTACTTCTATATAACCCCAGTAATGAGAGGGAAGCCGCAAATCGGCCATAGCTGGGGAGAGGTTACAGCCAGGTTACTCCTGTGTTACTCCTATATAACCCCAGTAATGAGAGGGAAGCCGCACATCGGCCATAGCTGGGGAGAGGTTACAGCCAGGTGACTCCTGTGTTACTCCTATATAACCCCAGTAATGAGAGGGAAGCCGCACATCGGCCATAGCTGGGGAGTGGTTACAGCCAGGTGACTCCTATATAACCCCAGTAATGAGAGGGAAGCCGCACATCGGACATAGCTGGGGAGAGGTTACAGCCAGGTGACTCCTATATAACCCCAGTAATGAGAGGGAAGCCGCACATCGGCCATAGCTGGGGAGAGGTTACAGCCAGGTGACTCCTATATAACCCCAGTAATGAGAGGGAAGCCGCACATCAGCCATAGTTGGGGAGAGGTTACAGCCAGGTGACTCCTGTGTTACTCCTATATAACCCCAGTAATGAGAGGGAAGCCGCACATCAGCCATAGCTGGGGAGAGGTTACAGCCAGGTGACTCCTGTGTTACTCCTAT
The DNA here is from genome assembly GCA_031769625.1 of Taudactylus pleione. Taxonomy (NCBI): domain Eukaryota; kingdom Metazoa; phylum Chordata; class Amphibia; order Anura; family Myobatrachidae; genus Taudactylus; species Taudactylus pleione. The sequence continues at coordinate 113,785 of JAUIMM010000831.1, forward strand.
ATAACGCCAGTAATGAGAGGGAAGCCGCACATCGGTCATAGCTGGGGAGAGGTTACAGCCAGGTGACTCCTGTGTTACTCCTATATAACCCCAGTAATGAGAGGGAGGCCGCACATCGGCCATAGCTGGGGAGAGGTTACAGCCAGGTGACTCCTGTGTGACTTCTATATAACCCCAGTCATGAGAGGGAAGCCGTACATCGGCCATAGCTGGGGAGAGGTTACAGCCAGGTGACTCCTGTGTTACTCCTATATAACCCCAGTAATGAGAGGGAAGCCGCACATTGGCCATAGCTGGGGAGTGGTTACAGCCAGGTGACTCCTATATAACCCCAGTAATGAGAGGGAAGCCACACATCAGCCATAGCTGGGGAGAGGATACAGCCAGGTGACTCCTATATAACCCCAGTAATGAGAGGGAAGCCACACATCGGCCATAGCTGGGGAGAGGTTACAGCCAGGTGACTCCTGTGTTACTTCTATATAACCCCAGTAATGAGAGGGAAGCCGCACATCGGCCATAGCTGCGGAGAGGGTACAGCCAGGTGACTCCTATATAACCCCAGTAATGAGAGGGAAGCCGCACATCGCCCATAGCTGGGGAGAGGTTACAGCCAGGTGACTCCTGTGTTACTTCTATATAACCCCAGTAATGAGAGGGAAGCCGCACATCAGCCATAGCTGGGGAGAGGTTACAGCCAGGTGATCCTATATAACCCCAGTAATGAGAGGGAAGCCGCACATCGCCCATAGCTGGGGAGAGGTTACAGCCAGGTGACTCCTGTGTTACTCCTATATAACCCCAGTAATGAGAGGGAAGCCGCACATCAGCCATAGCTGGGGAGAGGTTACAGACAGGTGACTCCTGTGTTACTCCTATATAACCCCAGTAATGAGAGGGAAGCCGCACAGCAGCCATAGCTGGGGAGAGGTTATAGCCAGGTGACTCCTGTGTTACTCCTATATAACCCCAGTAATGAGAGGGAAGCCGCACATCGGCCATAGCTGGGGAGAGGTTACAGCCAGGTGACTCCTGTGTTACTCCTATATAACCCCAGTAATGAGAGGGAAGCCGCACATCAGCCATAGCTGGGGAGAGGTTACAGACAGGTGACTCCTGTGTTACTCCTATATAACCCCAGTAATGAGAGGGAAGCCGCACAGCAGCCATAGCTGGGGAGAGGTTATAGCCAGGTGACTCCTGTGTTACTCCTATATAACCCCAGTAATGAGAGGGAAGCCGCACATTGGCCATAGCTGGGGAGTGGTTACAGCCAGGTGACTCCTATATAACCCCAGTAATGAGAGGGAAGCCACACATCAGCCATAGCTGGGGAGAGGTTACAGACAGGTGACTCCTGTGTTACTCCTATATAACCCCAGTAATGAGAGGGAAGCCGCACATTGGCCATAGCTGGGGAGTGGTTATAGCCAGGTGACTCCTATATAACCCCAGTAATGAGAGGGAAGCCACACATCAGCCATAGCTGGGGAGAGGTTACAGCCAGGTGACTCCTGTGTTACTTCTATATAACCCCAGTAATGAGAGGGAAGCCGCAAATCGGCCATAGCTGGGGAGAGGTTACAGCCAGGTGACTCCTGTGTTTCTCCTATATAACCCCAGTAATGAGAGGGAAGCCGCACATCGGCCATAGCTGGGGAGAGGTTACAGCCAGGTGACTCCTGTGTTACTCCTATATAACCCCAGTAATGAGAGGGAAGCCGCACATCGGCCATAGCTGGGGAGTGGTTACAGCCAGGTGACTCCTATATAACCCCAGTAATGAGAGGGAAGCCGCACATCGGACATAGCTGGGGAGAGGTTACAGCCAGGTGACTCCTATATAACCCCAGTAATGAGAGGGAAGCCGCACATCGGCCATAGCTGGGGAGAGGTTACAGCCAGGTGACTCCTATATAACCCCAGTAATGAGAGGGAAGCCGCACATCAGCCATAGTTGGGGAGAGGTTACAGCCAGGTGACTCCTGTGTTACTCCTATATAACCCCAGTAATGAGAGGGAAGCCGCACATCAGCCATAGCTGGGGAGAGGTTACAGCCAGGTGACTCCTGTGTTACTCCTATATAACGCCAGTAATGAGAGGGAAGCCGCACATCGGTCATAGCTGGGGAGAGGTTACAGCCAGGTGACTCCTGTGTTACTCCTATATAACCCCAGTAATGAGAGGGAGGCCGCACATCGGCCATAGCTGGGGAGAGGTTACAGCCAGGTGACTCCTGTGTGACTTCTATATATAACCCCAGTCATGAGAGGGAAGCCGTACATCGGCCATAGCTGGGGAGAGGTTACAGCCAGGTGACTCCTGTGTTACTCCTATATAACCCCAGTAAGGAGAAGGAAGCCGCACATCAGCCATAGCTGGGGAGAGGTTACAGCCAGGTGACTCCTGTGTTACTCCTATATAACCCCAGTAATGAGAGGGAAGCCGCACAGCAGCCATAGCTGGGGAGAGGTTACAGCCAGGTGACTCCTGTGTTACTTCTATATAACCCCAGTAATGAGAGGGAAGCCGCACATCAGCCATAGCTGGGGAGAGGTTACAGCCAGGTGACTCCCGTGTTACTCCTATATAACCCCAGTAATGAGAGGGAAGCCGCACATCAGCCATAGCTGGGGAGAGTTTACAGCCAGGTGACTCCTGTGTTACTCCTATATAACCCCAGTAATGAGAGGGAAGCCGCACATCGGTCATAGCTGGGGAGAGGTTACAGCCAGGTGACTCCTGTGTGCCTCCTATATAACCCCAGTAATGAGAGGGAAGCCGCACATCAGCCATAGCTGGGGAGAGGTTACAGCCAGGTGACTCCTGTGTTACTCCTATATAACCCCAGTAATGAGAGGGAAGCCGCACATCAGTCATAGCTGGGGAGAGGTTACAGCCAGGTGACTCCTGTGTTACTCCTATATAACCCCAGTAATGAGAAGGAAGCCGCACATCGGCCATAGCTGGGGAGAGGTTACAGCCAGGTGACTCCTATATAACCCCAGTAATGAGAGGGAAGCCGCACATCGGCCATAGCTGGGGAGAGGTTACAGTCTGGTGACTCCTGTGTTACTCCTCTATAACCCCAGTAATCAGAGGGAAGCCGCACATCAGCCATAGCTGGGGAGAGGTTACAGCCAGGTGACTCCTATATAACCCCAGTAATGAGAGGGAAGCCGCACATCGGCCATAGCTGGGGAGAGGTTACAGCCAGGTGACTCCTGTGTTACTCCTATATAACCCCAGTAATGAGAGGGAAGCCGCACATCAGCCATAGCTGGGGAGAGGTTACAGCCAGGTGACTCCTGTGTTACTCCTATATAACCCCAGTAATGAGAGGGAAGCCACACATCGGCCATAGCTGGGGAGAGGTTACAGCCAGGTGACTACTATATAACCCCAGTAATGAGAGGGAAGCCGCACATCGGCCATAGCTGGGGAGAGGTTACATCCAGGTGACTCCTATATAACCCCAGTAATGAGAGGGAAGCCGCACATCAGCCATAGCTGGGGAGAGGTTACAGCCAGGTGACTCCTGTGTTACTCCTATATAACCCCAGTAATCAGAGGGAAGCCGCACATCAGCCATAGCTGGGGAGAGGTTACAGCCAGGTGACTCCTATATAACCCCAGTAATGAGAGGGAAGCCGCACATCGGCCATAGCTGGGGAGAGGTTACAGCCAGGTGACTCCTGTGTTACTCCTATATAACCCCAGTAATGTGAGGGAAGCCACACATCAGCCATAGCTGGGGAGAGGTTACAGCCAGGTGCTCCTGTGTTACTCCTATATAACCCCAGTAATGAGAGGGAAGCCGCACATCAGCCATAGCTGGGGAGAGGTTACAGCCAGGTGACTCCTGTGTTACTCCTATATAACCCCAGTAATGAGAGGGAAGCCGCACATCGGCCATAGCTGGGGAGAGGTTACAGCCAGGTGACTCCTGTGTTACTCCTATATAACCCCAGTAATGAGAGGGAAGCCGCACAGCAGCCATAGCTGGGGAGAGGTTATAGCCAGGTGACTCCTGTGTTACTCATATATAACCCCAGTAATCAGAGGGAAGCCGCACATCAGCCATAGCTGGGGAGAGGTTACAGCCAGGTGACTCCTATATAATCCCAGTAATGAGAGGGAAGCCGCACAGCAGCCATAGCTGGGGAGAGGTTATAGCCAGGTGACTCCTGTGTTACTCCTATATAACCCCAGTAATCAGAGGGAAGCCGCACATCAGCCATAGCTGGGGAGAGGTTACAGCCAGGTGACTCCTATATAATCCCAGTAATGAGAGGGAAGCTGCACATCAGCCATAGCTGGGGAGAGGTTACAGCCAGGTGACTCCTATATAACCCCAGTAATGAGAGGGAAGCCGCACATCAGCCATAGTTGGGGAGAGGTTACAGCCAGGTGACTCCTATATAACCCCAGTAATGAGAGGGAAGCCGCACATCAGCCATAGTTGGGGAGAGGTTACAGCCAGGTGACTCCTGTGTTACTCCTATATAACCCCAGTAATGAGAGGGAAGCCGCACATCAGCCATAGCTGGGGAGAGGTTACAGCCAGGTGACTCCTGTGTTACTCCTATATAACCCCAGTAATGAGAGGGAAGCCGCACATCGGCCATAGCTGGGGAGAGGTTACAGCCAGGTGACTCCTATATAACCCCAGTAATGAGAGGGAAGCCGCACATCGGCCATAGCTGGGGAGAGGTTACAGCCAGGTGACTCCTGTGTTACTCCTATATAATCCCAGTAATGAGAGGGAAGCCGCACATCAGCCATAGCTGGGGAGAGGTTACAGCCAGGTGACTCCTATATAACCCCAGTAATGCGAGGGAAGCCGCACATCGGCCATAGCTGGAGAGAGGTTACAGCCAGGTGACTCCTGTGTTACTCCTATATAACCCCAGTAATGAGAGGGAAGCCGCACATCAGCCATAGCTGGGGAGAGGTTACAGCCAGGTGACTCCTGTGTTACTCCTATATAACCCCAGTAATGAGAGGGAAGCCGCACATCAGTCATAGCTGGGGAGAGGTTACAGCCAGGTGACTCCTGTGTTACTCCTATATAACCCCAGTAATGAGAAGGAAGCCGCACATCGGCCATAGCTGGGGAGAGGTTACAGCCAGGTGACTCCTATATAACCCCAGTAATGAGAGGGAAGCCGCACATCGGCCATAGCTGGGGAGAGGTTACAGTCTGGTGACTCCTGTGTTACTCCTATATAACCCCAGTAATGAGAGGGAAGCCGCACATCGGCCATAGCTGGGGAGAGGTTACAGCCAGGTGACTCCTGTGTTACTCCTATATAACCCCAGTAATGAGAGGGAAGCCGCACATCAGCCATAGCTGGGGAGAGGTTACAGCCAGGTGACTCCTGTGTTACTTCTATATAACCCCAGTAATGAGAGGGAAGCCGCACATCGGCCATAGCTGGGGAGAGGTTACAGCCAGGTGACTCCTATATAACCCCAGTAATGAGAGGGAAGCCGCACATCAGCCATAGCTGGGGAGAGGTTACAGCCAGGTGACTCCTGTGTTACTCCTATATAACCCCAGTAATCAGAGGGAAGCCGCACATCAGCCATAGCTAGGGAGAGGTTACAGCCAGGTGACTCCTATATAACCCCAGTAATGAGAGGGAAGCCGCACATCGGCCATAGCTGGGGAGAGGTTACAGCCAGGTGACTCCTGTGTTACTCCTATATAACCCCAGTAATGAGAGGGAAGCCGCACATCAGCCATAGCTGGGGAGAGGTTACAGCCAGGTGCTCCTGTGTTACTCCTATATAACCCCAGTAATGAGAGGGAAGCCGCACATCAGTCATAGCTGGGGAGAGGTTACAGCCAGGTGACTCCTGTGTTACTCCTATATAACCCCAGTAATGAGAGGGAAGCCGCACATCGGCCATAGCTGGGGAGAGGTTACAGCCAGGTGACTCCTGTGTTACTCCTATATAACCCCAGTAATGAGAGGGAAGCCGCACAGCAGCCATAGCTGGGGAGAGGTTACAGCCAGGTGACTCCTATATAATCCCAGTAATGAGAGGGAAGCCGCACAGCAGCCATAGCTGGGGAGAGGTTATAGCCAGGTGACTCCTGTGTTACTCCTATATAACCCCAGTAATCAGAGGGAAGCCGCACATCAGCCATAGCTGGGGAGAGGTTACAGCCAGGTGACTCCTATATAATCCCAGTAATGAGAGGGAAGCCGCACAGCAGCCATAGCTGGGGAGAGGTTATAGCCAGGTGACTCCTGTGTTACTCCTATATAACCCCAATAATCAGAGGGAAGCCGCACATCAGCCATAGCTGGGGAGAGGTTACAGCCAGGTGACTCCTATATAATCCCAGTAATGAGAGGGAAGCTGCACATCAGCCATAGCTGGGGAGAGGTTACAGCCAGGTGACTCCTATATAACCCCAGTAATGAGAGGGAAGCCGCACATCAGCCATAGTTGGGGAGAGGTTACAGCCAGGTGACTCCTATATAACCCCAGTAATGAGAGGGAAGCCGCACATCAGCCATAGTTGGGGAGAGGTTACAGCCAGGTGACTCCTGTGTTACTCCTATATAACCCCAGTAATGAGAGGGAAGCCGCACATCAGCCATAGCTGGGGAGAGGTTACAGCCAGGTGACTCCTGTGTTACTCCTATATAACCCCAGTAATGAGAGGGAAGCCGCACATCGGCCATAGCTGGGGAGAGGTTACAGCCAGGTGACTCCTATATAACCCCAGTAATGAGAGGGAAGCCGCACATCGGCCATAGCTGGGGAGAGGTTACAGCCAGGTGACTCCTATATAACCCCAGTAATGAGAGGGAAGCCGCACATCAGCCATAGCTGGGGAGAGGTTACAGCCAGGTGACTCCTGTGTTACTCCTATATAACCCCAGTAATGAGAGGGAAGCCGCACATCAGCCATAGCTGGGGAGAGGTTACAGCCAGGTGCTCCTGTGTTACTCCTATATAACCCCAGTAATGAGAGGGAAGCCGCATATCAGCCATAGCTGGGGAGAGGTTACAGCCAGGTGACTCCTGTGTTACTCCTATATAACCCCAGTAATGAGAGGGAAGCCGCACATCGGCCATAGCTGGGGAGAGGTTACAGCCAGGTGACTCCTGTGTTACTCCTATATAACCCCAGTAATGAGAGGGAAGCCGCACATCGGCCATAGCTGGGGAGAGGTTACAGCCAGGTGACTCCTGTGTTACTTCTATATAACCCCAGTAATGAGAGGGAAGCCGCACATCGGCCATAGCTGGGGAGAGGTTACAGCCAGGTGACTCCTGTGTTACTCCTATATAACCCCAGTAATGAGAGGGAAGCTGCACATCAGCCATAGCTGGGGAGAGGTTACACCCAGGTGACTCCTATATAACCCCAGTAATGAGAGGGAAGCCACACATCAGCCATAGCTGGGGAGAGGTTACAGCCAGGTGACTCCTGTGTTACTCCTATATAACCCCAGTAATGAGAGGGAAGCCGCACATTGGCCATAGCTGGGGAGAGGGTACAGCCAGGTGACTCCTATATATCCCCAGTAATGAGAGGGAAGCCGCACATCGCCCATAGCTGGGGAGAGGTTACAGCCAGGTGACTCCTGTGTTACTTCTATATAACACCAGTAATGAGAGGGAAGCCGCACATCAGCCATAGCTGGGGAGAGGTTACAGCCAGGTGATCCTATATAACCCCAGTAATGAGAGGGAAGCCGCACATCGCCCATAGCTGGGGAGAGGTTACAGCCAGGTGACTCCTGTGTTACTCCTATATAACCCCAGTAATGAGAGGGAAGCCGCACATCAGCCATAGCTGGGGAGTGGTTACAGACAGGTGACTCCTGTGTTACTCCTATATAACCCCAGTAATGAGAGGGAAGCCACACATCAGCCATAGCTGGGGAGAGGTTACAGCCAGGTGACTCCTAGATAACCACCAGTAATGAGAGGGACGCCACACATCGGCCATAGCTGGGGAGAGGTTACAGCCAGGTGACTCCTGTGTTACTTCTATATAACCCCAGTAATGAGAGGGAAGCCGCACATCGGCCATAGCTGGGGAGAGGGTACAGCCAGGTGACTCCTATATAACCCCAGTAATGAGAGGGAAGCCGCACATCGCCCATAGCTGGGGAGAGGTTACAGCCAGGTGACTCCTGTGTTACTTCTATATAACCCCAGTAATGAGAGGGAAGCCGCACATCAGCCATAGCTGGGGAGAGGTTACAGCCAGGTGATCCTATATAACCCCAGTAATGAGAGTGAAGCCGCACATTGGCCATAGCTGGGGAGTGGTTACAGCCAGGTGACTCCTATATAACCCCAGTAATGAGAGGGAAGCCACACATCAGCCATAGCTGGGGAGAGGTTACAGACAGGTGACTCCTGTGTTACTCCTATATAACCCCAGTAATGAGAGGGAAGCCGCACATTGGCCATAGCTGGGGAGTGGGTATAGCCAGGTGACTCCTATATAACCCCAGTAATGAGAGGGAAGCCACACATCAGCCATAGCTGGGGAGAGGTTACAGCCAGGTGACTCCTATATAACCCCAGTAATGAGAGGGAAGCCGCACATCGGACATAGCTGGGGAGAGGTTACAGCCAGGTGACTCCTATATAACCCCATTAATGAGAGGGAAGCCGCACATCGGCCATAGCTGGGGAGAGGTTACAGCCAGGTGACTCCTATATAACCCCAGTAATGAGAGGGAAGCCGCACATCGGCCATAGCTGGGGAGAGGTTACAGCCAGGTGACTCCTATATAACCCCAGTAATGAGAGGGAAGCCGCACATCAGCCATAGCTGGGGAGAGGTTACAGCCAGGTGACTCCTATATAACCCCAGTAATGAGAGGGAAGCCGCACATCGGCCATAGCTGGGGAGAGGTTACAGCCAGGTGACTCCTGTGTTACTCCTATATAACCCCAGTAATGAGAGGGAAGCCGCACATCAGCCATAGCTGGGGAGAGGTTACAGCCAGGTGACTCCTGTGTTACTCCTATATAACACCTGTAATGAGAGGGAAGCCGCACATCAGCCATAGCTGGGGAGAGGTTACAGCCAGGTGACTCCTGTGTTACTCCTATATAACCCCAGTAATGAGAGGGAAGCCGCACATCGGCCATAGCTGGGGAGAGGTTACAGCCAGGTGACTCCTGTGTTACTCCTATATAACCCCAGTAATGAGAGGGAAGCCGCACAGCAGCCATAGCTGGGGAGAGGTTATAGCCAGGTGACTCCTGTGTTACTCATATATAACCCCAGTAATCAGAGGAAAGCCGCACATCAGCCATAGCTGGGGAGAGGTTACAGCCAGGTGACTCCTATATAATCCCAGTAATGAGAGGGAAGCCGCACAGCAGCCATAGCTGGGGAGAGGTTATAGCCAGGTGACTCCTGTGTTACTCCTATATAACCCCAGTAATCAGAGGGAAGCTGCACATCAGCCATAGCTGGGGAGAGGTTACAGCCAGGTGACTCCTATATAATCCCAGTAATGAGAGGGAAGCTGCACATCAGCCATAGCTGGGGAGAGGTTACAGCCAGGTGACTCCTATATAACCCCAGTAATGAGAGGGAAGCCGCACATCAGCCATAGTTGGGGAGAGGTTACAGCCAGGTGACTCCTGTGTTACTCCTATATAACCCCAGTAATGAGAGGGAAGCCGCACATCAGCCATAGTTGGGGAGAGGTTACAGCCAGGTGACTCCTGTGTTACTTCTATATAACCCCAGTAATGAGAGGGAAGCCGCACATCGGCCATAGCTGGGGAGAGGTTGCAGCCAGGTCACTCCTGTGTTACTCCTATATAACCCCAGTAATGAGAGGGAAGCCGCACATCAGCCATAGCTGGGGAGAGGTTACAGCCAGGTGACTCCTGTGTTACTTCTATATAACCCCAGTAATGAGAGGGAAGCCGCACATCGGCCTTAGCTGGGGAGAGGTTACAGCCAGGTGACTCCTGTGTTACTCCTATATAACCCCAGTAATGAGAGGGAAGCCGCACATCAGCCATAGCTGGGGAGAGGTTACAGCCAGGTGACTCCTATATAACCCCAGTAATGAGAGGGAAGCCACACATCAGCCATAGCTGGGGAGAGGTTACAGCCAGGTGACTCCTGTGTTACTCCTATATAACCCCAGTAATGAGAGGGAAGCCGCACATCGGCCATAGCTGGGGAGAGGGTTCAGCCAGGTGACTCCTATATAACCCCAGTAATGAGAGGGAAGCCGCACATCGCCCATAGCTGGGGAGAGGTTACAGCCAGGTGACTCCTGTGTTACTTCTATATAACCCCAGTAATGAGAGGGAAGCCGCACATCAGCCATAGCTGGGGAGAGGTTACAGCCAGGTGATCCTATATAACCCCAGTAATGAGAGGGAAGCCGCACATCGCCCATAGCTGGGGAGAGGTTACAGCCAGGTGACTCCTGTGTTACTCCTATATAACCCCAGTAATGAGAGGGAAGCCGCACATCAGCCATAGCTGGGGAGTGGTTACAGACAGGTGACTCCTGTGTTACTCCTATATAACCTCAGTAATGAGAGGGAAGCCACACATCAGCCATAGCTGGGGAGAGGTTACAGCCAGGTGACTCCTAGATAACCCCAGTAATGAGAGGGACGCCACACATCGGCCATAGCTGGGGAGAGGTTACAGCCAGGTGACTCCTGTGTTACTTCTATAAAACCCCAGTAATGAGAGGGAAGCCGCACATCGGCCATAGCTGGGGAGAGGGTACAGCCAGGTGACTCCTATATAACCCCAGTAATGAGAGGGAAGCCGCACATCGCCCATAGCTGGGGAGAGGTTACAGCCAGGTGACTCCTGTGTTACTTCTATATAACCCCAGTAATGAGAGGGAAGCCGCACATCAGCCATAGCTGGGGAGAGGTTACAGCCAGGTGATCCTATATAACCCCAGTAATGAGAGTGAAGCCGCACATTGGCCATAGCTGGGGAGTGGTTACAGCCAGGTGACTCCTATATAACCCAAGTAATGAGAGGGAAGCCACACATCAGCCATAGCTGGGGAGAGGTTACAGACAGGTGACTCCTGTGTTACTCCTATATAACCCCAGTAATGAGAGGGAAGCCGCACATTGGCCATAGCTGGGGAGTGGGTATAGCCAGGTGACTCCTATATAACCCCAGTAATGAGAGGGAAGCCACACATCAGCCATAGCTGGGGAGAGGTTACAGCCAGGTGACTCCTATATAACCCCAGTAATGAGAGGGAAGCCGCACATCGGACATAGCTGGGGAGAGGTTACAGCCAGGTGACTCCTATATAACCCCAGTAATGAGAGGGAAGCCGCACATCGGCCATAGCTGGGGAGAGGTTACAGCCAGGTGACTCCTATATAACCCCAGTAATGAGAGGGAAGCCGCACATCGGCCATAGCTGGGGAGAGGTTACAGCCAGGTGACTCCTATATAACCCCAGTAATGAGAGGGAAGCCGCACATCAGCCATAGCTGGGGAGAGGTTACAGCCAGGTGACTCCTATATAACCCCAGTAATGAGAGGGAAGCCGCACATCGGCCATAGCTGGGGAGAGGTTACAGCCAGGTGACTCCTATATAACCCCAGTAATGAGAGGGAAGCCGCACATCAGCCATAGTTGGGGAGAGGTTACAGCCAGGTGACTCCTGTGTTACTCCTATATAACCCCAGTAATGAGAGGGAAGCCGCACATCAGCCATAGCTGGGGAGAGGTTACAGCCAGGTGGCTCCTGTGTTACTCCTATATAACGCCAGTAATGAGAGGGAAGCCGCACATCGGTCATAGCTGGGGAGAGGTTACAGCCAGGTGACTCCTGTGTTACTCCTATATAACCCCAGTAATGAGAGGGAAGCCGCACATCGGCCATAGCTGGGGAGAGGTTACAGCCAGGTGACTCCTGTGTGACTTCTTTATAACCCCAGTCATGAGAGGGAAGCCGTACATCGGCCATAGCTGGGGAGAGGTTACAGCCAGGTGACTCCTGTATTACTCCTATATAACCCCAGTAATGAGAGGGAAGCCGCACATCAGCCATAGCTGGGGAGAGGTTACAGCCAGGTGACTCCTGTGTTACTCCTATATAACCCCAGTAATGAGAGGGAAGCCGCACAGCAGCCATAGCTGGGGAGAGGTTACAGCCAGGTGACTCCTGTGTTACTTCTATATAACCCCAGTAATGAGAGGGAAGCCGCACATCAGCCATAGCTGGGGAGAGGTTACAGCCAGGTGACTCCCGTGTTACTCCTATATAACCCCAGTAATGAGAGGGAAGCCGCACATCGGCCATAGCTGGGGAGAGTTTACAGCCAGGTGACTCCCGTGTTACTCCTATATAACCCCAGTAATGAGAGGGAAGCCGCACATCGGTCATAGCTGGGGAGAGGTTACAGCCAGGTGACTCCCGTGTGACTCCTATATAACCCCAGTAATGAGAGGGAAGCCGCACATCGGCCATAGCTGGGGAGAGGTTACAGCCAGGTGACTCCTGTGTTACTCCTATATAACCCCAGTAATGAGAGGGAAGCCGCACATCGGCCATAGCTGGGGAGAGGTTACAGCCAGGTGACTCCTGTGTTACTCCTATATAACCCCAGTAATGAGAGGGAAGCCGCACATCAGCCATAGCTGGGGAGAGGTTACAGCCAGGTGACTCCTGTGTGACTCCTATATAACCCCAGTAATGAGAGGGAAGCCGCACATCAGCCATAGCTGAGGAGAGGTTACAGCCAGGTGACTCCCGTGTTACTCCTATATAACCCCAGTAATGAGAGGGAAGCCGCACATCAGCCATAGCTGGGGAGAGGTTACAGCCAGGTGACTCCTGTGTTACTCCTATATAACCCCAGTAATGAGAGGGAAGCCGCACATCAGCCATAGCTGGGGAGAGGTTACAGCCAGGTGACTCCTATATAACCCCAGTAATGAGAGGGAAGCCGCACATCGCCCATAGCTGGGGAGAGGTTATAGCCAGGTGACTCCTGTGTTACTCCTATATAACCCCAGTAATGAGAGGGAAGCCGCACATCAGCCATAGCTGGGGAGAGGTTACAGCCAGGTGACTCCTATATAACCCCAGTAATGAGAGGGAAGCCGCACATCAGCCATAGCTGGGGAGAGGTTACAGCCAGGTGTCTCCTGTGTTACTTCTATATAACCCCAGTAATGAGAGGGAAGCCGCACATCAGCCATAGCTGGGGAGAGGTTACAGCCAGGTGACTCCTATATAACCCCAGTAATGAGAGGGAAGCCGCACATCGCCCATAGCTGGGGAGAGGTTATAGCCAGGTGACTCCTGTGTTACTCCTATATAACCCCAGTAATGAGAGGGAAGCCGCACATCAGCCATAGCTGGGGAGAGGTTACAGCCAGGTGACTCCTATATAACCCCAGTAATGAGAGGGAAGCCGCACATCAGCCATAGCTGGGGAGAGGTTACAGCCAGGTGACTTCTATGTAACTGGGGGATGAGGAAGTGGCTGATGGAATCGCTGATTAATCTGTGACATACTAAGCTTGTGTCATCACCCGCTGTCAGGCTATCTTCTGTCCACTGTCTGACACCAATATTAAGACGCGTATGTCAGTGTCTATAGTATGTAATCGATAGATATGTATCTATCTCATATTTATCTATTTCTCCCTCCCCCTCCTATTATTGTAGATTGTCAGGGCAGAGTTAACATTATAAAAGATCAGAGAGCTGTTCCTTTAACCCCTGAGGTGCCAATAAATGTAGATGAAAAATCCATTTTGCTTCACAGCTCAGCAATTTATTCTCCGATCACCGGGGGGCACCTGGTCCATGGTCATGTACTGTACTAGATGGACTATTTTTCGCACAGTGGTCAGTGACCGATCGGTCATAGTAAAGTGTCTTGCACTCATGTCATGTCCTCTCAGTTACATATTCCGCAGCGCTTTACAGATAATATTTACCCATTCACATTAGTTCCTGCCCCAGTGGAGCTTACAATCAAATAGGTTATATTTTGTTAGTAGCCAATTAACCTACAGTATATTATTGGATTCTAGGAGAGAACAGGCGTACGCGCAGGAAACCCACACAGACCCAGGGAGAACATACAAACTTCACAGTTAGGACTGGTTGAAATTGAACCCACAACCTCAGTGCTGAGACAGTAATGCTAACCACTACACCATCTGTGCTGCCAGGGGTGCATTTTTATAATGGGAGCAGGATGTGCGGGCAACAGGGGCCCCTGCGGGACATGCACCGCACTCCCTGCACCAATATTATATTTGCCTCTTCAGAGTCCCACATTGGCACAAGTGTCTGCGCAGTAATAAATGGCTGGAAAGTGACCGCCGAGGCTATTGTCCCGGTGGCCTGCACAATAGACACTGGGCACACACTAGCGTCCCTGTGTGATTGGTGGCAGGTGCTCTACAGCATAATGTACCAAGCTTAGCGTCCCTGTGTGATTGGTGGCAGGGGCTCTACAGCATCATGTACAGAGCTTAGCGTCCCTGTGTGATTGGTGGCAGGGGCTCTACAGCATAATGTACCGAGCTTAGCGTCCCTGTGTGATAGGTGGCAGGGGCTCTACAGCATAATGTACCAAGCTTAGCGTCCCTGTGTGATTGGTGGCAGGTGCTCTACAGCATAATGTACCAAGCTTAGCGTCCCTGTGTGATTGGTGGCAGGTGCTCTACAGCATAATGTACAGGGCTTAGCGTCCCTGTGTGATTGGTGGCAGGGGCTCTACAGCTTAATGTACAGAGCTTAGCGTCCCTGTGTGATTGGTGGCAGGTGCTCTACAGCATAATGTACAGAGCTTAGCGTCCCTGTGTGATTGGTGGCAGGGGCTCTACAGCATAATGTACAGAGCTTAGCGTCCCTGTGTGATAGGTGGCAGGGGCTCTACAGCATAATGTACAGAGCTTAGCGTCCCTGTGTGATAGGTGGCAGGGGCTCTACAGCATCATGTACAGAGCTTAGCGTCCCTGTGTGATAGGTGGCAGGGGCTCTACAGCATCATGTA
The DNA here is from genome assembly GCA_031769625.1 of Taudactylus pleione. NCBI lineage: Eukaryota > Metazoa > Chordata > Amphibia > Anura > Myobatrachidae > Taudactylus > Taudactylus pleione. The sequence goes on from JAUIMM010000831.1 coordinate 128,811, forward strand.
CAGAGCTTAGCGTCCCTGTGTGATAGGTGGCAGGGGCTCTACAGCATCATGTACAGAGCTTAGCGTCCCTGTGTGATTGGTGGCAGGGGCTCTACAGCATCATGTACAGAGCTTAGCGTCCCTGTGTGATTGGTGGCAGGGGCTCTACAGCATAATGTACCAAGCTTAGCGTCCCTGTGTGATTGGTGGCAGGGGCTCTACAGCATAATGTACAGAGCTTAGCGTCCCTGTGTGATAGGTGGCAGGGGCTCTACAGCATAATGTACAGAGCTTAGCGTCCCTGTGTGATAGGTGGCAGGGGCTCTACAGCATAATGTACAGAGCTTAGCGTCCCTGTGTGATTGGTAGCAGGGGCTCTACAGCATCATGTACAGGGCTTAGCGTCCCTGTGTGATTGGTGGCAGGTGCTCTACAGCATAATGTACCAAGCTTAGCGTCCCTGTGTGATTGGTGGCAGGGGCTCTACAGCATCATGTACCAAGCTTAGCGTCCCTGTGTGATTGGTGGCAGGTGCTCTACAGCATAATGTACCAAGCTTAGCGTCCCTGTGTGATTGGTGGCAGGTGCTCTACAGCATATTATACAGAGCTTAGCGTCCCTGTGTGATTGGTGGCAGGGGCTCTACAGCATCATGTACAGGGCTTAGCGTCCCTGTGTGATTGGTGGCAGGTGCTCTACAGCATCATGTACAGAGCTTAGCATCCCTGTGTGATTGGTGGCAGGGGATCTACAGCATAATGTACAGAACTTAGCGTCCCTGTGTGATTGGTGGCAGGGGCTCTACAGCATAATGTACCGAGCTTAGCGTCCCTGTGTGATTGGTGGCAGGTGCTCTACAGCATAATGTACAGAGCTTAGTGTCCATGTGTGATTGGTGGCAGGTGCTCTACAGCATAATGTACAGACCTTAGCGTCCCTGTGTGATTGGTGGCAGGTGCTCTACAGCATAATGTACCAAGCTTAGCGTCCCTCTGTGATTGGTGGCAGGTGCTCTACAGCATAATGTACCAAGCTTAGCGTCCCTGTGTGATTGGTGGCAGGGGCTCTACAGCATCATGTACCGAGCTTAGCGTCCCTGTGTGACTAGACCTAAAAGATTTTCATGTTAAGTCCACATTTCTAACTCACTAAGGGCTCACTACAGGGAAGTGTAGAATTCGGATCATTCTTGTTTGGTTAGTGGTTATTACTTACATATGGCGGCTGCAGCAGTCTTGGTATTAATAGAGAATTTGGTAATAATGGGGAAACAATGCTGCTTCTTTTTGTCAGTTGCTTTTGGAGCAAGAAGAGAGGCTCTAGAAATTTGCTTGTCAGTTTAGAAGAGTAATCCCGATCAATAAAATCCTTGCCCAGTGACGGCATAGTCTCCAGGGCTTCACCAGAATTTGCTGCAATGACGCTGAAGAGTGACTGTGGTAATCCAGCCTCCACAGAAGACAGATGGAAAGTTCAGACATACAAGGTGTTATCCACATCAGTGGGTTTGATAAATAAACTGCATTCATTTGTTTCATTAGAATGTGTCAGAAGTACATCTAAACTATTGATAGTCACGATTCATGTTGAGTCATCTTAACGACTGAGGCTGGGGTATTGATGAGATTAATCAGCTCCACCAAGGTCTCTACATTACCTGTCCACAGCATGAGGACATCATCTATATACAGCTTATGATAGGGCAAAATCAAAGGAACATAAAAGAAGGCTCAAATTCAACCATGTAACTTTTGACATAAGCTGGGCCCAGGGAAGACCCCATCGCAGTGCCTTGCAGCTATAGGAAAAACTCACCTCTAAAAAAAAAACAAAAAAAACAAAATTAATTGATGGTGAGAGGCAATATTAGCAGATTACAGTGAGGAAACAAATAATAATTTGTCTCCTCACTGTAAAGGAGAGAAGATTAGAAATACTGTGCAATTACAAAATAAAATAAAAAGATACAGTTAAACCTCCAGGACACCATATAATTTTGGGGTGCAATTAAATCCTCTAACCCATCTATGTCTCTATTAATCATCATTTATAACCTTGTGTAAACTTGAGATACCATGGACTTGTTTAATTGTCTTTCAAAAGGAGTAATGACATACCTTCATAGTTAGGCTCTGCACCTGTATACCACATGAGGAGGAGGACATAGAATCAGACACATGGTTACACTAGATGTAGTTAGGCTCCTGTATACCACATGGTTACACTAGATGTAGTTAGGCTCTTGTATACCACATGAGGAGGAGGATATAGAATCAGACACATGGTTACACTAGATGTAGTTAGGCTCCTGTATATCACATGAGGAGGAGGACATAGAATCAGACACATGGTTACACTAGATGTAGTTAGGCTCCTGTATACCACACGGTTACACTAGATGTAGTTAGGCTCCTGTATAACATGAGGAGGATATAGAATCAGACACACGGTTATACTAGATGTAGTTAGGCTCCTGTATAACATGAGGAGGATATAGAATCAGACACATGGTTACACTAGATGTAGTTAGGCTCCTGTATACCACATGGTTACACTAGATGTAGTTAGGCTCCTGTATACCACATGGTTACACTAGATGTAGTTAGGCTCCTGTATACCACATGGTTACACTAGATGTAGTTAGGCTCCTGTATACCACATGGTTACACTAGATGTAGTTTGGCTCCTGTATAACATGAGGAGGAGGACATAGAATCAGACACATGGTTACACTAGATGTAGTTTGGCTCCTGTATACCACATGAGGAGGAGGACATAGAATCAGACACCTGGTTACACTAGATGTAGTTTGGCTCCTGTATACCACATGAGGAGGAGGACATAGAATCAGACACATGGTTACACTAGATGTAGTTAGGCTCCTGTATACCACATGAGGAGGAGGACATAGAATCAGACACATGGTTACACTAGATGTAGTTAGGCTCCTGTATAACATGAGGAGGAGGACATAGAATCAGACACATGGTTACACTAGATGTAGTTAGGCTCCTGTATACCACATGAGTAGGAGGACATAGAATCAGACACATGGTTACACTAGATGTAGTTAGGCTCCTGTATACCACATGAGGAGGAGGACATAGAATCAGACACATGGTTACACTAGATGTAGTTAGGCTCCTGTATAACATGAGGAGGAGGACATAGAATCAGACACATGGTTACACTAGATGTAGTTAGGCTCCTGTATAACATGAGGAGGAGGACATAGAATCAGACACATGGTTACACTAGATGTAGTTAGGCTCCTGTATAACATGAGGAGGAGGACATAGAATCAGACACACGGTTACACTAGATGTAGTTAGGCTCCTGTATACCACATGAGTAGGAAGACATAGAATCAGACACACGGTTACACTAGATGTAGTTAGGCTCCTGTATAACATGAGGAGGAGGACATAGAATCAGACACACGGTTACACTAGATGTAGTTAGGCTCCTGTATACCACATGAGGAGGAGGACATAGAATCAGACACATGGTTACACTAGATGTAGTTAGGCTCCTGTATAACATGAGGAGGAGGACATAGAATCAGACACATGGTTACACTAGATGTAGTTAGGCTCCTGTATAACATGAGGAGGAGGACATAGAATCAGACACATGGTTACACTAGATGTAGTTAGGCTCCTGTATACCACATGAGGAGGAGGACATAGAATCAGACACATGGTTACACTAGATGTAGTTAGGCTCCTGTATAACATGAGGAGGAGGACATAGAATCAGACACATGGTTACACTAGATGTAGTTAGGCTCCTGTATAACATGAGGAGGAGGACATAGAATCAGACACATGGTTACACTAGATGTAGTTAGGCTCCTGTATAACATGAGGAGGAGGACATAGAATCAGACACATGGTTACACTAGATGTAGTTAGGCTCCTGTATAACATGAGGAGGAGGACATAGAATCAGACACACGGTTACACTAGATGTAGTTAGGCTCCTGTATAACATGAGGAGGAGGACATAGAATCAGACACATGGTTACACTAGATGTAGTTAGGCTCCTGTATAACATGAGGAGGAGGACATAGAATCAGACACACGGTTACACTAGATGTAGTTAGGCTCCTGTATAACATGAGGAGGATATAGAATCAGAAACATGGTTACACTAGATGTAGTTAGGCTCCTGTATAACATGAGGAGGACATAGAATCAGACACACGGTTACACTAGATGTAGTTAGGCTCTTGTATCAGGCCTGTGGACGCCCATGAGTGACGCTTACTATGTATAGGGCAATAAGGAAACAATGGGCCTCAGGTGTGTAGCGAGTGACTATTAACCCTAGGGAATATGGTTGCTCGAGAAAATAAATGCCCAAATCAAGGATTCCATAGACCGTGAGATAGGCCCTAAATCATCTGACAGCAGCGCTATTGGTGGGATGTATTCACAGGTGCACTTACTCACTGCGCCATGAGATAAGCCCCAATTCATCTCACAACAGAATTAGATGGATATATATATATATATATATATATATATATATATATATCACAGTGTAATGCTGATAGACACCACTGAGACATGCGATAACTGACTCTCACACCATATTACACAGCTGTAAATTGCATATAGCACAGCCACAGAGGAACACTGATAGAGACATGTAATAACTGTGCTTGGAACATTTTATAACCTCCAACTTTCCCTTATTCCGGTTATGTGAACCCCATTATATTCATATGCTGCCCTCACAGAGGAACTGAGGTGTCTGGGAATTGCACTGTACATGAGGGATGACGGTTCTAATGGAGAAAGTATAATATTAGCCTAATGAGGAGCTCCCAGTAGGGGCTTTACCCTCCAGGCCAAACACCAGGGTCTGCCCCAGACCTCTCCCCGCACAGCAGCAATGGAATTCCAGCTGTCCAGAGACTTTGCTAAAACTGGGGACCTCCCACATCCCCCCAGGGTGCCAGGACATAGTGTGTGTGGTGAATGCGATGAAGGGCCTCGGGGGGGGGGGGGGGTCTGTGGTCTCAGGGCCGGGGGAGGGGGGGGGGGAGAAGAGGTCTCAGGGCCAGGGGGGGGAGGGAGAAGAGGTCTCAGGGCCAGGGGGGGGGGGGGGGGGGGAAGAGGTCTCTGCTCTGTGCCAGCAGCAGGCAGTAGCGTTAGTACCTGCAGCTCTCCCTGGCTGAGGGGTGTTGTTCTGTGTTAGTGGCCCCAGCTAACTGCAGGCTATGTGGGGACCATCTATATGTCATCCTTATTTATGGTCTCTACATGTTGTAATGATCCCTACTAGTTGAGGACCATTATTGATGATAGAGGTCCTATATTTATATTTATTTATATCCCCTTCTGGTTAAAATCCGTTATCTCTGGACCCCACTAATTAGATGTGCAGAGGGTGCACTATCCTTACATGGTGACCTGATTATACTGTACAGATATATTAAGAAAAATATTCTCCTTTGGATTTTTTCCTCTAAATTAAGAAAAAAATGACAATTTATCCCAATTCACTAAACAAAAAGGTTTGTAAGAGAAAAAATCTGATTGTCACACTAGCATTATACTAAGGGCCGTATTCAATTAGAGGCAAAGTCCTAATCTGCGGAAAAGTAACACGGATGACGTTATTTTGCCAGGTGGAAAGTTCACGCCATATTCAATTGCATACGCGAAAAGTCAATGTAATCGGCGGAAAAGTTTCGCCTATGAACAGCACGCAGCAAAAAGTGCAGAGTTACGGTTTTGGGGTTAAAACTGTGGGAACCCCCCCCCCCCCCGCTGCCTTGGGACAGTCCCCCAAAGATAAAGACTGTCAAAAAAAAAACACCCCCCCCACACACACACACTAACACCCCCCCCCCCCCCCCAACACCCCCCACACACACACTTTGGAACACCCTTAAAAAGTACATTCATTTTGGGGGTGAAAGTCTAAAGTTGGGGGACAAAGTTAAAAACTAGCGAAATAGACTTCTGGGGGGTCCCCAAGTATAAGACAAGTTATTTTTTACAATTTTAAACTTCACTTTAGCAACTTAAAAATATGCTAGCACCCATTTTCATGTACCCCAAATTTGCTGGGAGTAGTTATTTTCACATTACAATACTGCTTAATGCTATTCTTCTGCACTAGTGTTAATGCTATTCTTCTGCACTAGTGTTAATGCTATTCCTCAGCACTAGTGTTAATGCTATTCCTCAGCACTAGTGTTAATGCTATTCCTCAGCACTAGTGTTAATGCTATTCCTCAGCACTAGTGTTAATGCTATTCCTCAGCACTAGTGTTAATGCTTTTCCTCAGCACTAGTGTTAATGCTTTTCCTCAGCACTAGTGTTAATGCTATTCCTCAGCACTAGTGTTAATGCTATTCTTCTGCACTAGTGTTAATGCTTTTCCTCAGCACTAGTGTTAATGCTATTCCTCAGCACTAGTGTTAATGCTATTCCTCAGCACTAGTGTTAATGCTATTCTTCTGCACTAGTGTTAATGCTATTCCTGAGCACTAGTGTTAATGCACTAATTGGCACAACTGAAGCACCCCAAATACCTTCATTAGGGCTAATCGGGGGCATCTATAGTGATCCCCAACGTTAATGCATCTTTTGGGGGGTGTCAGACGGAGTTACCCATTTTTGACAGGACTTATCGCTTATATCAGTATCGCCGGGTGCCGTTTTCACCTCCTTTATAATTGACTACAGCGAATCGCGGGAGCACGCCCGATACTTTTCCGCATGCAAAACAAGTGATGTAGGCGAGAAGTCCGGCATGCGAAAAAGTATCGCGGGTGCAAAACTAATTGAATACGTCCCTGACTGGTATTTCTAGTGTAACTGTCAGACTAGTGTTTGTTTGTGAGCCCGATGTCTGATATACGTCTGTGTCGGTGTCTGGAGTCGGGTACAGAAAGCTGGCCGGCCTAAGGAGACCTCCTGGCATGTAGTGAAGAACACTTCCCTGACCGGGAATCTAACCCGGGTCTCGGTGGAGAGATGCCGGATCGTACCCACTAGACCAGCAGGGACATCGGTGTTGGAGACACAGAGTTGTTATGTGCAATCAGAGGAGAGAGTGGCAGTAGTGTGACCAGGCCGATACCAGATTAATACTGTAGATATAATAAAACACTTATTACTATAACCGGAATGCTGGATCTTGGCAACGTATTCACCAGGCTGGCACTGGGTTGTCGCTGTAGTCCAGGATCCAGGAGCACACAGATGGTAGCAGGAGCGGATGCAGACAAAACACCGGAATGGGTAGTAGGTGATGATACCAGGAATGGCACCAATGGAGCAGGAACCAGGAACACTCACCATGCAATGAGAATATTATACACAGGCGAGTGGCAGGTTAGGATATCAGGAACAGGCTGAGAGTCTCCGTGCAGCCAGTGGAATAGCTGCCCCAGGTGTAGATCACATGCAGGAATCCATATAACAAAAGGACGTAAAACTGCACAAACGGGATACACATAAGCAACAGGCGCTCAATAGGAACTGAGGTCAGACATTGTACTGGCAACTAGGCAGAGTCAGCAGCTGGGATATATACCCCTGGGTTACCTGGGATAGGCTGAGCAGAGACAGGTGGTGCGGTGAGGCTCAGGCTATCACCTGATTGGCTGTTGCAGACAGGTGATCTGGACTTGTCACTGCAGTACTCTGTAGCAGGCTTAGATCTTGCTTGAGGCCTAGCAGGCCGAGAAACACTGAAGCCTGTGCGTCTGGCATGTAATAGAGAACGATGGCAGAATCGGTGAGTGACGCGGCGGCAGGGGAATCAGACCCGGGTTATAACAGAAACATGCTACTAAATGGTATATACAGTGTAATATGTTCCTAAATGGTATATACAGTGTAACATGCTACTAATGGTATATACAGTGTAATATACTACTAAATGGTATATACAGTGTAATATGTTCCTAAATGGTATATACAGTGTAACATGCTACTAATGGTATATACAGTGTAATATGCTACTAAATGGTATATACAGTGTAACATGCTACTAATGGTATATACAGTGTAATATTCTACTAAATGGTATATACAGTGTAACATTCTACTAAATGGTATATACAGTGTAACATTCTACTAAATGGTATATACAGTGTAACATTCTACTAAATGGTATATACAGTGTAACATTCTACTAAATGGTATATACAGTGTAACATTCTACTAAATGGTATATGCAGTGTAACATGCTACTAAATGGTATATGCAGTGTAACATGTTACTAAGTGGTATATACAGTGTAACATGCTACTAATGGTATATACAGTGTAATATGTTACTAAATGGTATATACAGTGTAATATGTTACTAAATGGTATATGCAGTGTAATGTGCTACTAAATGGTATATACAGTGTAATATGCTACTAAATGGTATATACAGTGTAACATGCTACTAAATGGTATATACATTGTAACATGCTACTAAATGGTATTTACAGTGTAACATGCTACTAATGGTATATACAGTGTAACATGCTACTAATGGTATATACAGTGTAATATGCTACTAAATGGTATATACAGTGTAACATGCTACTAAATGGTATATACAATGTAACATGCTACTAAATGGTATATGCAGTGTAATATGTTACTAAGTGGTATATACAGTGTAACATGCTACTAATGGTATATACAGTGTAACATGCTACTAAATGGTATATACAGTGTAACATGTTACTAAGTGGTATATACAGTGTAACATGTTACTAAATGGTATATACAGTGTAACATGCTACTAAATGGTATATACAGTGTAACATGCTACTAAATGGTATTTACGGTGTAACATGCTACTAAATGGTATATACAGTGTAACATGTTACTAAGTGGTATATACAGTGTAACATGCTACTAAATGGTATATACAGTGTAACATGCTACTAATGGTATATACAGTGTAACATGCTACTAATGGTATATACAGTGTAACATGCTACTAATGGTATATACAGTGTAACATGTTACTAAGTGGTATATACAGTGTAACATGCTACTAATGGTATATACAGTGTAACATGCTACTAAATGGTATATACAGTGTAACATGCTACTAATGGTATATACAGTGTAACATGCTACTAATGGTATATACAGTGTAACATGTAACTAAATGGTATATACAGTGTAACATGCTACTAATGGTATATACAGTGTAACATGCTACTAAATGGTATATACAGTGTAACATGCTACTAAATGGTATATACAGTGTAACATGTAACTAAATGGTATATACAGTGTAACATGCTACTAATGGTATATACAGTGTAACATGCTACTAAATGGTATTTACAGTGTAACATGCTACTAAATGGTATATGCAGTGTAACATGTTACTAAGTGGTATATACAGTGTAACATGCTACTACATGGTATATACAGTGTAACATGCTACTAAATGGTATATACAGTGTAACATGCTACTAAATGGTATATACAGTGTAACATGCTACTAAATGGTATATACAGTGTAACATGTTACTAATGGTATATACAGTGTAACATGCTACTAATGGTATATACAGTGTAACATGCTACTAAATGGTATATACAGTGTAACATGCTACTAATGGTATATACAGTGTAACATGCTACTAAATGGTATATACAGTGTAACATGCTACTAAATGGTATATACAGTGTAACATGTTACTAAATGGTATATACAGTGTAACATGCTACTAATGGTATATACAGTGTAACATGCTACTAAATGGTATATACAGTGTAACATGTTACTAAGTGGTATATACAGTGTAACATGCTACTAAATGGTATATACAGTGTAACATGTTACTAAGTGGTATATACAGTGTAACATGCTACTAATGGTATATACAGTGTAACATGCTACTAAATGGTATATACAGTGTAACATGCTACTAATGGTATATACAGTGTAACATGCTACTAATGGTATATACAGTGTAACATGTAACTAAATGGTATATACAGTGTAACATGCTACTAATGGTATATACAGTGTAACATGCTACTAATGGTATATACAATGTAACATGTTACTAAATGGTATATACAGTGTAACATGCTACTAATGGTATATACAATGTAACATGCTACTAAATGGTATATACAGTGTAACATGCTACTAATGGTATATACAGTGTAACATGCTACTAATGGTATATACAGTGTAACATGCTACTAAATGGTATATACAGTGTAACATGCTACTAAATGGTATATACAGTGTAACATGTTACTAAATGGTATATGCAGTGTAATGTGCTACTAAATGGTATATACAGTGTAATATGTTCATAAATGGTATATACAGTGTAACATGCTACTAATGGTATATACAGTGTAATATGCTACTAAATGGTATATACAGTGTAACATGTTACTAAATGGTATATACAGTGTAACATTCTACTAAATGGTATATACAGTGTAACATGTTACTAAATGGTATATGCAGTGTAACATGTTACTAAGTGGTATATACAGTGTAACATGCTACTAATGGTATATACAGTGTAATATGCTACTAAATGGTATATACAGTGTAACATGCTACTAAATGGTATATACAGTGTAACATGCTACTAAATGGTATATGCAGTGTAACATGTTACTAAGTGGTATATACAGTGTAACATGCTACTAAATGGTATATACAGTGTAACATGCTACTAAATGGTATATGCAGTGTAACATGTTACTAAGTGGTATATACAGTGTAACATGCTACTAATGGTATATACAGTGTAACATGCTACTAAATGGTATATACAGTGTAACATGTTACTAAGTGGTATATACAGTGTAACATGCTATTAAATGGTATATACAGTGTAACATGTTACTAAGTGGTATATACAGTGTAACATGCTACTAATGGTATATACAGTGTAACATGCTACTAAATGGTATATACAGTGTAACATGCTACTAATGGTATATACAGTGTAACATGCTACTAATGGTATATACAGTGTAACATGTAACTAAATGGTATATACAGTGTAACATGCTACTAATGGTATATACAGTGTAACATGCTACTAAATGGTATATGCAGTGTAACATGCTACTAATGGTATATACAGTGTAACATGCTACTAAATGGTATATACAGTGTAACATGCTACTAAATGGTATATGCAGTGTAACATGTTACTAAGTGGTATATACAGTGTAACATGCTACTAATGGTATATACAGTGTAATATGCTACTAAATGGTATATACAGTGTAACATGCTACTAAATGGTATATACAGTGTAACATGCTACTAAATGGTATATGCAGTGTAACATGTTACTAAGTGGTATATACAGTGTAACATGCTACTAATGGTATATACAGTGTAACATGCTACTAAATGGTATATACAGTGTAACATGTTACTAAGTGGTATATACAGTGTAACATGCTACTAAATGGTATATACAGTGTAACATGCTACTAAATGGTATATACAGTGTAACATGCTACTAAATGGTATTTACAGTGTAACATGCTACTAAATGGTATATACAGTGTAACATGTTACTAAGTGGTATATACAGTGTAACATGCTACTAAATGGTATATACAGTGTAACATGCTACTAATGGTATATACAGTGTAACATGCTACTAATGGTATATACAGTGTAACATGTTACTAAGTGGTATATACAGTGTAACATGCTACTAATGGTATATACAGTGTAACATGCTACTAAATGGTATATACAGTGTAACATGCTACTAAATGGTATATACAGTGTAACATGCTACTAATGGTATATACAGTGTAAAATGTAACTAAATGGTATATACAGTGTAACATGCTACTAATGGTATATACAGTGTAACATGCTACTAAATGGTATATACAGTGTAACATGCTACTAAATGGTATATACAGTGTAACATGTAACTAAATGGTATATACAGTGTAACATGCTACTAATGGTATATACAGTGTAACATGCTACTAAATGGTATTTACAGTGTAACATGCTACTAAATGGTATATGCAGTGTAACATGTTACTAAGTGGTATATACAGTGTAACATGCTACTACATGGTATATACAGTGTAACATGCTACTAAATGGTATATACAGTGTAACATGCTACTAAATGGTATATACAGTGTAACATGCTACTAAATGGTATATACAGTGTAACATGTTACTAATGGTATATACAGTGTAACATGCTACTAATGGTATATACAGTGTAACATGCTACTAAATGGTATATACAGTGTAACATGCTACTAATGGTATATACAGTGTAACATGCTACTAAATGGTATATACAGTGTAACATGCTACTAAATGGTATATACAGTGTAACATGTTACTAAATGGTATATACAGTGTAACATGCTACTAATGGTATATACAGTGTAACATGCTACTAAATGGTATATACAGTGTAACATGTTACTAAGTGGTATATACAGTGTAACATGCTACTAAATGGTATATACAGTGTAACATGTTACTAAGTGGTATATACAGTGTAACATGCTACTAATGGTATATACAGTGTAACATGCTACTAAATGGTATATACAGTGTAACATGCTACTAATGGTATATACAGTGTAACATGCTACTAATGGTATATACAGTGTAACATGTAACTAAATGGTATATACAGTGTAACATGCTACTAATGGTATATACAGTGTAACATGCTACTAATGGTATATACAATGTAACATGTTACTAAATGGTATATACAGTGTAACATGCTACTAATGGTATATACAATGTAACATGCTACTAAATGGTATATACAGTGTAACATGCTACTAATGGTATATACAGTGTAACATGCTACTAATGGTATATACAGTGTAACATGCTACTAAATGGTATATACAGTGTAACATGCTACTAAATGGTATATACAGTGTAACATGTTACTAAATGGTATATGCAGTGTAATGTGCTACTAAATGGTATATACAGTGTAATATGTTCATAAATGGTATATACAGTGTAACATGCTACTAATGGTATATACAGTGTAATATGCTACTAAATGGTATATACAGTGTAACATGTTACTAAATGGTATATACAGTGTAACATTCTACTAAATGGTATATACAGTGTAACATGTTACTAAATGGTATATGCAGTGTAACATGTTACTAAGTGGTATATACAGTGTAACATGCTACTAATGGTATATACAGTGTAATATGCTACTAAATGGTATATACAGTGTAACATGCTACTAAATGGTATATACAGTGTAACATGCTACTAAATGGTATATGCAGTGTAACATGTTACTAAGTGGTATATACAGTGTAACATGCTACTAAATGGTATATACAGTGTAACATGCTACTAAATGGTATATGCAGTGTAACATGTTACTAAGTGGTATATACAGTGTAACATGCTACTAATGGTATATACAGTGTAACATGCTACTAAATGGTATATACAGTGTAACATGTTACTAAGTGGTATATACAGTGTAACATGCTACTAAATGGTATATACAGTGTAACATGTTACTAAGTGGTATATACAGTGTAACATGCTACTAATGGTATATACAGTGTAACATGCTACTAAATGGTATATACAGTGTAACATGCTACTAATGGTATATACAGTGTAACATGCTACTAATGGTATATACAGTGTAACATGTAACTAAATGGTATATACAGTGTAACATGCTACTAATGGTATATACAGTGTAACATGCTACTAAATGGTATATGCAGTGTAACATGCTACTAATGGTATATACAGTGTAACATGCTACTAAATGGTATATACAGTGTAACATGCTACTAAATGGTATATGCAGTGTAACATGTTACTAAGTGGTATATACAGTGTAACATGCTACTAATGGTATATACAGTGTAATATGCTACTAAATGGTATATACAGTGTAACATGCTACTAAATGGTATATACAGTGTAACATGCTACTAAATGGTATATGCAGTGTAACATGTTACTAAGTGGTATATACAGTGTAACATGCTACTAATGGTATATACAGTGTAACATGCTACTAAATGGTATATACAGTGTAACATGTTACTAAGTGGTATATACAGTGTAACATGCTACTAAATGGTATATACAGTGTAACATGCTACTAAATGGTATATACAGTGTAACATGCTACTAAATGGTATTTACAGTGTAACATGCTACTAAATGGTATATACAGTGTAACATGTTACTAAGTGGTATATACAGTGTAACATGCTACTAAATGGTATATACAGTGTAACATGCTACTAATGGTATATACAGTGTAACATGCTACTAATGGTATATACAGTGTAACATGTTACTAAGTGGTATATACAGTGTAACATGCTACTAATGGTATATACAGTGTAACATGCTACTAAATGGTATATACAGTGTAACATGCTACTAAATGGTATATACAGTGTAACATGCTACTAATGGTATATACAGTGTAAAATGTAACTAAATGGTATATACAGTGTAACATGCTACTAATGGTATATACAGTGTAACATGCTACTAAATGGTATATACAGTGTAACATGCTACTAAATGGTATATACAGTGTAACATGTAACTAAATGGTATATACAGTGTAACATGCTACTAATGGTATATACAGTGTAACATGCTACTAAATGGTATTTACAGTGTAACATGCTACTAAATGGTATATGCAGTGTAACATGTTACTAAGTGGTATATACAGTGTAACATGCTACTAAATGGTATATACAGTGTAACATGCTACTAAATGGTATATACAGTGTAACATGCTACTAAATGGTATATACAGTGTAACATGCTACTAATGGTATATACAGTGTAACATGCTACTAAATGGTATATACAGTGTAACATGCTACTAATGGTATATACAGTGTAACATGCTACTAATGGTATATACAGTGTAACATGTAACTAAATGGTATATACAGTGTAACATGCTACTAATGGTATATACAGTGTAACATGCTACTAATGGTATATACAATGTAACATGTTACTAAATGGTATATACAGTGTAACATGCTACTTATGGTATATACAATGTAACATGCTACAAAATGGTATATACAGTGTAACATGCTACTAATGGTATATACAGTGTAACATGCTACTAAATGGTATATACAGTGTAACATGCTACTAAATGGTATATACAGTGTAACATGTTACTAAATGGTATATGCAGTGTAATGTGCTACTAAATGGTATATACAGTGTAATATGTTCATAAATGGTATATACAGTGTAAGATGCTACTAATGGTATATACAGTGTAATATGCTACTAAATGGTATATACAGTGTAACATGTTACTAAATGGTATATACAGTGTAACATTCTACTAAATGGTATATACAGTGTAACATGTTACTAAATGGTATATGCAGTGTAACATGTTACTAAGTGGTATATACAGTGTAACATGCTACTAATGGTATATACAGTGTAATATGCTACTAAATGGTATATACAGTGTAACATGCTACTAAATGGTATATACAGTGTAACATGCTACTAAATGGTATATGCAGTGTAACATGTTACTAAGTGGTATATACAGTGTAACATGCTACTAAATGGTATATACAGTGTAACATGCTACTAAATGGTATATGCAGTGTAACATGTTACTAAGTGGTATATACAGTGTAACATGCTACTAATGGTATATACAGTGTAACATGCTACTAAATGGTATATACATTGTAACATGTTACTAAGTGGTATATACAGTGTAACATGCTACTAAATGGTATATACAGTGTAACATGTTACTAAGTGGTATATACAGTGTAACATGCTACTAATGGTATATACAGTGTAACATGCTAATAAATGGTATATACAGTGTAACATGCTACTAATGGTATATACAGTGTAACATGCTACTAATGGTATATACAGTGTAACATGTAACTAAATGGTATATACAGTGTAACATGCTACTAATGGTATATACAGTGTAACATGCTACTAATGGTATTTACAGTGTAACATGCTACTAAATGGTATATGCAGTGTAACATGTTACTAAGTGGTATATACAGTGTAACATGCTACTAAATGGTATATACAGTGTAACATGCTACTAAATGGTATATACAGTGTAACATGCTTCTAAATGGTATATACAGTGTAACATGTTACTAATGGTATATACAGTGTAACATGCTACTAATGGTATATACAGTGTAACATGCTACTAAATGGTATATACAGTGTAACATGCTACTATTGGTATATACAGTGTAACATGCTACTAAATGGTATATACAGTGTAACATGCTACTAAATGGTATATACAGTGTAACATGTTACTAAATGGTATATACAGTGTAACATGTTACTAAATGGTATATACAGTGTAACATGCTACTAATGGTATATACAGTGTAACATGCTACTAAATGGTATATACAGTGTAACATGTTACTAAGTGGTATATACAGTGTAACATGCTACTAAATGGTATATACAGTGTAACATGTTACTAAGTGGTATATACAGTGTAACATGCTACTAATGGTATATACAGTGTAACATGCTACTAAATGGTATATACAGTGTAACATGCTACTAATGGTATATACAGTGTAACATGCTACTAATGGTATATACAGTGTAACATGTAACTAAATGGTATATACAGTGTAACATGCTACTAATGGTATATACAGTGTAACATGCTACTAATGGTATATACAATGTAACATGTTACTAAATGGTATATACAGTGTAACATGCTACTTATGGTATATACAATGTAACATGCTACAAAATGGTATATACAGTGTAACATGCTACTAATGGTATATACAGTGTAACATGCTACTAAATGATATATACAGTGTAACATGCTACTAAATGGTATATACAGTGTAACATGTTACTAAATGGTATATGCAGTGTAATGTGCTACTAAATGGTATATACAGTGTAATATGTTCATAAATGGTATATACAGTGTAACATGCTACTAATGGTATATACAGTGTAATATGCTACTAAATGGTATATACAGTGTAACATGTTACTAAATGGTATATACAGTGTAACATTCTACTAAATGGTATATACAGTGTAACATGTTACTAAATGGTATATGCAGTGTAACATGTTACTAAGTGGTATATACAGTGTAACATGCTACTAATGGTATATACAGTGTAATATGCTACTAAATGGTATATACAGTGTAACATGCTACTAAATTGTATATACAGTGTAACATGCTACTAAATGGTATATGCAGTGTAACATGTTACTAAGTGGTATATACAGTGTAACATGCTACTAAATGGTATATACAGTGTAACATGCTACTAAATGGTATATGCAGTGTAACATGTTACTAAGTGGTATATACAGTGTAACATGCTACTAATGGTATATACAGTGTAACATGCTACTAAATGGTATATACAGTGTAACATGTTACTAAGTGGTATATACAGTGTAACATGCTACTAAATGGTATATACAGTGTAACATGTTACTAAGTGGTATATACAGTGTAACATGCTACTAATGGTATATACAGTGTAACATGCTACTAAATGGTATATACAGTGTAACATGCTACTAATGGTATATACAGTGTAACATGCTACTAATGGTATATACAGTGTAACATGTTACTAAATGGTATATACAGTGTAACATGCTACTAATGGTATATACAGTGTAACATGCTACTAATGGTATATACAGTGTAACATGCTACTAAATGGTATATACAGTGTAACATGCTACTAAATGGTATATGCAGTGTAACATGTTACTAAGTGGTATATACAGTGTAACATGCTACTAATGGTATATACAGTGTAACATGCTACTAAATGGTATATACAGTGTAACATGCTACTAATGGTATATACAGTGTAACATGCTACTAAATGGTATATACAGTGTAACATGCTACTAAATGGTATATACAGTGTAACATGTTACTAAATGGTATATACAGTGTAACATGCTACTAATGGTATATACAGTGTAACATGCTACTAAATGGTATATACAGTGTAACATGTTACTAAGTGGTATATACAGTGTAACATGCTACTAAATGGTATATACAGTGTAACAAGTTACTAAGTGGTATATACAGTGTAACATGCTACTAATGGTATATACAGTGTAACATGCTACTAAATGGTATATACAGTGTAACATGCTACTAATGGTATATACAGTGTAACATGCTACTAATGGTATATACAGTGTAACATGTAACTAAATGGTATATACAGTGTAACATGCTACTAATGGTATATACAGTGTAACATGCTACTAATGGTATATACAATGTAACATGTTACTAAATGGTATATACAGTGTAACATGCTACTAATGGTATATACAGTGTAACATGCTACTAAATGGTATATACAGTGTAACATGCTACTAATGGTATATACAGTGTAACATGCTACTAAATGGTATATACAGTGTAACATGTTACTAAATGGTATATACAGTGTAACATGCTACTAAATGGTATATACAGTGTAACATGCTACTAAATGGTATATACAGTGTAACATGCTACTAATGGTATATACAGTGTAATATGCTACTAAATGGTATATACAGTGTAACATGCTACTAAATGGTATATACAGTGTAATATATTACTAAATGGTATATACAGTGTAATATTTTACTAAATGGTATAAACAGTGTAACATGCTACTAAATGGTATATACAGTGTAACATGCTACTAAATGGTATATACAGTGTAATATTCTACTAAATGGTATATACAGTGTAACATGCTACTAAATGGTATATACAGTGTAACATGCTACTAATGGTATATACAGTGTAACATGTTACTAAATGTTATATACAGTGTAACATGCAACTAAATGGTATATACAGTGTAACATGCTGCTAAATGGTATATACAGTGTAATATGCTACTAAATGGTATATACAGTGTAATATGCTACTAAATGGTATATACAGTGTAATATGCTACTAAATGGTATATACAGTGTAACATGCTACTAAATGGTATATACAGTGTAACATGTTACTAAATGGTATATACAGTGTAACATGTTACTAATGGTATATACAGTGTAACATGTTACTAAATGGTATATACAGTGTAACATGTTACTAATGGTATATGCAGTGTAACATGTTACTAAGTGGTATATACAGTGTAACATGCTACTAATGGTATATACAGTGTAACATGCTACTAAATGGTATATACAGTGTAACATGTTACTAATGGTATATGCAGTGTAACATGTTACTAAGTGGTATATACAGTGTAACATGTTACTAATGGTATATGCAGTGTAACATGTTACTAAGTGGTATATACAGTGTAACATGCTACTAATGGTATATACAGTGTAACATGCTACTAAATGGTATATACTGTGTAACATGTTACTAAGTGGTATATACAGTGTAACATGCTACTAAATGGTATATACAGTGTAACATGCTACTAAATGGTATATACAGTGTAAAATGCTACTAATGGTATATACAGTGTAACATGTAACTAAATGGTATATACAGTGTAACATGCTACTAATGGTATATACAGTGTAACATGTTACTAAATGGTATATACAGTGTAATATTCTACTAAATGGTATAAACAGTGTAACATGCTACTAAATGGTATATACAGTGTAATATATTACTAAATGGTATATACAGTGTAACATGCTACTAAATGGTATATACAGTGTAACATGCTACTAAATGGTATATACAGTGTAATATTCTACTAAATGGTATATACAGTGTAACATGCTACTAAATGGTATATACAGTGTAACATGCTACTAAATGGTATATACAGTGTAACATGCTACTAATGGTATATACAGTGTAACATGTTACTAAATGTTATATACAGTGTAACATGCTACTAAATGGTATATACAGTGTAACATGCTGCTAAATGGTATATACAGTGTAATATGCTACTAAATGGTATATACAGTGTAATATGCTACTAAATGGTATATACAGTGTAACATGCTACTAATGGTATATACAGTGTAACATGTTACTAAATGGTATATACAGTGTAACATGCTACTAAATGGTATATACAGTGTAACATGCTACTAAATGGTATATACAGTGTAACATGCTACTAAATGGTATATACAGTGTAACATGTTACTAATGGTATATGCAGTGTAACATGTTACTAAGTGGTATATACAGTGTAACATGCTACTAATGGTATATACAGTGTAACATGCTACTAAATGGTATATACAGTGTAACATGTTACTAAGTGGTATATACAGTGTAACATGCTACTAAATGGTATATACAGTGTAACATGTTACTAAGTGGTATATACAGTGTAACATGCTACTAATGGTATATACAGTGTAACATGCTACTAATGGTATATACAGTGTAACATGTAACTAAATGGTATATACAGTGTAACATGCTACTAATGGTATATACAGTGTAACATGTTACTAAATGGTATATACAGTGTAACATGCTACTAATGGTATATACAATGTAACATGCTACTAAATGGTATATACAGTGTAACATGCTACTAATGGTATATACAGTGTAACATGCTACTAAATGGTATATACAGTGTGACATGTTACTAAATGGTATATACAGTGTAACATGCTACGAAATGGTATATACAGTGTAACATGCTACTAAATGGTATATACAGTGTAACATGTTACTAAGTGGTATATACAGAGTAACATGCTACTAAATGGTATATACAGTGTAACATGCTACTAAATGGTATATACAGTGTAACATGTTACTAAATGGTATTTGCAGTGTAACATGCTACTAAATGGTATATACAGTGTAACATGCTACTAAATGGTATATACATTGTAATATTCTACTAAATGGTATATACAGTGTAATATTCTACTAATGGTATATACAGTGTAACATGCTACTAAATGGTATTTACAGTGTAATATTCTACTAAATGGTATTTACAGTGTAATATCCTACTAAATGTTATTTACAGTGTAACATGCTACTAAATGGTATATACAGTGTAACATGTTACAAAATGGTATATACAGTGTAACATGCTACTAAATGTTACATACAGTGTAACATGTTACTAAATAGTATTTACAGTGTAACATGCTACTAAATGTTACATACAGTGTAACATGTTACTAAATGGTATTTACAGTATAACATTCTACTAAATGGTATATACAGTGTAACATGTTACTAATGGTATTTACAGTGTAATATGCTACTAAATGTTATTTACAGTGTAACATGTTACTAATGGTATATACAGTGTAACATGTTACTAATGGTATTTACAGTGTAATATGCTATTAAATGTTATTTACAGTGTAACATGCTACTAATGGTATATACAGTGTAACATGTTACTAAATGGTATTTACAGTATAACATTCTACTAAATGGTATATACAGTGTAACATGCTACTAAATGGTATATACAGTGTAACATGCTACTAAATGGTATTTACAGTATAACATTCTACTAAATGGTATGTACAGTATAACATGCTGCTAATGGTATTTACAGTGTAACATGCTACTAATGGTATTTACAGTGTAATATGCTACTAAATGTTATTTACAGTGTAACATGCTACTAATGGTATATACAGTGTAACATGGTACTAATGTTATATACAGTGTAACATGTTACAAAATGGTATTTACAGTGTAACATTCTACTAAATGGTATATACAGTGTAACATGTTACTAAATGGTATATACAGTGTAACATGTTACTATATTGTATTTACAGTATAACATTCTACTAAATGGTATATACAGTGTAACATGTTACTAAATGGTATTTACAGTGTAACATGCTACTAAATGGTATATACAGTGTAACATTCTACTAAATGGTATATACAGTGTAACATGCTACTAAATGGTATATACAGTGTAATATTCTACTAAATGGTATATACAGTGTAACATGTTACTAAATGGTATATACAGTGTAACATGTTACTAAATGGTATTTACAGTGTAACATTCTACTAAATGGTATATACAGTGTAACATGTTACTAAATGGTATATACAGTGTAACATGTTACTAAATGGTATTTACAGTATAACATTCTTCTAAATGGTATATACAGTGTAACATGTTACTAAATGGTATTTACAGTGTAACATGTTACTAAATGGTATTTACAGTATAACATTCTTCTAAATGGTATATACAATGTAACATTCTACTAAATGGTATTTGCGGTGTAACATGCTACTAATGGTATATACAGTGTAATGTGCTACTAAATGGTATATACGGTGTAATGTGCTACTAAATGGTATATACAGTGTAATGTGCTACTAAATGGTATATACGGTGTAATGTGCTACTAAATGGTATATACAGTGTAACATGCTACTAAATGGTATTTACAGTGTAACATGTTACTAAATGGTATATACAGTGTAACATGCTACTAAATGGTATTTACAGTGTAACATGTTACTAAATGGTATATACGGTGTAACATGCTACTAATGGTATTTGCAGTGTAACATGCTACTAAATGGTATATACAGTGTAACATGCTACTAATGGTATTTGCAGTGTAATATGCTACTAAATGGTATATACAGTGTAACATGCTACTAAATGGTATTTACAGTGTAACATGCTACTAAATGGTATATACAGTGTAACATTCTACTAAATGGTATATACAGTGTAATGTGCTACTAAATGGTATATACAGTGTAATGTGCTACTAAATGATATATACAGTGTAACATGCTACTAAATGGTATATACAGTGTAACATTCTACTAATGGTATTTACAGTGTAACATGCTACTAAATGGTATATACAGTGTAACATGCTACTAATGGTATTTACAGTGTAACATGTTACTAAATGGTATATACAGTGGAACATGCTACTAAATGGTATTTACAGTGTAACATGCTACTAAATGGTATATACAGTGTAACATTCTACTAATGGTATTTACAGTGTAACATGCTACTAAATGGTATTTACAGTGTAATATGCTACTAAATGGTATATACAGTGTAACATGCTACTAAATGGTATATACAGTGTACCATGCTACTAAATGGTATTTACAGTGTAACATGTTACTAAATGGTATATACAGTGTAACATGCTACTAATGGTATATACAATGTAACATGCTACTAAATGGTATATACAGTGTAACATGCTACTAATGGTATATACAGTGTAACATGCTACTAAATGGTATATACAGTGTAACATGTTACTAAATGGTATATACAGTGTAACATGCTACTAAATGGTATATACAGTGTAACATGCTACTAAATGGTATATACAGTGTAACATGCTACTAATGGTATATACAGTTTAATATGCTACTAAATGGTATATACAGTGTAACATGCTACTAAATGGTATATACAGTGTAATATATTACTAAATGGTATATACAGTGTAATATTCTACTAAATGGTATAAACAGTGTAACATGCTACTAAATGGTATATACAGTGTAATATATTACTAAATGGTATATACAGTGTAACATGCTACTAAATGGTATATACAGTGTAACATGCTACTAAATGGTATATACAGTGTAATATTCTACTAAATGGTATATACAGTGTAACATGCTACTAAATGGTATATACAGTGTAACATGCTACTAATGGTATATACAGTGTAACATGTTACTAAATGTTATATACAGTGTAACATGCAACTAAATGATATATACAGTGTAACATGCTGCTAAATGGTATATACAGTGTAATATGCTACTAAATGGTATATACAGTGTAATATGCTACTAAATGGTATATACAGTGTAATATGCTACTAAATGGTATATACAGTGTAACATGCTACTAAATGGTATATACAGTGTAACATGTTACTAAATGGTATATACAGTGTAACATGTTACTAATGGTATATACAGTGTAACATGTTACTAAATGGTATATACAGTGTAACATGTTACTAATGGTATATGCAGTGTAACATGTTACTAAGTGGTATATACAGTGTAACATGCTACTAATGGTATATACAGTGTAACATGCTACTAAATGGTATATACAGTGTAACATGTTACTAATGGTATATGCAGTGTAACATGTTACTAAGTGGTATATACAGTGTAACATGTTACTAATGGTATATACAGTGTAACATGTTACTAATGGTATATACAGTGCAACATGCTACTAAATGGTATATACAGTGTAACATGTTACTAATGGTATATGCAGTGTAACATGTTACTAAGTGGTATATACAGTGTAACATGCTACTAATGGTATATACAGTGTAACATGCTACTAAATGGTATATACTGTGTAACATGTTACTAAGTGGTATATACAGTGTAACATGCTACTAAATGGTATATACAGTGTAACATGCTACTAAATGGTATATACAGTGTAAAATGCTACTAATGGTATATACAGTGTAACATGTAACTAAATGGTATAAACAGTGTAACATGCTACTAAATGGTATATACAGTGTAATATATTACTAAATGGTATATACAGTGTAACATGCTACTAAATGGTATATACAGTGTAACATGCTACTAAATGGTATATACAGTGTAATATTCTACAAAATGGTATATACAGTGTAACATGCTACTAAATGGTATATACAGTGTAACATGCTACTAAATGGTATATACAGTGTAACATGCTACTAATGGTATATACAGTGTAACATGCTACTAAATGGTATATACAGTGTAACATGCTACTAAATGTTATATACAGTGTAACATGCTACTAAATGGTATATACAGTGTAACATGCTGCTAAATGGTATATACAGTGTAATATGCTACTAAATGGTATATACAGTGTAATATGCTACTAAATGGTATATATAGTGTAACATGCTACTAATGGTATATACAGTGTAACATGTTACTAAATGGTATATACAGTGTAACATGCTACTAAATGGTATATACAGTGTAACATGCTACTAAATGGTATATACAGTGTAACATGTTACTAATGGTATATGCAGTGTAACATGTTACTAAGTGGTATATACAGTGTAACATGCTACTAATGGTATATACAGTGTAACATGCTACTACATGGTATATACAGTGTAACATGTTACTAAGTGGTATATACAGTGTAACATGCTACTAAATGGTATATACAGTGTAACATGTTACTAAGTGGTATATACAGTGTAACATGCTACTAATGGTATATACAGTGTAACATGCTACTAATGGTATATACAGTGTAACATGTAACTAAATGGTATATACAGTGTAACATGCTACTAATGGTATATACAGTGTAACATGTTACTAAATGGTATATACAGTGTAACATGCTACTAATGGTATATACAATGTAACATGCTACTAAATGGTATATACAGTGTAACATGCTACTAATGGTATATACAGTGTAACATGCTACTAAATGGTATATACAGTGTGACATGTTACTAAATGGTATATACAGTGTAACATGCTACGAAATGGTATATACAGTGTAACATGCTACTAAATGGTATATACAGTGTAACATGTTACTAAGTGGTATATACAGAGTAACATGCTACTAAATGGTATATACAGTGTAACATGCTACTAAATGGTATATACAGTGTAACATGTTACTAAATGGTATTTGCAGTGTAACATGCTACTAAATGGTATATACAGTGTAATATTCTACTAAATGGTATATACAGTGTAATATTCTACTAATGGTATATACAGTGTAACATGCTACTAAATGGTATTTACAGTGTAATATTCTACTAAATGGTATTTACAGTGTAATATCCTACTAAATGTTATTTACAGTGTAACATGCTACTAATGGTATATACAGTGTAACATGGTACTAATGTTATATACAGTGTAACATGTTACAAAATGGTATATACAGTGTAACATGCTACTAAATGTTACATACAGTGTAACATGTTACTAAATAGTATTTACAGTGTAACATGCTACTAAATGTTACATACAGTGTAACATGTTACTAAATGGTATTTACAGTATAACATTCTACTAAATGGTATATACAGTGTAACATGTTACTAATGGTATATACAGTGTAACATGTTACTAATGGTATTTACAGTGTAATATGCTATTAAATGTTATTTACAGTGTAACATGCTACTAATGGTATATACAGTGTAACATGTTACTAAATGGTATTTACAGTATAACATTCTACTAAATGGTATATACAGTGTAACATGCTACTAAATGGTATATACGGTGTAATGTGCTACTAAATGGTATATACAGTGTAACATGCTACTAAATGGTATTTACAGTATAACATTCTACTAAATGGTATGTACAGTATAACATGCTGCTAATGGTATTTACAGTGTAACATGCTACTAATGGTATTTACAGTGTAATATGCTACTAAATGTTATTTACAGTGTAACATGCTACTAATGGTATATACAGTGTAACATGGTACTAATGTTATATACAGTGTAACATGTTACAAAATGGTATTTACAGTGTAACATTCTACTAAATGGTATATACAGTGTAACATGTTACTAAATGGTATATACAGTGTAACATGTTACTAAATTGTATTTACAGTATAACATTCTACTAAATGGTATATACAGTGTAACATGTTACTAAATGGTATTTACAGTGTAACATGCTACTAAATGGTATATACAGTGTAACATTCTACTAAATGGTATATACAGTGTAACATGTTACTAAATGGTATATACAGTGTAACATGTTACTAAATGGTATATACAGTGTAACATGTTACTAAATGGTATTTACAGTGTAACATTCTACTAAATGGTATATACAGTGTAACATGTTACTAAATGGTATATACAGTGTAACATGTTACTAAATGGTATTTACAGTATAACATTCTACTAAATGGTATATACAGTGTAACATGTTACTAAATGGTATTTACAGTGTAACATTCTACTAAATGGTATATACAGTGTAACATGTTACTAAATGGTATTTACAGTGTAACATGCTACTAAATGGTATATACAATGTAACATTCTACTAAATGGTATTTGCGGTGTAACATGCTACTAATGGTATATACAGTGTAATGTGCTACTAAATGGTATATACGGTGTAATGTGCTACTAAATGGTATATACGGTGTAATGTGCTACTAAATGGTATATACAGTGTAATGTGCTACTAAATGGTATATACGGTGTAATGTGCTACTAAATGGTATATACAGTGTAACATGCTACTAAATGGTATTTACAGTGTAACATGTTACTAAATGGTATATACAGTGTAACATGCTACTAAATGGTATTTACAGTGTAACATGTTACTAAATGGTATTTACAGTGTAACATGCTACTAATGGTATTTGCAGTGTAACATGCTACTAAATGGTATATACAGTGTAACATGCTACTAATGGTATTTGCAGTGTAATATGCTACTAAATGGTATATACAGTGTAACATGTTACTAAATGGTATATACAGTGTAACATGCTACTAAATGATATTTACAGTGTAACATGCTACTAAATGGTATATACAGTGTAACATTCTACTAAATGGTATATACAGTGTAATGTGCTACTAAATGGTATATACTGTGTAATGTGCTACTAAATGATATATACAGTGTAACATGCTACTAAATGGTATATACAGTGTAACATTCTACTAATGGTATTTACAGTGTAACATGCTACTAAATGGTATATACAGTGTAACATGCTACTAATGGTATTTACAGTGTAACATGTTACTAAATGGTATATACAGTGGAACATGCTACTAAATGGTATATACAGTGTAACATTCTACTAATGGTATTTACAGTGGAACATGCTACTAAATGGTAATTACAGTGTAACATGTTACTAAATGGTATATACAGTGTAACATGCTACTAAATGGTATTTACAGTGTAATATGCTACTAAATGGTATATACAGTGTAACATGCTACTAAATGGTATATACAGTGTACCATGCTACTAAATGGTATTTACAGTGTAACATGTTACTAAATGGTATATACAGTGTAACATGCTACTAAATGGTATTTACAGTGTAACATGTTACTAAATGGTATATACGGTGTAACATGCTACTAATGGTATTTGCAGTGTAACATGCTACTAAATGGTGTATACAGTGTAACATTCTACTAAATGGTATATACAGTGTAACATTCTACTAATGGTATTTACAGTGTAACATGCTACTAAATGGTATTTACAGTGTAATTTGCTACTAAATGGTATATACAGTGTAACATGTTACTAAATGGTATATACAGTGTAACAAGCTACTAAATGGTATTTACAGTGTTATATGCTACTAAATGGAATTTACAGTGTAACATGTTACTAAATGGTATTTACAGTGTAAAATGCTACTAATGGTATATACAGTGTAACATGTTACTAAATGGTATATACAGTGTAACATGTTACTAAATGGTATATACAGTGTAACATGTTACTAATGGTATTTACAGTGTAACATGCTACTAATGGTATATACAGTGTAACATGTTACTAAGTGGTATATACAGTGTAACATGCTACTAATGGTATATACAGTGTAACATGCTACTAAATGGTATATACAGTGTAAGATGCTACTAATGGTATTTGCAGTGTAATATGCTACTAAATGGTATATACAGTGTAACATGTTACTAAATGGTATATACAGTGTAACATGCTACTAAATGGTATATACAGTGTAACATTCTACTAAATGGTATATACAGTGTAATGTGCTACTAAATGGTATATACAGTGTAATGTGCTACTAATTGGTATATACAGTGTAACATGCTACTAAATGGTATATACAGTGTAACATTCTACTAATGGTATATACAGTGTAACATGCTACTAAGTGGTATATACAGTGTAACATGCTACTAAATGGTATTTACAGTGTAACATGTTACTAAATGGTATATACAGTGTAACATGTTACTAATGGTATATACAGTGTAACATGTTACTAAGTGGTATATACAGTGTAACATGCTACTAAATGGTATATACAGTGTAACATGCTACTAAATGGTATATACAGTGTAACATGCTACTAATAGTATATACAGTGTAATATGCTACTAAATGGTATATACAGTGTAACATTCTACTAATTGTATTTACAGTGTAACATGCTACTAAATGGTATTTACAGTGTAACATGCTACTAAATGGTATATACAGTGTAACATTCTACTAATGGTATATACAGTGTAACATTCTACTAATGGTATATACAGTGTAACATGTTACTAAATGGTATATACAGTGTAACATTCTACTAATGGTATATACAGTGTAACATTCTACTAATAGTATATACAGTGTAACATGTTACTAAATGGTATTTACAGTGTAACATGCTACTAAATGGTATATACAGTGTAACATGCTACTAAATGGTATATACAGTGTAACATTCTACTAATGGTATTTACAGTGTAACATGCTACTAAATGGTATTTACAGTGTAACATGCTCCTAAATGGTATATACAGTGTAATATGCTACTAAGTGGTATATACGGTGTAACATGCTACTAATGGTATATACAGTGTAACATGCTACTAATGGTGTTTACAGTGTAACATGTTACTAAATGGTATATATAGTGTAACATTCTACTAATGGTATATACAGTGTAACATGTTACTAAATGGTATATACAGTGTAACATGCTACTAAATGGTATATACAGTGTAACATTCTACTAATGGTATTTACAGTGTAACATGCTACTAATGGTATATACAGTGTAACATGTTACTAAATGGTATATATAGTGTAACATTCTACTAATGGTATATACAGTGTAACATGCTACTAAATGGTATATACAGTGTAACATTCTACTAATGGTATATACAGTGTAACATGCTACTAAATGGTATATACAGTGTAACATGCTACTAAATGGTATTTACAGTGTAACATGTTACTAAATGGTATATACAGTGTAACATTCTACTAAATGGTATATACAGTGTAATGTGCTACTAAATGGTATATACAGTGTAATGTGCTACTAAATGGTATATACAGTGTAACATGCTACTAAATGGTATATACAGTGTAACATTCTACTAATGGTATTTACAGTGTAACATGCTACTAAATGGTATATACAGTGTAACATGCTACTAATGGTATTTACAGTGTAACATGTTACTAAATGGTATTTACAGTGTAGCATGCTACTAAGTGGTATATACAGTGTAACATGCTACTAAATGGTATTTACAGTGTAACATGTTACTAAATGGTATATACAGTGTAACATTTTACTAATGGTATATACAGTGTAACATGTTACTAAGTGGTATATACAGTGTAACATGGTACTAAATGGTATATACAGTGTAACATGCTACTAAATGGTATTTACAGTGTAACATGCTACTAATAGTATATACAGTGTAATATGCTACTAAATGGTATATACAGTGTAACATGTTACTAAATGGTATATACAGTGTAACATGTTACTAAGTGGTATATACAGTGTAACATGCTACTAATGGTATATACAGTGTAACATGCTACTAATGGTATATACAGTGTAACATGCTACTAAATGGTATTTACAGTGTAACATTCTACTAATGGTATATACAGTGTAATATTCTACTAAAAGGTATATACAGTGTAACATGCTACTAAATGGTATATACAGTGTAACATGCTACTAAATGGTATATACAGTGTAACATGCTACTAATGGTATTTGCAGTGTAATATGCTACTAAATGGTATATACAGTGTAACATGTTACTAAATGGTATATACAGTGTAACATGCTACTAAATGGTATTTACAGTGTAACATGCTACTAAATGGTATATACAGTGTAACATGCTACTAATGGTATATACAGTGTAACATGCTACTAATGGTATTTGAAGTGTAACATGCTACTAATGGTATATACAGTGTAACATGCTACTAAATGGTATATACAGTGTAACATGCTACTAATGGTATTTGCAGTGTAATATGCTACTAAATGGTATATACAGTGTAACATGTTACTAAATGGTATATACAGTGTAACATGTTACTAAATGGTATATACAGTGTAATATTCTACTAAATGGTATATACAGTGTAACATGCTACTAAATGGTATATACAGTGTAACGTGCTACTAAATGGTATATACGGTGTAATGTGCTACTAAATGGTATATACGGTGTAATGTGCTACTAAATGGTATATACAGTGTACCATGCTAATAAATGGTATATACAGTGTAACATGCTACTAAATGGTATATACAGTGTAATGTGCTACTAAATGGTATATACAGTGTAATGTGCTACTAAATGGTATATACGGTGTTATGTGCTACTAAATGGTATATACAGTGTAATGTGCTACTAAATGGTATATACGGTCTAATGTGCTACTAAATGGTATATACAGTGTAACATGCTACTAATGGTATTTACAGTGTAATATGCTACTAAATGGTATATACAGTGTAACATGCTACTAAATGGTATTTACAGTGTAACATGTTACTAAATGGTATATACAGTGTAACATGCTACTAAATGGTATTTACAGTGTAACATGCTACTAAATGGTATTTACAGTGTAACATGTTACTAAATGGTATATACGGTATAACATGCTACTAATTGTATTTGCAGTGTAACATGCTACTAAATGGTATATACAGTGTAACATGCTACTAATGGTATTTGCAGTGTAATATGCTACTAAATGGTATATACAGTGTAACATGTTACTAAATGGTATATACAGTGTAACATGCTACTAAATGGTATTTACAGTGTAACATGCTACTAAATGGTATTTACAGTGTAACATGCTACTAAATGGTATTTACAGTGTAACATTCTACTAATGGTATTTACAGTGGAACATGCTACTAAAAGGTATTTACAGTGTAATATGCTACTAAATGGTATATACAGTGTAACATGCTACTAAATGGTATTTACAGTGTAACATGTTACTAAATGGTATATACGGTGTAACATGCTACTAATGGTATTTGCAGTGTAACATGCTACTAAATGGTATATACAGTGTAACATTCTACTAAATGGTATATACAGTGTAACATTCTACTAATGGTATTTACAGTGTAACATGCTACTAAATGGTATTTACAGTGTAATATGCTACTAAATGGTATATACAGTGTAACATGTTACTAAATGGTATATACAGTGTAACATGCTACTAAATGGTATTTACAGTGTTATATGCTACTAAATGGTATTTACAGTGTAACATGTTACTAAATGGTATATACAGTGTAACATGCTACTAAATGGTATTTACAGTGTAACATGTTACTAAATGGTATATACAGTGTAACATGCTACTAAATGGTATATACAGTGTAACATGCTACTAATAGTATATACAGTGTAATATGCTACTAAATGGTATATACAGTGTAACATGTTACTAAATGGTATATACAGTGTAATATTCTACTAAATGGTATGTACAGTGTAACATGCTACTAATGGTATATACAGTGTAACATGTTACTAAATGGTATTTACAGTGTAACATTCTACTAATGGTATTTACAGTGTAACATGCTACTAAATGGTATTTACAGTGTAACATGCTACTAAATGGTATATACAGTGTAACATTCTACTAATGGTATATACAGTGTAACATTCTACTAATGGTATGTACAGTGTAACATGTTACTAAATGGTATATACAGTGTAATATTCTACTAAATGGTATGTACAGTGTAACATGCTACTAATGGTATATACAGTGTAATATTCTACTAAATGGTATGTACAGTGTAACATGTTACTAAATGGTATATACAGTGTAATATTCTACTAAATGGTATGTACAGTGTAACATGCTACTAATGGTATATACAGTGTAACATGTTACTAAATGGTATTTACAGTGTAACATTCTACTAATGGTATTTACAGTGTAACATGCTACTAAATGGTATTTACAGTGTAACATGCTACTAAATGGTATATACAGTGTAACATTCTACTAATGGTATATACAGTGTAACATTCTACTAATGGTATTTACAGTGTAACATTCTACTAATGGTATATACAGTGTAACATGCTACTAAATGGTATATACAGTGTAACATGCTACTACTGGTATATACAGTGTAACATGTTACTAAATGGTATTTACAGTGTAACATTCTACTAAATGGTATTTACAGTGTAACATTCTACTAATGGTATTTACAGTGTAACATGCTACTAAATGGTATATACAGTGTAATATCCTACTAAATGGTATATACTGTGTAACATGCTACTAATGGTATATACAGTGTAACATGTTACTAAATGGTATATACAGTGTAACATTCTACTAATGGTATATACAGTGTAACATGCTACTAAATGGTATATAAAGTGTAACATTCTACTAATGGTATATACAGTGTAACATTCTACTAATGGTATATACAGTGTAACATGCTACTAAATGGTATATAAAGTGTAACATTCTACTAATGGTATATACAGTGTAACATGCTACTAATGGTATATACAGTGTAACATTCTACTAAATATTGTGTATGTTTACTGATGGGTGTGGTTATATTGGTGGGTGTGTCTTTATTAATGCTATGCGACAATACATTTAATGATTGGATTTTTTTACTGATGGGTGTGGTTATATTGGTGGGTGGGTCTTTATTAATGCTATGCGACAATACATTTAATGATTGGATTTTTTTACTGATGGGTGTGGTTATATTGGTGAGTGGGTCTTTATTAATGCTATACGTCAATACATTTAATGATTTGATTTTCTTACTGATGGGTGTGGTTATATTGGTGGGTGGGTCTTTATTAATGCTATGCGACAATACATTTAATGATTGGATTTTCTTACTGATGGGTGTGGTTATATTGGTGGGTGGGTCTTTGTTAAAGGTTTGCATGGATACTTGTAATGGTTGGTAATTGATGATGGGTTTGGTTATATTGGTGGAGGTTTGCAGTCCTTGACGTTGATGGCACTGTGGCATGGTCCTTCCGGCAAGGGAGCTGGCGCGTGGAGACTGGCATTGTGTGTGTGCGGGGGTCTGCTAGCGTTGGGCTATCCTGGCAAGGGTAAGTCTAGCGGCGTTTCAGTACCACAGATTCATGGGCGCGGCCATCTTGCCTCAGGTCTTGTGATATAGTGGGCCTATCCAGATGCATCAGGTGATCTCTCTAGCCACTCACGTTCCGTTACTGGGTACTTAAGGGTGTTTTAGCGCCCTGTAGTTGCCAGTGCAATGTGTTCACAGCGTAGTTGTGGGAGAGAGGTCTCTGCGCTCCCGAACCTTAGACTTGTGCTCCGGTGCTTGTCCTAGCTCCTTGTCAGCCTCCGGCTCCCTGCATAGCCTGCACCTTCCACCAGACCCACTCCTGCCTGAACCTTGCTCCTCAGTATAACCCATTCCTGCCCAGTCATCCCTCAGCATTTCTGGATTCCCTTCAACCATTATCACAGCATTACTGGATTTCCCTCTCAGTCACTGTTCAGCATACCTGGATATTCACTTTCACAGCCTAATTGGACTCACCTGATCCATCTGTCACTGATCTGGACACTTGTTACTCCCATCCACCTCCGTCTCCTTCAGTCACATATTACTCTGTCATTACTCCCATCCACCTCCGTCTCCTTCAGTCACGTATTACTCTGTCATTACTCCCATCCACCTCCGTCTCCTTCAGTCACGTATTACTCTGTCATTACTCCCATCCACCTCCGTCTCCTTCAGTCACGTATTACTCTGTCATTACTCCCATCCACCTCCCTCTCCTTCAGTCACGTATTACTCTGTCATTACTCCCATCCACCTCCGTCTCCTTCAGTCACGTATTACTCTGTCATTACTCCCATCCACCTCCGTCTCCTTCAGTCACGTATTACTCTGTCATTACTCCCATCCACCTCCCTCTCCTTCAGTCACGTATTACTCTGTCATTACTCCCATCCACCTCCGTCTCCTTCAGTCACGTATTACTCTGTCATTACTCCCATCCACCTCCGTCTCCTTCAGTCACGTATTACTCTGTCATTACTCCCATCCACCTCCGTCTCCTTCAGTCACGTATTACTCTGTCATTACTCCCATCCACCTCCGTCTCCTTCAGTCACGTATTACTCTGTCATTACTCCCATCCACCGCCGTCTCCTTCAGTCACATATTACTCTGTCATTACTACCATCCACCTCCGTCTCCTTCAGTCACATATTACTCTGTCATTACTCCCATCCACCTCCGTCTCCTTCAGTCACGTATTACTCTGTCATTACTCCCATCCACCGCCGTCTCCTTCAGTCACGTATTACTCTGTCATTACTCCCGTCCACCATCATCTCCTTCAGTCGCGTATTACTCTGTCATTACTCCCATCCACCTCCGTCTCCTTCAGTCACATATTACTCTGTCATTACTCCCATCCACCTCCGTCTCCTTCAGTCACGTATTACTCTGTCATTACTCCCATCCACCTCCGTCTCCTTCAGTCACATATTACTCTGTCATTACTCCCATCCACCTCCGTCTCCTTCAGTCACATATTACTCTGTCATTACTCCCATCCACCTCCGTCTCCTTCAGTCACGTATTACTCTGTCATTACTCCCATCCACCTCCGTCTCCTTCAGTCACGTATTACTCTGTCATTACTCCCATCCACCGCCGTCTCCTTCAGTCACGTATTACTCTGTCATTACTCCCATCCACCTCCGTCTCCTTCAGTCACGTATTACTCTGTCATTACTCCCATCCACCTCCGTCTCCTTCAGTCACATATTACTCTGTCATTACTCCCATCCACCTCCCTCTCCATCAGTCACATATTACTCTGTCATTACTGGACTTTAGTTATATTAGTGTTCATGTCTCCCAACATTCACATTAAACATCCCAACTTTCCAACCCGGGTCCACAACAAACACAGGTCCTAACACATACATTTAATGGTTGGTAATTCTTAATGATGGGAGTGGTTATGTTTTGTGGGTGTGGCTTTGTTAATGGTAGGCGTGGATACATTTAATTATTGGTGGGTGTGGCTTTGTTAATTGTCGACATGTATATATTTAATGGTGGGTGTGACTTTGTAGGCATGGATATATTTAATGGTGGGTGTGACTTTGTAGGCATGGATATATTGGTGGGTGTGGCTTAAATGTAGGCGTGGATATATTTAATGGTGGGTGTGACTTTGTAGGCATGGATATATTGGTGGGTGTGGCTTAAATGTAGGCGTGGATATATTTAATGGTGGGTGTGACTGTTAAATGTAGGCATGGATATATTTAATGGTCGGTGTGACTTTAATTGTAGGCGTGGATATATTTAATGGTGGGTGTGACTTTAATTGTAGGCAAGGATATATTTAATGGTGGGTGTGACTTTGTTAAATGTAGGCATGGATATATTTAATGGTGGGTGTGACTTTGTAGGCGTGGATATATTGGTGGGTGTGGCTTTGTTGTATTCGTGGATATATTTAATGGTGGGTGTGACTTTTTAGGCGTGGATATATTGGTGGGTGTGGCTTTGTTGTATTCGTGGATATATTTAATGGTGGGTGTGGCTTTGTTAATTGTAGGCGTGGATATATTTAATGGTGGGTGTGGCTTTGTTAATTGTAGGCGTGGATATATTTAATGGTGGGTGTTGCTTTTGTTAATTGTAGGCGTGGATATATTTAATGGTGGGTGTGGTTTTGTTAATGGCTGTGAATTTTCCTTCCATTATGGTGGAGTGTAGAAATATTATTTTTAATGTGAAAGCTATGAGCCCAAAGGCAGATTTCCTGTATACTGCTACACTAATCGCTGAGTTCCAGGAATCCATATTGTGCCTAATGTACGGTAATAATTTTGTAAAATCCGTGGTTGATATCACAATATTTAAATTTTGTTGTGTAATAATTGTAAAATTATATAAATATCAGCAACACAGTGATTACTTGTTTCTGTGATTTTACGAAGTCCCCCCATTATTAAACTGCGTCTGCCTGTCCCCCCACAGACACGGCCTTTCTGGAACACGAGATCTCGCAGGTCGGCGATTACCTGGACAAGTCAGGGCTCAGCGGTGACAGACGAGAGTAAGTGTCACTGATTATTGTCACCGTAAATCCGCATAGATGAGGAATAACCCGCGTCACTAATTCCCGCACTAGCTCTGCAGTATAATAATAATCCTGATTTTCTAAAAAATAATCTAATCCCTTAAGGACAGCTCCAAGTTGTAAACCCAACTATTTATTTGTACTGGAAAGAGAAGATAAAATCTATTACCTACCGGGCGCTACAAAGGGTTATACTTTCCAAATAGCAGCAGCTGGGGGTAGGAGACCGTCCTCCTTCAGTAAAACAATAACGACTATTAATTTGTCCCTGAATATTGTTCATTAGTGATTTACTGCCCGATATAATGCAGATAATGCCCGATATAATGCCCGATATAATGCAGATAATGCCCGATATAATGCCCGATATACTGCAGATAATGCCCGATATACTGCCTGATATAATGCAGATAATGCCCGATATAATGCCCGATATAATGCAGATAATGCCATGTATTGAATGGAATTCTCATTAATCTGATTTTACTTTCTGAAGCTTTTATCATGTAATGTATATCGACCAAGAATATTAGAAATGCAGAACGCTACATCATAACTACATTCAATAGGCGCATATAATATACACGGAGTTCGGCAGGGACTGTGCTAAGTGTGTGACAGTCAGTGGCGGCTCTAGAGGTGGGGCTGCAGCGCTATCTAAAATTCAAATAGGGAAAACCTCACCAACTGCCACCCCAAATGCTGGCATCACACCAACTGCCACCCCAAATTCTGCCAAACATCGCCGGCCGGGACTCACTAGTAGTTGGTGTGGCGCTTTAGTGTGATGGAAAAGGTCAACAATAAAAAGGTTGACACTAATTTGGTTGACACCAAAAGTCGACCTGGAAGGAGGTTGACACAATAAAAGGTCGACAGTACAGAAAGACAAAAGGTTGACATGGAAATGGTCAACACAGCAATGGTCGACACTTTTTTTTTTCTGACCCTAAACTTCACCCTAACCCTCCCCTTTGTGTAATTACCCTAACCGCCCCTCCTAGTGCCAAACCCTAATACTAATCCTATCCCTAACCCTCCCCTTTGTGTAATTACCCTAACCGCCCCTCCCAGTGCTAATCCTAATACTAATCCTATCCCTAACCCTCCCCTTTGTGTAATTACCCTAACCGCCCCTCCTAGTGCTAATCCTAATACTAATCCTATCCCTAACCCTCCCCTTTGTGTAATTACCCTAACCGCCCCTCCTAGTGCCAAACCCTAATACTAAACCTATCCCTAACCCTCCCCTTTGTGTAATTACCCTAATCGCCCCTCCTAGTGCTAACCCTAATACTAATCCTATCCCTAACCCTCCCCTTTGTGTAATTACCCAAACCGCCCCTCCTAGTGCCTAATCCTAATAGTAAACCTATCCCTAACCCTCCCCTTTGTGTAATTACCCTAACCGCCCCTCCTAGTGCCAAACCCTAATCCTAAACCTATCCCTAACCCTCCCCTTTGTGTAATTACCCTAACCGCCCCTCCTAGTGCCTAATCCTAATACTAAACCTATCCCAAACCCTCCCCTTTGTGCAATTAACCTATCCACCCCTCCTAGTGCCTAATCCTAATAGTAAACCTATCCCTAACCCTCCCCTTTGTGTAATTACCCTAACCGCCCCTCCTAGTGCTAATCCTAATACTAAACCTATCCCTAACCCTCCCCTTTGTGTAATTACCCTAACCGCCCCTCCTAGTGTCTAATCCTAATACTAATCCTATCCCTAACCCTCCCCTTTGTGTAATTACCCTAACCGCCCCTCCCAGTGCTAATCCTAATACTAATCCTATCCCTAACCCTCCCCTTTGTGTAATTACCCTAACCGCCCCTCCTAGTGCTAATCCTAATACTAATCCTATCCCTAACCCTCCCCTTTGTGTAATTACCCTAACCG
Source organism: Taudactylus pleione (assembly GCA_031769625.1). Classification (NCBI taxonomy): domain Eukaryota; kingdom Metazoa; phylum Chordata; class Amphibia; order Anura; family Myobatrachidae; genus Taudactylus; species Taudactylus pleione. The sequence goes on from JAUIMM010000831.1 coordinate 167,916, forward strand.
CCCCTCCTAGTGCTAATCCTAATACTAAACCTATCCCTTACCCTCCCCTTTGTGTAATTACCCTAACCGCCCCTCCTAGTGCCAAACCCTAATACTAAACCTATCCCTAACCCTCCACTTTGTGTAATTACCCTAACCGCCCCTCCTAGTGCCTAATCCTAATACTAAACCTATCCCTTACCCTCCCCTTTGTGTAATTACCCTAACCGCCCCTCCTAGTGCCTAATCCTAATACTAAACCTATCCCTAACCCTCCCCTTTGTGTAATTACCCTAACCACCCCTCCTAGTGCCAAACCCTAATACTAAACCTATCCGTAACCCTCCCCTTTGTGTAATTACCCTAACCGCCCCTCCTAGTGCTAATCCTAATACTAATCCTATCCCTAACCCTCCCCTTTGTGTAATTACCCTAACCGCCCCTCCTAGTGCCTAATCCTAATACTAAACCTATCCCTAACCCTCCCCTTTGTGTAATTACCCTAACCGCCCCTCCTAGTGCCTAATCCTAATACTAATCCTATCCCTAACCCTCCCCTTTGTGTAATTACCCTAACCGCCCCTCCTAGTGCTAATCCTAATACTAAACCTATCCCTAACCCTCCCCTTTGTGTAATTACCCTAACCGCCCCTCCTAGTGCTAATCCTAATACTAAACCTATCCCTAACCCTCCCCTTTGTGTAATTACCCTAACCGCCCCTCCTAGTGCCTAATCCTAATACTAATCCTATCCCTAACCCTCCCCTTTGTGTAATTACCCTAACCGCCCCTCCTAGTGCTAATCCCTAATACTAAACCTATCCATAACCCTCCCCTTTGTGTAATTACCCTAACCGCCCCTCCTAGTGCCTAATCCTAATAATAAACCTATCCCTAACCCTCCCCTTTGTGTAATTACCCTAACCGCCCCTCCTAGTGCTAATCCTAATACTAAACCTAACCCTAACCCTCCCCTTTGTGTAATTACCTAACCGCCCCTCCTAGTGCTAATCCTAATACTAATCCTATCCCTAACCCTCCCCTTTGTGTAATTACCCTAACCGCCCCTCCTAGTGCTAATCCCTAATACTAAACCTATCCATAACCCTCCCCTTTGTGTAATTACCCTAACCGCCCCTCCTAGTGCCTAATCCTAATAATAAACCTATCCCTAACCCTCCCCTTTGTGTAATTACCCTAACCGCCCCTCCTAGTGCTAATCCCTAATACTAAACCTATCCCTAACCCTCCCCTTTGTGTAATTACCCTAACCGCCCCTCCTAGTGCTAATCCTAATACTAAACCTATCCCTAACCCTCCCCTTTGTGTAATTACCCTAACCGCCCCTCCTAGTGCCAATCCTAATGCTAAACATATCCCTAACCCTCCCCTTTGTGTAATTACCCTAACCGCCCCTCCTAGTGCTAATCCTAATACTAAACCTAACCCTAACCCTCCCCTTTGTGTAATTACCCTAACCGCCCCTCCAAGTGCTAATCCTAATACTAAACCTATCCCTAACCCTCCCCTTTGTGTAATTACCCTAACCGCCCCTCGTAGTGCTAATCCCTAATACTAAACCTATCCATAACCCTCCCCTTTGTGTAATTACCCTAACCACCCCTCCTAGTGCTAATCCTAATACTAAACCTATCCCTAACCCTCCCCTTTGTGTAATTACCCTAACCGCCCCTCCTAGTGCCTAATACTAATACTAAACCTATCCCTTACCCTCCCCTTTGTGTAATTACCCTAACCGCCCCTCCTAGTGCTAATCCTAATACTAAACCTATCCCTAACCCTCCCCTTTGTGTAATTACCCTAACCGCCCCTCCTAGTGCTAATCCTAATACTAAACCTATCCCTAACCCTCCCCTTTGTGTAATTACCCTAACCGCCCCTCCTAGTGCTAATCCTAATACTAAACCTATCCCTAACCCTCCCCTTTGTGTAATTACCCTAACCGCCCCTCCTAGTGCTAATCCTAATACTAAACCTAACCCTAACCCTCCCCTTTGTGTAATTACCCTAACCGCCCCTCCTAGTGCCTAATACTAATACTAAACCTATCCCTAACCCTCCCCTTTGTGTAATTACCCTAACCGCCCCTCCTAGTGCTAATCCTAATACTAAACCTATCCCTAACCCTCCCCTTTGTGTAATTACCCTAACCGCCCCTCCTAGTGCTAATCCCTAATACTAAACCTATCCCTAACCCTCCCCTTTGTGTAATTACCTAACCGCCCCTCCTAGTGCTAATCCTAATACTAAACCTATCCCTAACCCTCCCCTTTGTGTAATTACCCTAACCGCCCCTCCTAGTGCTAATCCCTAATACAAAACCTATCCCTAACCCTCCCCTTTGTGTAATTACCCTAACCGCCCCTCCTAGTGCTAATCCCTAATACTAAACCTATCCCTAACCCTCCCCTTTGTGTAATTACCCTAACCGCCCCTCCTAGTGCCTAATCCTAATACTAATCCTATCCCTAACCCTCCCCTTTGTGTACTTACCCTAACCGCCCCTCCTAGTGCTAATCCTAATACTAAACCTATCCCTAACCCTCCCCTTTGTGTAATTACCCTAACCGCCCCTCCTAGTGCCTAATACTAAACCTAACCCTAACCCTCGCCTTTGTGTAATTACCCTAACCGCCCCTCGTAGTGCTAATCCCTAATACTAAACCTATCCATAACCCTCCCCTTTGTGTAATTACCCTAACCACCCCTCCTAGTGCTAATCCTAATACTAAACCTATCCCTAACCCTCCCCTTTGTGTAATTACCCTAACCGCCCCTCCTAGTGCCTAATACTAATACTAAACCTATCCCTTACCCTCCCCTTTGTGTAATTACCCTAACCGCCCCTCCTAGTGCCTAATCCTAATACTAAACCTATCCCTAACCCTCCTCTTTGTGTAATTACCCTAATCGCCCCTCCTAGTGCTAATCCTAATTCTAATCCTATCCCTAACCCTCCCCTTTGTGTAATTACCCTAACCCCCCCTCCTAGTGCTAATCCTAATACTAAACCTATCCCTAACCCTCCCCTTTGTGTAATTACCCTAACCGCCCCTCCTAGTGCTAATCCTAATACTAAACCTAACCCTAACCCTCCGCTTTGTGTAATTTCCCTAACCGCCCCTCCTAGTGCTAATCCTAATACTAATCCTATCCCTAACCCTCCCCTTTGTGTAATTACCCTAACCGCCCCTCCTAGTGCTAATCCTAATACTAAACCGATCCCTAACCCTCCCCTTTGTGTAATTACCCTAACCGCCCCTCCTAGTGCCTAATCCTAATACTAATCCTATCCCTAACCCTCGCCTTTGTGTAATTACCCTAACCGCCCCTCCTAGTGCTAATCCTAATACTAATCCTATCCCTAACCCTCCCCTTTGTGTAATTACCCTAACCGCCCCTCCTAGTGCTATTCCTAATACTAAACCTATCCCTAACCCTCCCCTTTGTGTAATTACCCTAACCGCCCCTCCTAGTGCTAATCCTAATACTAAAACTATCCCTAACCCTCCCCTTTGTGTAATTACCCTAACCGCCCCTCCTAGTGCTAATCCTAATAATAAACCTATCCCTAACCCTCCCCTTTGTGTAATTACCCTAACCGCCCCTCCTAGTGCTAATCCTAATACTAATCCTATCCCTAACCCTCCCCTTTGTGTAATTACCCTAACCGCCCCTCCTAGTGCTAATCCTAATACTAAACCTATCCCTAACCCTCCCCTTTGTGTAATTACCCTAACCGCCCCTCCTAGTGCCTAATCCTAATACTAAACCTATCCCTAACCCTCCCCTTTGTGTAATTACCCTAACCGCCCCTCCTAGTGCCTAATCCTAATACTAAACCTATCCCTAACCCTCCCCTTTGTGTAATTACCCTAACCGCCCCTCCTAGTGCTAATCCTAATACTAAACCTATCCCTAACCCTCCCCTTTGTGTAATTACCCTAACCGCCCCTCCTAGTGTCTAATCCTAATACTAATCCTATCCCTAACCCTCCCCTTTGTGTAATTACCCTAACCGCCCCTCCCAGTGCTAATCCTAATACTAATCCTATCCCTAACCCTCCCCTTTGTGTAATTACCCTAACCGCCCCTCCTAGTGCTAATCCTAATACTAATCCTATCCCTAACCCTCCCCTTTGTGTAATTACCCTAACCGCCCCTCCTAGTGCTAATCCTAATACTAAACCTATCCCTTACCCTCCCCTTTGTGTAATTACCCTAACCGCCCCTCCTAGTGCTAATCCTAATACTAAACCTATCCCTAACCCTCCCCTTTGTGTAATTACCCTAACCGCCCCTCCTAGTGCCTAATCCTAATACTAAACCTATCCCTTACCCTCCCCTTTGTGTAATTACCCTAACCGCCCCTCCTAGTGCCTAATCCTAATACTAAACCTATCCCTAACCCTCCCCTTTGTGTAATTACCCTAACCACCCCTCCTAGTGCCAAACCCTAATACTAAACCTATCCGTAACCCTCCCCTTTGTGTAATTACCCTAACCGCCCCTCCTAGTGCTAATCCTAATACTAATCCTATCCCTAACCCTCCCCTTTGTGTAATTACCCTAACCGCCCCTCCTAGTGCCTAATCCTAATACTAAACCTATCCCTAACCCTCCCCTTTGTGTAATTACCCTAACCGCCCCTCCTAGTGCCTAATCCTAATACTAATCCTATCCCTAACCCTCCCCTTTGTGTAATTACCCTAACCGCCCCTCCTAGTGCTAATCCTAATACTAAACCTATCCCTAACCCTCCCCTTTGTGTAATTACCCTAACCGCCCCTCCTAGTGCTAATCCTAATACTAAACCTATCCCTAACCCTCCCCTTTGTGTAATTACCCTAACCGCCCCTCCTAGTGCCTAATCCTAATACTAATCCTATCCCTAACCCTCCCCTTTGTGTAATTACCCTAACCGCCCCTCCTAGTGCTAATCCCTAATACTAAACCTATCCATAACCCTCCCCTTTGTGTAATTACCCTAACCGCCCCTCCTAGTGCCTAATCCTAATAATAAACCTATCCCTAACCCTCCCCTTTGTGTAATTACCCTAACCGCCCCTCCTAGTGCTAATCCTAATACTAAACCTAACCCTAACCCTCCCCTTTGTGTAATTACCTAACCGCCCCTCCTAGTGCTAATCCTAATACTAATCCTATCCCTAACCCTCCCCTTTGTGTAATTACCCTAACCGCCCCTCCTAGTGCTAATCCCTAATACTAAACCTATCCATAACCCTCCCCTTTGTGTAATTACCCTAACCGCCCCTCCTAGTGCCTAATCCTAATAATAAACCTATCCCTAACCCTCCCCTTTGTGTAATTACCCTAACCGCCCCTCCTAGTGCTAATCCCTAATACTAAACCTATCCCTAACCCTCCCCTTTGTGTAATTACCCTAACCGCCCCTCCTAGTGCTAATCCTAATACTAAACCTATCCCTAACCCTCCCCTTTGTGTAATTACCCTAACCGCCCCTCCTAGTGCCAATCCTAATGCTAAACATATCCCTAACCCTCCCCTTTGTGTAATTACCCTAACCGCCCCTCCTAGTGCTAATCCTAATACTAAACCTAACCCTAACCCTCCCCTTTGTGTAATTACCCTAACCGCCCCTCCAAGTGCTAATCCTAATACTAAACCTATCCCTAACCCTCCCCTTTGTGTAATTACCCTAACCGCCCCTCGTAGTGCTAATCCCTAATACTAAACCTATCCATAACCCTCCCCTTTGTGTAATTACCCTAACCACCCCTCCTAGTGCTAATCCTAATACTAAACCTATCCCTAACCCTCCCCTTTGTGTAATTACCCTAACCGCCCCTCCTAGTGCCTAATACTAATACTAAACCTATCCCTTACCCTCCCCTTTGTGTAATTACCCTAACCGCCCCTCCTAGTGCTAATCCTAATACTAAACCTATCCCTAACCCTCCCCTTTGTGTAATTACCCTAACCGCCCCTCCTAGTGCCTAATCCTAATACTAATCCTATCCCTAACCCTCCCCTTTGTGTACTTACCCTAACCGCCCCTCCTAGTGCTAATCCTAATACTAAACCTATCCCTAACCCTCCCCTTTGTGTAATTACCCTAACCGCCCCTCCTAGTGCCTAATACTAAACCTAACCCTAACCCTCGCCTTTGTGTAATTACCCTAACCGCCCCTCGTAGTGCTAATCCCTAATACTAAACCTATCCATAACCCTCCCCTTTGTGTAATTACCCTAACCACCCCTCCTAGTGCTAATCCTAATACTAAACCTATCCCTAACCCTCCCCTTTGTGTAATTACCCTAACCGCCCCTCCTAGTGCCTAATACTAATACTAAACCTATCCCTTACCCTCCCCTTTGTGTAATTACCCTAACCGCCCCTCCTAGTGCCTAATCCTAATACTAAACCTATCCCTAACCCTCCTCTTTGTGTAATTACCCTAACCGCCCCTCCTAGTGCTAATCCTAATTCTAATCCTATCCCTAACCCTCCCCTTTGTGTAATTACCCTAACCCCCCCTCCTAGTGCTAATCCTAATACTAAACCTATCCCTAACCCTCCCCTTTGTGTAATTACCCTAACCGCCCCTCCTAGTGCTAATCCTAATACTAAACCTAACCCTAACCCTCCGCTTTGTGTAATTTCCCTAACCGCCCCTCCTAGTGCTAATCCTAATACTAATCCTATCCCTAACCCTCCCCTTTGTGTAATTACCCTAACCGCCCCTCCTAGTGCTAATCCTAATACTAAACCGATCCCTAACCCTCCCCTTTGTGTAATTACCCTAACCGCCCCTCCTAGTGCCTAATCCTAATACTAATCCTATCCCTAACCCTCGCCTTTGTGTAATTACCCTAACCGCCCCTCCTAGTGCTAATCCTAATACTAATCCTATCCCTAACCCTCCCCTTTGTGTAATTACCCTAACCGCCCCTCCTAGTGCTATTCCTAATACTAAACCTATCCCTAACCCTCCCCTTTGTGTAATTACCCTAACCGCCCCTCCTAGTGCTAATCCTAATACTAAAACTATCCCTAACCCTCCCCTTTGTGTAATTACCCTAACCGCCCCTCCTAGTGCCTAATCCTAATAATAAACCTATCCCTAACCCTCCCCTTTGTGTAATTACCCTAACCGCCCCTCCTAGTGCTAATCCTAATAATAAACCTATCCCTAACCCTCCCCTTTGTGTAATTACCCTAACCGCCCCTCCTAGTGCTAATCCTAATACTAATCCTATCCCTAACCCTCCCCTTTGTGTAATTACCCTAACCGCCCCTCCTAGTGCTAATCCTAATACTAAACCTATCCCTAACCCTCCCCTTTGTGTAATTACCCTAACCGCCCCTCCTAGTGCCTAATCCTAATACTAAACCTATCCCTAACCCTCCCCTTTGTGTAATTACCCTAACCGCCCCTCCTAGTGCCTAATCCTAATACTAAACCTATCCCTAACCCTCCCCTTTGTGTAATTACCCTAACCGCCCCTCCTAGTGCTAATCCTAATACTAAACCTATCCCTAACCCTCCCCTTTGTGTAATTACCCTAACCGCCCCTCCTAGTGCTAATCCTAATACTAAAACTATCCCTAACCCTCCCCTTTGTGTAATTACCCTAACCGCCCCTCGTAGTGCTAATCCTAATACTAATCCTATCCCTAACCCTCCCCTTTGTGTAATTACCCTAACCGCCCCTCCTAGTGCTAATCCTAATACTAAACTTATCCCTAACCCTCCCCTTTGTGTAATTACCCTAACCGCCCCTCCTAGTGCTAATCCTAATACTAAACCTAACCCTAACCCTCCGCTTTGTGTAATTTCCCTAACCGCCCCTCCTAGTGCTAATCCTAATACTAATCCTATCCCTAACCCTCCCCTTTGTGTAATTACCCTAACCGCCCCTCCTAGTGCTAATCCTAATACTAAACCGATCCCTAACCCTCCCCTTTGTGTAATTACCCTAACCGCCCCTCCTAGTGCTAATCCTAATACTAATCCTATCCCTAACCCTCCCCTTTGTGTAATTACCCTAACCGCCCCTCCTAGTGCTAATCCTAATACTAAACCTATCCCTAACCCTCCCCTTTGTGTAATTACCCTAACCGCCCCTCCTAGTGCTAATCCTAATACTAAACCTATCCCTAACCCTCGCCTTTGTGTAATTACCCTAACCGCCCCTCCTAGTGCCTAATCCTAATACTAAACCTATCCCTAACCCTCCCCTTTGTGTAATTACCCTAACCGCCCCTCCTAGTGCCTAATCCTAATACTAAACCTATCCCTAACCCTCCCCTTTGTGTAATTACCCTAACCGCCCCTCCTAGTGCTAATCCTAATACTAAACCGATCCCTAACCCTCCCCTTTGTGTAATTACCCTAACCACCCTCCTAGTGCTAATCCCTAATACTAAACCTATCCCTAACCCTCCCCTTTGTGTAATTACCCTAACCGCCCCTCCTAGTGCCTAATCCTAATACTAATCCTATCCCTAACCCTCCCCTTTGTGTACTTACCCTAACCACCCCTCCTAGTGCTAATCCTAATACTAATCCTATCCCTAACCCTCCCCTTTGTGTAATTACCCTAACCGCCCCTCCTAGTGCTAATCCTAATACTAAACCTATCCCTAACCCTCCCCTTTGTGTAATTACCCTAACCGCCCCTCCTAGTGCTAATCCTAATACTAAACCTATCCCTAACCCTCCCCTTTGTGTAATTACCCTAACCGCCCCTCCTAGTGCTAATCCTAATACTAAACCTATCCCTAACCCTCCCCTTTGTGTAATTACCCTAACCGCCCCTCCTAGTGCTAATCCTAATACTAAACCTATCCCTAACCCTCCCCTTTGTGTAATTACCCTAACCGCCCCTCCTAGTGCTAATCCTAATACTAAACCTATCCCTAACCCTCCCCTTTGTGTAATTACCCTAACCGCCCCTCCTAGTGCCTAATCCTAATACTAAACCTATCCCTAACCCTCCCCTTTGTGTAATTACCCTAATCGCCCCTCCTAGTGCTAATCCTAATACTAAACCGATCCCTAACCCTCCCCTTTGTGTAATTACCCTAACCGCCCCTCCTAGTGCTAATCCTAATACTAAACCTATCCCTAACCCTCCCCTTTGTGTAATTACCCTAATCGCCCCTCCTAGTGCTAATCCTAATACTAAACCGATCCCTAACCCTCCCCTTTGTGTAATTACCCTAACCGCCCCTCCTAGTGCCTAATCCTAATACTAAACCTAACCCTCCCCTTTGTGTAATTACCCAAACCGCCCCTCCCAGTGCTAATCCTAATACTAAACCTATCCCTAACCCTCCCCTTTGTGTAATTACCCTAACCGCCCCTCCTAGTGCTAATCCTAATACTAAACCTAACCCTAACCCTCCTCTTTGTGTAATTACCCTAACCGCCCCTCGTAGTGCTAATCCCTAATACTAAACCTATACCTTACCCTCCCCTTTGTGTAATTACCCTAATCGCCCCTCCTAGTGCTAATCCCTAATACTAATCCTTACCCTAACCCTCCCCTTTGTGTAATTACCCTAACCGCCCCTCCTAGTGCTAATCCTAATACTAAACCTATCCCTAACCCTCCCCTTTGTGTAATTACCCTAACCGCCCCTCCTAGTGCCTAATCCTAATACTAATCCTATCCCTAACCCTCCCCTTTGTGTAATTACCCTAACCGCCCCTCCTAGTGCTAATCCTAATACTAAACCTATCCCTAACCCTCCCCTTTGTGTAATTACCCTAACCGCCCCTCCTAGTGCTAATCCTAATACTAAACCTAACCCTAACCCTCCGCTTTGTGTAATTTCCCTAACCGCCCCTCCTAGTGCTAATCCTAATACTAATCCTATCCCTAACCCTCCCCTTTGTGTAATTACCCTAACCGCCCCTCCTAGTGCTAATCCTAATACTAAACCGATCCCTAACCCTCCCCTTTGTGTAATTACCCTAACCGCCCCTCCTAGTGCTAATCCTAATACTAATCCTATCCCTAACCCTCCCCTTTGTGTAATTACCCTAACCGCCCCTCCTAGTGCTAATCCTAATACTAAACCTATCCCTAACCCTCCCCTTTGTGTAATTACCCTAACCGCCCCTCCTAGTGCTAATCCTAATACTAAACCTATCCCTAACCCTCGCCTTTGTGTAATTACCCTAACCGCCCCTCCTAGTGCCTAATCCTAATACTAAACCTATCCCTAACCCTCCCCTTTGTGTAATTACCCTAACCGCCCCTCCTAGTGCCTAATCCTAATACTAAACCTATCCCTAACCCTCCCCTTTGTGTAATTACCCTAACCGCCCCTCCTAGTGCTAATCCTAATACTAAACCTATCCCTAACCCTCCCCTTTGTGTAATTACCCTAACCGCCCCTCCTAGTGCTAATCCTAATACTAAACCTATCCCTAACCCTCCCCTTTGTGTAATTACCCTAACCGCCCCTCCTAGTGCTAATCCTAATACTAAACCGATCCCTAACCCTCCCCTTTGTGTAATTACCCTAACCGCCCCTCCTAGTGCTAATCCCTAATACTAAACCTATCCCTAACCCTCCCCTTTGTGTAATTACCCTAACCGCCCCTCCTAGTGCCTAATCCTAATACTAATCCTTTCCCTAACCCTCCCCTTTGTGTACTTACCCTAACCGCCCCTCCTAGTGCTAATCCTAATACTAATCCTATCCCTAACCCTCCCCTTTGTGTAATTACCCTAACCGCCCCTCCTAGTGCTAATCCTAATACTAAACCTATCCCTAACCCTCCCCTTTGTGTAATTACCCTAACCGCCCCTCCTAGTGCTAATCCTAATACTAAACCTATCCCTAACCCTCCCCTTTGTGTAATTACCCTAACCGCCCCTCCTAGTGCTAATCCTAATACTAAACCTATCCCTAACCCTCCCCTTTGTGTAATTACCCTAACCGCCCCTCCTAGTGCCTAATCCTAATACTAAACCTATCCCTAACCCTCCCCTTTGTGTAATTACCCTAATCGCCCCTCCTAGTGCTAATCCTAATACTAAACCGATCCCTAACCCTCCCCTTTGTGTAATTACCCTAACCGCCCCTCCTAGTGCTAATCCTAATACTAAACCTATCCCTAACCCTCCCCTTTGTGTAATTACCCTAATCGCCCCTCCTAGTGCTAATCCTAATACTAAACCGATCCCTAACCCTCCCCTTTGTGTAATTACCCTAACCGCCCCTCCTAGTGCCTAATCCTAATACTAAACCTAACCCTCCCCTTTGTGTAATTACCCAAACCGCCCCTCCCAGTGCTAATCCTAATACTAAACCTATCCCTAACCCTCCCCTTTGTGTAATTACCCTAACCGCCCCTCCTAGTGCTAATCCTAATACTAAACCTAACCCTAACCCTCCTCTTTGTGTAATTACCCTAACCGCCCCTCGTAGTGCTAATCCCTAATACTAAACCTATACCTTACCCTCCCCTTTGTGTAATTACCCTAATCGCCCCTCCTAGTGCTAATCCCTAATACTAATCCTTACCCTAACCCTCCCCTTTGTGTAATTACCCTAACCGCCCCTCCTAGTGCTAATCCTAATACTAAACCTATCCCTAACCCTCCCCTTTGTGTAATTACCCTAACCGCCCCTCCTAGTGCCTAATCCTAATACTAAACCTATCCCTAACCCTCCCCTTTGTGTAATTACCCTAACCGCCCCTCCTAGTGCTAATCCTAATACTAAACCGATCCCTAACCCTCCCCTTTGTGTAATTACCCTAACCGCCCCTCCTAGTGCCTAATCCCTAATACTAAACCTATCCCTAACCCTCCCCTTTGTGTAATTACCCTAACCGCCCCTCGTAGTGCTAATCCCTAATACTAAACCTATACCTTACCCTCCCCTTTGTGTAATTACCCTAATCGCCCCTCCTAGTGCTAATCCCTAATACTAATCCTTACCCTAACCCTCCCCTTTGTGTAATTACCCTAACCGCCCCTCCTAGTGCTAATCCTAATACTAAACCTAACCCTAACCCTCCCCTTTGTGTAATTACCCTAACCGCCCCTCCTAGTGCTAATCCTAATACTAAACCTATCCCTAACCCTCCCCTTTGTGTAATTACCCTAACCGCCCCTCCTAGTGCCTAATCCTAATACTAAACCTATCCCTAACCCTCCCCTTTGTGTAATTACCCTAACCGCCCCTCCTAGTGCTAATCCTAATACTAACCCTAACTAAAAAAGTACCAACCATTTCTGTGTCGACCTTTTGTCATGTCGACCTTCTTCCATATAGACCTTATGGTGTTGAACAAATCATTGTCATCCTTTTCATAGTCAACCTTTTGTATGGAACCCGTATTTGAAGTTTGGGCAGCGCTGCATACGCACCTCTGGTGCCGCCACTGTCTGTCAGTCACTATGGAGGACTTTCCCAACTCCCTGAGCATATACTGTATATACTGTATATCTATAAATACTGTATATACAAAATGCCTCTATCTTGCGCTAGTAGACTGAGCTGCACCTCTCAGTAGGTCCCGTTAGTAGGAATCAAAATAAATATAAATGCAAACAAATATACCAGGGCGCTAAAATGGATTCTAGTGAGGAAATGTTGGGATAATCATCACTTGTAGAAACTTTAATTCACAGCCGACTTTTCTTCTTGAATCTTAGGAGGGTTCTTTTCACTAGAATCACAATAAATGTCCAAATAAGAGATTTGGGTGTAACCGATAGATATCTACAATATATACCCCCTCGCCATAGACCAAAAGGCCAATCAATAATACAGTCTTACAGTATTTTTTTATTTTTATAAAAAAACATATATTTTTTACATACAGTAATGTGACAGCCATTCTTACAGCATAAAGCTGATGTCAACATCCAAAAGGAGAGTGATGGTAAATGATCCGGCCTTCACTGTACGGGTGTGAGCTCTAATGGCAGGAACTTCCCTTGCGGCGCCTATTACCCTACGCGTTTCCTCCGTTAGAATGGACTTCATCAGGGGTTCAAAATGTAATCTAGTAATACATAATCATACATGGAGAAGACAGCATCATAGAAGAAATAATTCTCCCCAACATGGCGGATGAACAATAATTCAGCAACTCAAAGTAGATGTGTTCTCTTGTTTGGACATTTATTGTGATTCAAGTGAAAAGAACATTCAAGAAGAAAAATTGGCTTTGAAATAAAGTTTCTACATGTGATGATTATCCCAACATTTTCTTAATAGAATCCTTTTTAGCTCCCCAGTATATTTTGTGTGCGTGTTCGCATATGTGTATATGTGTGTGTATATGTATATATGTGTGTGTGTGTATATGTGTGTGTATATGTATATATGTGTGTGTGTGTATATGTGTGTGTATATGTATATATGTGTGTGTGTGTATATGTGTGTGTATATGTATATATGTGTGTGTGTGTATATGTGTGTGTATATGTATATATGTGTGTGTGTGTATATGTGTGTGTATATGTATATATGTATGTGTATATGTGTGTGTATATGTATATATGTGTGTGTGTGTGTGTGTATATGTATATATGTATGTGTACATATGTATGTGTGTATATATGTGTGTGTATATGTGTGTGTATATGTATATATGTGTGTGTGTGTGTGTGTTTGTGTATATATATAATATTAGAAAAGAAAAACAAGTGGAATAAGCGCCAATGAACTGTATACCTAAGTGAATACCCCTAAATCTTTATATATTATGTATCTCCACTATCCCTAAGCCCAGAGTGCGGGCGTCAGCTCTTATCAAGAAATAATCAGTAATGGTATATTACTAACAATGTGAATGTTTGTACATGAATTTTGATCTTAGAGCGGCTGGCTAGTTAGTTAATAATAAATACCACCTTTTGATGATAAGTTAAAGAAAAACATTTCAGTATATACAATGTAAAAAAAGTGCTGTGCAATAAAGTGCAGGCGCTGATATCACAATAAACGTGCAATATTGTGTAGTGTAATATTAGGTATGTATAAATATTAAATCACTCACATAGTGTGAAAATGAAGTCACTTATTTAATTAAAACGGATTATAAAATGTGTAAAATCAGTAGAATAAGTGCAAAGCAATAAATAATTTAACACAAAATGTTAATATTCAGTATAGAATTAAAACACCATCAGAAGAAAAGATCGGTAGAGCAGCTTATCTGAGGCAGAGAATAGTCCATGTGGTTGGAGCTTTGTTTTGCCCGTCACATGGACTATTCTCTACCGATCTTTTCTTCTGATGGTGTTTTAATTCTATACTGAATATTAACATTTTGTGTTAAATTATTTATTGCTTTGCACTTATTCTACTGATTTTACACATTTTATAATCCGTTTTAATTAAATAAGTGACTTCATTTTCACACTATGTGAGTGATTTAATATTTATACATACCTAATATTACACTACACAATATTGCACGTTTATTGTGATATCAGCGCCTGCACTTTATTGCACAGCACTTTTTTTACATTGTATATACTGAAATGTTTTTCTTTAACTTATCATCAAAAGGTGGTATTTATTATTAACTAACTAGCCAGCCGCTCTAAGATCAAAATTCATGTACAAATATATATATATTTTACACACACACACACACACAATATATCCGTGCCGTAAGTTACACAATGAATCTGATTGGTCACAGCGGTTGTTTGATGCACATATAACACCTAAATGTTATGTTAGTAAATGATTGGTACAGTCCACGATCACATAAGAAGTTACGCAGTTTATCTAGAACCAGGCGTAGCAGATTATGGGGTAAAATTTACTAAAGTGCGGGTTATTAGAAGTGGAGATGTTGCCCATAGCAACCTATCAGATTCTATTTATCATTTATCTAGCACCTTCTAGAAGATAATAGCTGAAATCTGATTGGTTGCTATGGGAAACCTCTCCTCTTGTAACAACTCTCACGTTAGTAAATATGCCCCTAAGTCTTTATTGCGCTTCTCCATAGCGGATGTGACTTGGTGGCATCGGTACGATGGTTAGATGTGACTCTGCCACATGAGAGTAGAACCAGAACTGTTGTCTTGTTTCAGGCTGCGGCGATGGATCGATTCGGCGCTGTATCAGGTACAGTTTGATGGGGGCAGTCACCATTTTGGGAAGGGGTCTCTGGAGGCAGCGGTTTACAGGCTGGATTCTACTGATGTGGTGAGTGCCCCGGACCCCTTATCCTCAGCCTGAGTTCCCCCAAATCCTGTCATCATCTAATTCCATTGTCACATCCTGATCATACATTATCCTTCTCTTGTTCAGCTAAAATCTATTCCCAAGAGTCTGGGGGTCTCTCTACATTTCCCACCACAACTGTTAGAGACGGCGAAGGATAAACCCGCAAAGAGACTGCACGTGGTCAGAATCCGCGGCCGCGCCCTCTTCCAGGTGACCGTTCATTTCTCTGTGGTAGTACGTGTTCCACACATCACACAGTCCCTGTCCTATCCCGTCACACAGTCCCTGTCCTATCCCATCACACAGTCCCTGTCCTATCCCGTCACACAGTCCCTGTCCTATCCCGTCACACAGTCCCTGTCCTATCCCGTCACACAGTCCCTGTCATATCCCGTCACACAGTCCGTGTCCTATCCCGTCACACGTATCACACAGTCCCTGTCCTATCCCGTCACACAGTCCCTGTCATATCCCGTCACACAGTCCGTGTCCTATCCCGTCACACGTATCACACTGTCCCTGTCCTATCCTGTCACACTGTCCCTGTCCTATCCCGTCACACTGTCCCTGTCCTATCCCGTCACACACATCACACAGTCCCTGTCCTATCCCGTCACACTATCCCTGTCCTATCCCGTCACACGTATCACACTGTCCCTGTCCTATCCCGTCACACAGTCCCTGTCCTATCCCGTCACACTATCCCTGTCCTATCCCGTCACACTATCCCTGTCCTATCCCGTCACACGTATCACACTGTCCCTGTCCTATCCCGTCACACTATCCCTATCCTATCCCGTCACACACATCACACTATCCCTGTCCTATCCAGTCACACAGTCCCTGTCCTATCCCGTCACACACATCACACTATCCCTGTCCTATCCCGTCACACAGTCCCTGTCCTATCCCGTCACACTGTCGCTGTCCTTTCGTGTCACACTGTCCCTGTCCTATCCTGTCACACTGTCCCTGTCCTATCCCGTCACACTGTCCCTGTCCTATCCCGTCACACAGTCCCTGTCCTATCCCGTCACACTATCCCTGTCCTATCCCGTCACACTATCCCTGACCTATCCCGTCACACAGTCCCTGACCTATCCCGTCACACAGTCCCTGTCCTATCCCGTCACACAGTCCCTGTCCTATCCCGTCACACTATCCCTGTCCTATCCCGTCACACTATCCCTGTCCTATCCCGTCACACTATCCCTGTCCTATCCCGTCACACTATCCCTGTCCTATCCCATCACACACATTACACAGTCCCTGTCCTATACTATCACACACATCACACTATCCCTGTCCTATCCCGTCACACACATCACACTATCCCTGTCCTATCCCGTTACAGAGTCCCTGTCCTATCCCGTCACACACATCACACAGTCCCTGTCCTATCCCGTCACACTGTCCCTGTCCTATCCCGTTACAGAGTCCCTGTCCTATCCCGTCACACACATCACACAGTCCCTGTCCTATCCCGTCACACTGTCCCTGTCCTATCCCGTCACACTATCCCTGTCCTGTCCCGTCACACAGTCCCTGTCCTATCCCGTCACACAGTCCCTGTCCTATCCCGTCACACAGTCCCTGTCCTATCCCGTCACACAGTCCCTGTCCTATCCCGTCACACAGTCCATGTCCTATCCCGTCACACTGTCCCTGTCCTATCCCGTCACACTGTCCCTGTCCTATCCCGTCATACTATCCCTGTCCTATCCGTCACACATCACACTGTCCCTGTCCTATCCCGTCACACTGTCCCTGTCCTATCCCGTCACACTGTCCCTGTCCTATCCCGTCACACTGTCCCTGTCTTATCCCGTCACACTGTCCCTGTCCTATCCCGTCACACACATCACACTATACCTGTCCTATCCCGTCACACTATCCCTGTCCTATCCCATCACACTATCCCTGTCCTATCCCGTCACACTGTCCCTGTCCTATCCCGTCACACTGTCCCTGTCCTATCCCGTCACACTCTCCCTGTCCTATCTCGTCACACTGTCCCTGTCCTATCCCGTCACACTGTCCCTGTCCTATCCCATCACACTATCCCTGTCCTATCCCGTCACACAGTCCCTGTCCTATCCCGTCACACTGTCCCTGTCCTATCCCGTCAAACACATCACACAGTCCCTGTCCTATCCCGTCACACTATCCCTGTCCTATCCCGTCACACTATCCCTGTCCTATCCCTTCACACTATCCCTGTCCTATCCCGTCACACTATCCCTGTCCTACCCCGTCACACACATCACACAGTCCTTGTCCTTTCCCGTCACACACATCACACAGTCCCTGTCCTATCCCGTCACACACATCACACTGTCCCTGTCCTATCCCCTCACACAGTCCCTGTCCTATCCCGTCACACACATCACACTATCCCTGTCCTATCCCGTCACACTGTCCCTGTCCTATCCCGTCACACACATCACACAGTCCCTGTCCTATCCTGTCACACACATCACACTATCCCTGTCCTATCCCGTCACACATCACACTGTCCCTGTCCTATCCCGTCACACTGTCCCTGTCCTATCCCGTCACACTGTCCCTGTCCTATCCCGTCACACACATCACACTATACCTGTCCTATCCCGTCACACACATCACACTGTCCCTGTCCTATCCCGTCACACTGTCCCTGTCCTATCCCGTCACACTGTCCCTGTCCTATCCCGTCACACACATCACACTATACCTGTCCTATACTGTCACACACATCACACTGTCCCTGTCCTATCCCGTCACACTGTCCCTGTCCTATCCCGTCACACACATCACAAAGTCCGTGTCCAATCCCGTCACACTGTCCCTGTCCTATCCCGTCACACTATCCCTGTCCTATCCCGTCACACACATCACACAGTCCCTGTCCTATCCCGTCACACTGTCCCTGTCCTATCCCGTCACACACATCACACAGTCCCTGTCCTATCCCGTCACTCTATTCCTGTCCTATCCCGTCACACTATCCCTGTCCTATCCCGTCACACGTATCACACTGTCCCTGTCCTATCCCGTCACACAGTCCCTGTCCTATCCCGTCACACTATCCCTGTCCTATCCCGTCACACTATCCCTGTCCTATCCCATCACACATCACACTGTCCCTGTCCTATCCCGTCACACAGTCCCTGTCCTATCCCATCACACACATCACACAGTCCCTGTCCTATACTGTCACACACATCACACTGTCCCTGTCCTATCCTGTCACACTATCCCTGTACTGTCCCGTCACACAGTCCCTGTCCTATCCCGTCATACAGTCCCTGTCCTATCCCGTCACACAGTCCCTGTCCTATCCCGTCACACAGTCCCTGTCCTATCCCGTCACACTGTCCCTGTCCTATCCCGTCACACTGTCCCTGTCCTATCCCGTCACACACATCACAAAGTCCGTGCCCAATCCCGTCACACTGTCCCTGTCCTATCCCGTCACACTATCCCTGTCCTATCCCGTCACACACATCACACAGTCCCTGTCCTATCCCGTCACACTGTCCCTGTCCTATCCCGTCACACACATCACACAGTCCCTGTCCTATCCCGTCACACAGTCCCTGTCCTATCCGTCACACTGTCCCTGTCCTATCCGTCACACTGTCCCTGTCCAATCCCGTCACACATCACACTGTCCCTGTCCTATCCCGTCACACAGTCCCTGTCCTATCCCGTCACACTGTCCCTGTCCTATCCCGTCACACAGTCCATGTCCTATCCCGTCACACTGTCCCTGTCCTTTCCCGTCACACTGTCCCTGTCCTATCCCGTCACACTGTCCCTGTCCTATCCCGTCACACAGTCCCTGTCCTATCCCGTCACACACATCACACTATCCCTGTCCTATCCCGTCACACTATCCCTGTCCTATCCCGTCACACTATCCCTGTCCTATCCCGTCACACTGTCCCTGTCCTATCCCGTCACACTGTCCCTGTCCTATCCCGTCACACTCTCCCTGTCCTATCCCATCACACACATCACACTATCCCTGTCCTATCCCGTCACACACATCACACAGTCCCTGTCTTATCACGTCACACTGTCCCTGTCCTATCCCGTCACACTGTCCCTGTCCTATCCCGTCACACTGTCCCTGTCCTATCCCGTCACACACATCACACAGTCCCTGTCCTATCCCGTCACACTATCCCTATCCTATCCCGTCACACACATCAAACAGTCCCTGTCCTATCCTGTCACACTATCCCTGTCCTATCCCGTCACATAGTCCCTGTCCTATCCCGTCACACTATCCCTGTCCTATCCCGTCACACTATCCCTGTCCTATCCCGTCACACTGTCCCTGTCCTTTCCCGTCACACTGTCCCTGTCCTATCCCGTCACACTGTCCCTGTCCTATCCCGTCACACTGTCCCTGTCCGATCCCGTCACACTATCCCTGTCCGATCCCGTCACACTGTCCCTGTCCGATCCCGTCACACTGTCCCTGTCCGATCCCGTCACACTGTCCCTGTCCTATCCCGTCACACCGTCCCTGTCCTATCCCGTCACACTGTCCCTGTCCTATCCCGTCACACTGTCCCTGTCCGATTCCGTCACACTATCCCTGTCCTATCCCGTCACACTGTCCCTGTCCTATCCCGTCACACTGTCCCTGTCCTATCCCGTCACACTATCCCTGTCCTATCCCGTCACACTGTCCCTGTCCTATCCCGTCACACTGTCCCTGTCCTATCCCGTCACACAGTCCCTGTCCTATCCCGTCACACACATCACACTATCCCTGTCCTATCCCGTCACACTATCCCTGTCCTATCCCGTCACACTATCCCTGTCCTATCCCGTCACACTGTCCCTGTCCTATCCCATCACACTCTCCCTCTCCTATCCCATCACACACATCACACTATCCCTGTCCTATCCCGTCACACTATCCCTGTCCTATCCCGTCACACAGTCCCTGTCCTATCCCATCACACTATCCCTGTCCTATCCCGTCACACTATCCCTGTCCTATCCCGTCACACAGTCCCTGTCCTATCCCGTCACACTGTCCCTGTCCTATCCCGTCACACTGTCCCTGTCCTATCCCGTCACACTATCCCTGTCCTATCCCGTCACACGTATCACACTGTCCCTGTCCTAACCCGTCACACTATCCCTGTCCTATCCCGTCACACAGTCCCTGTCCTATCCCGTCACACACATCACACTATCCCTGTCCTATCCCGTAACACAGTCCCTGTCCTATCCCGTCACACTGTCCCTGTCCTATCGTGTCACACTGTCCCTGTCCTATCCCGTCACACTGTCCCTGTCCTATCCCGTCACACTATCCCTGTCCTATCCTGTCACACTATCCCTGTCCTATCCCGTCACACAGTCCCTGTCCTATCCCGTCACACAGTCCCTGTCCTATCCCGTCACACTATCCCTGTCCTATCCCGTCACACTATCCCTGTCCTATCCCGTCACACAGTCCCTGTCCTATCCCGTCACACAGTCCCTGTCCTATACTGTCACACACATCACACTATCCCTGTCCTATCCCGTCACACACATCACACTATCCCTGTCCTATCCCGTCACACAGTCTCTGTCCTATCCCGTCACACAGTCCCTGTCCTATCCCGTCACACTATCCCTGTCCTATCCCGTCACACAGTCCCTGTCCCATCCCGTCACACAGTCCCTGTCACATCCCGTCACACACATCACACAGTCCCTGCCTATCCCGTCACACTATCCCTGTCCTATCCCGTCACACTATCCCTGTCCTGTCCCGTCACACTATCCTTGTCCTATCCCGTCACACAGTCCCTGTCCTATCCGGTCACACAGTCCCTGTCCTATCCCGTTACACAGTCCATGTCCTATTCAGTCACACTGTCGCTGTCCTATCCCGTCACACTGTCCCTGTCCTATCCCGTCACACTGTCCCTGTCCTATCCCGTCACACTGTTCCTGTCCTATCCCGTCACACTATCCCTGTCCTATCCCGTCACACTGTCCCTGTCCTATCCCGTCACACATCACACTGTCCCTGTCCTAACCCGTCTCACTGTCCCTGTCCTATTCCGTCACACAGTCCCTGTCCTATCCCGTCACACTGTCCCTGTCCTATCCCGTCACACTATCTTTGTCCTATCCCGTCACACAGTCCCTGTCCTATCCCGTCACACAGTCCCTGTCCTATCCCGTTACACAGTCCATGTCCTATTCAGTCACACTGTCGCTGTCCTATCCCGTCACACTGTCCCTGTCCTATCCCGTCACACTGTTCCTGTCCTATCCCGTCACACTGTCCCTGTCCTATCCCGTCTCACTGTCCCTGTCCTATTCCGTCACACAGTCCCTGTCCTATCCCGTCACACTGTCCCTGTCCTATCCAGTCACACTATCCCTGTCCTATCCCGTCACACAGTCCCTGTCCTATCCCGTCACACAGTCCCTGTCCTATACTGTCACACACATCACACTATCCCTGTCCTATCCCGTCACACTATCCTTGTCCTATCCCGTCACACTATCCCTGTCCTATCCCGTCACACAGTCCCTGTCCAATCCCGTCACACTGTCCCTGTCCTATCCCGTCACACAGTCCATGTCCTATCCCGTCACACAGTCCCTGTCCTATCTCATCACACTATCCCTGTCCTATCCCGTCACACTGTCCCTGTCCTATCCCGTCACACTGTCCCTGTCCTATCCCGTCACACTGTCCCTGTCCGATCCCGTCACACTATCCCTGTCCGATCCCGTCACACTGTCCCTGTCCTATCCCGTCACACTGTCCCTGTCCTATCCCGTCACACTGTCCCTGTCCGATCCCGTCACACTGTCCCTGTCCTATCCCGTCACACTATCCCTGTCCTATCCCGTCACACTGTCCCTGTCCTATCCCGTCACACAGTCCCTGTCCTATCCCGTCACACAGTCCCTGTCCTATCCCGTCAAACACATCACACAGTCCCTGTCCTATCCCGTCACACTATCCCTGTCCTATCCCGTCACACTATCCCTGTCCTATCCCGTCACACTATCCCTGTCCTACCCCGTCACACACATCACACAGTCCCTGTCCTATCCCGTCACACACATCACACAGTCCCTGTCCTATCCCGTCACACACATCACACTGTCCCTGTCCTATCCCGTCACACACATCACACAGTCCCTGTCCTATCCCGTCACACACATCACACTATCCCTGTCCTATCCCGTCACACATCACACTGTCCCTGTCCTATCCCGTCACACTGTCCCTGTCCTATCCCGTCACACTGTCCCTGTCCTATCCCGTCACACTAACCCTGTCCTATCCCGTCACACACATCACACTATACCTGTCCTATCCCGTCACACACATCACACTGTCCCTGTCCTATCCCGTCACACTGTCCCTGTCCTATCCCGTCACACTGTCCCTGTCCTATCCCATCACACTATCCCTGTCCTATCCCGTCACACACATCACACTATCCCTGTCCTATCCCGTCACACTATCCCTGTCCTATCCCGTCACACTATCCCTGTCCTATCCCGTCACACGTATCACACTATCCCTGTCCTATCCCGTCACACTGTCCCTGTCCTATCCCGTCACACTGTCCCTGTCCTATCCCGTCACACTATCCCTGTCCTATCCCGTCACACACATCACACAGTCCCTGTCCTATCCCGTCACACTGTCCCTGTCCTATCCCGTCACACAAATCACACAGTCCCTGTCCAATCCCATCACACTGTCCCTGTCCTATCCCGTCACACTGTCCCTGTCCTATCCCGTCACACTGTCCCTGTCCTATCCCCTCACACTGTCCCTGTCCTATCTCGTCACACTATCCCTGTCCTATCCCGTCACACTGTCCCTGTCCTATCCCGTCACACTGTCCCTGTCCTATCCCGTCACACTGTCCCTGTCCGATCCCGTCACACTATCCCTGTCCGATCCCGTCACACTGTCCCTGTCCTATCCCGTCACACTGTCCCTGTCCTATCCCGTCACACTGTCCCTGTCCGATCCCGTCACACTGTCCCTGTCCTATCCCGTCACACTATCCCTGTCCTATCCCGTCACACTGTCCCTGTCCTATCCCGTCACACAGTCCCTGTCCTATCCCGTCACACAGTCCCTGTCCTATCCCGTCAAACACATCACACAGTCCCTGTCCTATCCCGTCACACTATCCCTGTCCTATCCCGTCACACTATCCCTGTCCTATCCCGTCACACTATCCCTGTCCTACCCCGTCACACACATCACACAGTCCCTGTCCTATCCCGTCACACACATCACACAGTCCCTGTCCTATCCCGTCACACACATCACACTGTCCCTGTCCTATCCCGTCACACACATCACACAGTCCCTGTCCTATCCCGTCACACACATCACACTATCCCTGTCCTATCCCGTCACACATCACACTGTCCCTGTCCTATCCCGTCACACTGTCCCTGTCCTATCCCGTCACACTGTCCCTGTCCTATCCCGTCACACTAACCCTGTCCTATCCCGTCACACACATCACAATATACCTGTCCTATCCCGTCACACACATCACACAGTCCCTGTCCTATCCCGTCACACTATTCCTGTCCTATCCCGTCACACTATCCCTGTCCTATCCCATCACACGTATCACACTGTCCCTGTCCTATCCCGTCACACAGTCCCTGTCCTATCCCGTCACACTATCCCTGTCCTATCCCGTCACACTATCCCTGTCCTATCCCGTCACACATCACACTGTCCCTGTCCTATCCCGTCACACAGTCCCTGTCCTATCCCATCACACACATCACACAGTCCCTGTCCTATACTGTCACACACATCACACTGTCCCTGTCCTATCCTGTCACACTATCCCTGTCCTGTCCCGTCACACAGTCCCTGTCCTATCCCGTCATACAGTCCCTGTCCTATCCCGTCACACAGTCCCTGTCCTATCCCGTCACACAGTCCCTGTCCTATCCCGTCACACTGTCCCTGTCCTATCCCGTCACACTGTCCCTGTCCTATCCCGTCACACACATCACAAAGTCCGTGTCCAATCCCGTCACACTGTCCCTGTCCTATCCCGTCACACTATCCCTGTCCTATCCCGTCACACACATCACACAGTCCCTGTCCTATCCCGTCACACTGTCCCTGTCCTATCCCGTCACACACATCACACAGTCCCTGTCCTATCCCGTCACACAGTCCCTGTCCTATCCGTCACACTGTCCCTGTCCTATCCGTCACACTGTCCCTGTCCAATCCCGTCACACATCACACTGTCCCTGTCCTATCCCGTCACACAGTCCCTGTCCTATCCCGTCACACTGTCCCTGTCCTATCCCGTCACACAGTCCATGTCCTATCCCGTCACACTGTCCCTGTCCTTTCCCGTCACACTGTCCCTGTCCTATCCCGTCACACTGTCCCTGTCCTATCCCGTCACACAGTCCCTGTCCTATCCCGTCACACACATCACACTATCCCTGTCCTATCCCGTCACACTATCCCTGTCCTATCCCGTCACACTATCCCTGTCCTATCCCGTCACACTGTCCCTGTCCTATCCCGTCACACTGTCCCTGTCCTATCCCGTCACACTCTCCCTGTCCTATCCCATCACACACATCACACTATCCCTGTCCTATCCCGTCACACACATCACACAGTCCCTGTCTTATCACGTCACACTGTCCCTGTCCTATCCCGTCACACTGTCCCTGTCCTATCCCGTCACACTGTCCCTGTCCTATCCCGTCACACACATCACACAGTCCCTGTCCTATCCCGTCACACTATCCCTATCCTATCCCGTCACACACATCAAACAGTCCCTGTCCTATCCTGTCACACTATCCCTGTCCTATCCCGTCACATAGTCCCTGTCCTATCCCGTCACACTATCCCTGTCCTATCCCGTCACACTATCCCTGTCCTATCCCGTCACACTGTCCCTGTCCTATCCCGTCACACTGTCCCTGTCCTATCCCGTCACACTGTCCCTGTCCTATCCCGTCACACTGTCCCTGTCCGATCCCGTCACACTATCCCTGTCCGATCCCGTCACACTGTCCCTGTCCGATCCCGTCACACTGTCCCTGTCCGATCCCGTCACACTGTCCCTGTCCTATCCCGTCACACCGTCCCTGTCCTATCCCGTCACACTGTCCCTGTCCTATCCCGTCACACTGTCCCTGTCCGATTCCGTCACACTATCCCTGTCCTATCCCGTCACACTGTCCCTGTCCTATCCCGTCACACTGTCCCTGTCCTATCCCGTCACACTATCCCTGTCCTATCCCGTCACACTGTCCCTGTCCTATCCCGTCACACTGTCCCTATCCTATCCCGTCACACAGTCCCTGTCCTATCCCGTCACACACATCACACTATCCCTGTCCTATCCCGTCACACTATCCCTGTCCTATCCCGTCACACTATCCCTGTCCTATCCCGTCACACTGTCCCTGTCCTATCCCATCACACTCTCCCTCTCCTATCCCATCACACACATCACACTATCCCTGTCCTATCCCGTCACACTATCCCTGTCCTATCCCGTCACACAGTCCCTGTCCTATCCCATCACACTATCCCTGTCCTATCCCGTCACACTATCCCTGTCCTATCCCGTCACACAGTCCCTGTCCTATCCCGTCACACTGTCCCTGTCCTATCCCGTCACACTGTCCCTGTCCTATCCCGTCACACTATCCCTGTCCTATCCCGTCACACGTATCACACTGTCCCTGTCCTAACCCGTCACACTATCCCTGTCCTATCCCGTCACACAGTCCCTGTCCTATCCCGTCACACACATCACACTATCCCTGTCCTATCCCGTAACACAGTCCCTGTCCTATCCCGTCACACTGTCCCTGTCCTATCGTGTCACACTGTCCCTGTCCTATCCCGTCACACTGTCCCTGTCCTATCCCGTCACACTATCCCTGTCCTATCCTGTCACACTGTCCCTGTCCTATCCCGTCACACAGTCCCTGTCCTATCCCGTCACACAGTCCCTGTCCTATCCCGTCACACTATCCCTGTCCTATCCCGTCACACTATCCCTGTCCTATCCCGTCACACAGTCCCTGTCCTATCCCGTCACACAGTCCCTGTCCTATACTGTCACACACATCACACTATCCCTGTCCTATCCCGTCACACACATCACACTATCCCTGTCCTATCCCGTCACACAGTCTCTGTCCTATCCCGTCACACAGTCCCTGTCCTATCCCGTCACACTATCCCTGTCCTATCCCGTCACACAGTCCCTGTCCCATCCCGTCACACAGTCCCTGTCACATCCCGTCACACACATCACACAGTCCCTGCCTATCCCGTCACACTATCCCTGTCCTATCCCGTCACACTATCCCTGTCCTGTCCCGTCACACTATCCTTGTCCTATCCCGTCACACAGTCCCTGTCCTATCCGGTCACACAGTCCCTGTCCTATCCCGTTACACAGTCCATGTCCTATTCAGTCACACTGTCGCTGTCCTATCCCGTCACACTGTCCCTGTCCTATCCCGTCACACTGTCCCTGTCCTATCCCGTCACACTGTTCCTGTCCTATCCCGTCACACTATCCCTGTCCTATCCCGTCACACTGTCCCTGTCCTATCCCGTCACACATCACACTGTCCCTGTCCTATCCCGTCTCACTGTCCCTGTCCTATTCCGTCACACAGTCCCTGTCCTATCCCGTCACACTGTCCCTGTCCTATCCCGTCACACTATCTTTGTCCTATCCCGTCACACAGTCCCTGTCCTATCCCGTCACACAGTCCCTGTCCTATCCCGTTACACAGTCCATGTCCTATTCAGTCACACTGTCGCTGTCCTATCCCGTCACACTGTCCCTGTCCTATCCCGTCACACTGTTCCTGTCCTATCCCGTCACACTGTCCCTGTCCTATCCCGTCTCACTGTCCCTGTCCTATTCCGTCACACAGTCCCTGTCCTATCCCGTCACACTGTCCCTGTCCTATCCAGTCACACTATCCCTGTCCTATCCCGTCACACAGTCCCTGTCCTATCCCGTCACACAGTCCCTGTCCTATACTGTCACACACATCACACTATCCCTGTCCTATCCCGTCACACTATCCTTGTCCTATCCCGTCACACTATCCCTGTCCTATCCCGTCACACAGTCCCTGTCCAATCCCGTCACACTGTCCCTGTCCTATCCCGTCACACAGTCCATGTCCTATCCCGTCACACAGTCCCTGTCCTATCTCGTCACACTATCCCTGTCCTATCCCGTCACACTGTCCCTGTCCTATCCCGTCACACTGTCCCTGTCCTATCCCGTCACACTGTCCCTGTCCGATCCCGTCACACTATCCCTGTCCGATCCCGTCACACTGTCCCTGTCCTATCCCGTCACACTGTCCCTGTCCTATCCCGTCACACTGTCCCTGTCCGATCCCGTCACACTGTCCCTGTCCTATCCCGTCACACTATCCCTGTCCTATCCCGTCACACTGTCCCTGTCCTATCCCGTCACACAGTCCCTGTCCTATCCCGTCACACAGTCCGTCCTATCCCGTCAAACACATCACACAGTCCCTGTCCTATCCCGACACACTATCCCTGTCCTATCCCGTCACACTATCCCTGTCCTATCCCGTCACACTATCCCTGTCCTACCCCGTCACACACATCACACAGTCCCTGTCCTATCCCGTCACACACATCACACAGTCCCTGTCCTATCCCGTCACACACATCACACTGTCCCTGTCCTATCCCGTCACACACATCACACAGTCCCTGTCCTATCCCGTCACACACATCACACTATCCCTGTCCTATCCCGTCACACATCACACTGTCCCTGTCCTATCCCGTCACACTGTCCCTGTCCTATCCCGTCACACTGTCCCTGTCCTATCCCGTCACACTGTCCCTGTCCTATCCCATCACACTATCCCTGTCCTATCCCGTCACACACATCACACTATCCCTGTCCTATCCCGTCACACTATCCCTGTCCTATCCCGTCACACTATCCCTGTCCTATCCCGTCACACGTATCACACTATCCCTGTCCTATCCCGTCACACTGTCCCTGTCCTATCCCGTCACACTGTCCCTGTCCTATCCCGTCACACTATCCCTGTCCTATCCCGTCACACACATCACACAGTCCCTGTCCTATCCCGTCACACTGTCCCTGTCCTATCCCGTCACACACATCACACAGTCCCTGTCCAATCCCATCACACTGTCCCTGTCCTATCCCGTCACACTGTCCCTGTCCTATCCCGTCACACTGTCCCTGTCCTATCCCCTCACACTGTCCCTGTGCTATCTCGTCACACTATCCCTGTCCTATCCCGTCACACTGTCCCTGTCCTATCCCGTCACACTGTCCCTGTCCTATCCCGTCACACTGTCCCTGTCCGATCCCGTCACACTATCCCTGTCCGATCCCGTCACACTGTCCCTGTCCTATCCCGTCACACTGTCCCTGTCCTATCCCGTCACACTGTCCCTGTCCGATCCCATCACACTGTCCCTGTCCTATCCCGTCACACTATCCCTGTCCTATCCCGTCACACTGTCCCTGTCCTATCCCGTCACACAGTCCCTGTCCTATCCCGTCACACAGTCCCTGTCCTATCCCGTCAAACACATCACACAGTCCCTGTCCTATCCCGTCACACTATCCCTGTCCTATCCCGTCACACTATCCCTGTCCTATCCCGTCACACTATCCCTGTCCTACCCCGTCACACACATCACACAGTCCCTGTCCTATCCCGTCACACACATCACACAGTCCCTGTCCTATCCCGTCACACACATCACACTGTCCCTGTCCTATCCCGTCACACACATCACACAGTCCCTGTCCTATCCCGTCACACACATCACACTATCCCTGTCCTATCCCGTCACACATCACACTGTCCCTGTCCTATCCCGTCACACTGTCCCTGTCCTATCCCGTCACACTGTCCCTGTCCTATCCCGTCACACTAACCCTGTCCTATCCCGTCACACACATCACAATATACCTGTCCTATCCCGTCACACACATCACACAGTCCCTGTCCTATCCCGTCACACTGTCCCTGTCCTATCCTGTCACACTGTCCCTGTCCTATCCCATCACACTATCCCTGTCCTATCCCGTCACACACATCACACTATCCCTGTCCTATCCCGTCACACTATCCCTGTCCTATCCCGTCACACTATCCCTGTCCTATCCCGTCACACGTATCACACTATCCCTGTCCTATCCCGTCACACTGTCCCTGTCCTATCCCGTCACACTGTCCCTGTCCTATCCCGTCACACTATCCCTGTCCTATCCCGTCACACACATCACACAGTCCCTGTCCTATCCCGTCACACTGTCCCTGTCCTATCCCGTCACACACATCACACAGTCCCTGTCCAATCCCATCACACTGTCCCTGTCCTATCCCGTCACACTGTCCCTGTCCTATCCCGTCACACTGTCCCTGTCCTATCCCCTCACACTGTCCCTGTCCTATCCCGTCACACTATCCCTGTCCTATCCCGTCACACTATCCCAGTCCTATCCCGTCACACGTATCACACTGTCCCTGTCCTATCCCGTCACACAGTCCCTGTCCTATCCCGTTACATTATCCCTGTCCTATCCCGTCACACTATCCCTGTCCTATCCCGTCACACGTATCACACTGTCCCTGTCCTATCCCGTCACACTATCCCTGTCCTATCCCATCACACACATCACACTATCCCTGTCCTATCCCGTAACACAGTCCCTGTCCTATCCCGTCACACACTTCACACTATCCCTGTCCTATCCCGTAACACAGTCCCTGTCCTATTCCGTCACACTGTCCCTGTCCTATCGTGTCACACTGTTCCTGTCCTATCCCGTCACACTGTCCCTGTCCTATCCCGTCACACTATCCCTGTCCTATCCCGTCACACTGTCCCTGTCCTATCCCGTCACACAGTCCCTGTCCTATCCCGTCACACAGTCCCTGTCCTATCCCGTCACACTATCCCTGTCCTATCCCGTCACACTATCCCTGTCCTATCCCGTCACACTATCCCTGTCCTATCCCGTCATACAGTCCCTGTCCTATCCCGTCACACAGTCCCTGTCCTATACTGTCACACACATCACACTATCCCTGTACTATCCCGTCACACACATCACACTATCCCTGTCCTATCCCGTCACACAGTCTCTGTCCTATCCCGTCACACAGTCCCTGTCCTATCCCGTCACACTATCCCTGTCCTATCCCGTCACACAGTCCCTGTCCCATCCCGTCACACAGTCCCTGTCCCATCCCGTCACACACATCACACAGTCTCTGCCTATCCCGTCACACTATCCCTGTCCTATCCCGTCACACTATCCCTGTCCTATCCCGTCACACACATCACACAGTCCCTGTCCTTTCCCGTCACACTGTCCCTGTCCTATCCCGTCACACTATCCCTGTCCTGTCCCGTCACACTATCCTTGTCCTATCCCGTCACACAGTCCTTGTCCTATCCCATCACACAGTCCCTGTCCTATCCCGTTACACAGTCCATGTCCTATTCAGTCACACTGTCGCTGTCCTATCCCGTCACACTGTCCCTGTCCTATCCCGTCACACTGTTCCTGTCCTATCCCGTCACACTATCCCTGTCCTATCCCGTCACACTGTCCCTGTCCTATCCCGTCACACATCACACTGTCCCTGTCCTATCCCGTCTCACTGTCCCTGTCCTATTCCGTCACACAGTCCCTGTCCTATCCCGTCACACTGTCCCTGTCCTATCCCGTCACACTATCCTTGTCCTATCCCGTCACACAGTCCCTGTCCTATCCCGTCACACAGTCCCTGTCCTATCCCGTTACACAGTCCATGTCCTA
This sequence comes from Taudactylus pleione, assembly GCA_031769625.1. Taxonomy (NCBI): domain Eukaryota; kingdom Metazoa; phylum Chordata; class Amphibia; order Anura; family Myobatrachidae; genus Taudactylus; species Taudactylus pleione. The sequence goes on from JAUIMM010000831.1 coordinate 199,002, forward strand.
TTCAGTCACACTGTCGCTGTCCTATCCCCTCACACTGTCCCTGTCCTATCCCGTCACACTGTTCCTGTCCTATCCCGTCACACTGTTCCTGTCCTATCCCGTCACACTGTCCCTGTCCTATTCCGTCACACAGTCCCTGTCCTATCCCGTCACACTGTCCCTGTCCTATCCCGTCACACTATCCCTGTCCTATCCCGTCACACTGTCCCTGTCCTATCCCGTCACATTGTCCCTGTCCTATCCCGTCACACACATCACACAGTCCCTGTCCTATACTGTCACACTATCCCTGTCCTATCCCGTCACACACATCACACTATCCCTGTCCTATCCCGTCACACTGTCCCTGTCCTATCCTGTCACACTATCCCTGTCCTATCCCGTCACACATCACACTATCCCTGTCCTATTCCGTCAAACTGTCCCTGTCCTATCCCGTCACACTATCCCTGTCCTATCCTGTCACACTGTCCCTGTCCTATCCCATCACACAGTCCCTGTCCTATCCCGTCACACAGTCCCTGTCCTATCCCGTCACACAGTCCCTGTCCTATCCCGTCACACAGTCCATGTCCTATCCCGTCACACTGTCCCTGTCCTATCCCGTCACACTGTCCCTGTCCTATCCCGTCACACAGTCCCTGTCCTATCCCGTCACACACATCACACTATCCCTGTCCTATCCCGTCACACTATCCCTGTCCTATCCCGTCACACTATCCCTGTCCTATCCCGTCACACTATCCCTGTCCTATCCCGTCACACTGTCCCTGTCCTATCCCGTCACACTGTCCCTGTCCTATCCCGTCACGCTGTCCCTGTCCTATCCCGTCACACTATCCCTGTCCTATCCCGTCACACACATCACACAGTCCCTGTCCTATCCCGTCACACTATCCCTGTCCTATCCCGTCACACTGTCCCTGTCCTATCCCGTCACACTAACCCTGTCCTATCCCGTCACAGACATCTCACAGTCCGTGTCCTATCCCGTCACACTGTCCCTGTCCTATCCCATCACACTGTCCCTGTCCTATCCCGTCACATTGTCCCTGTCCTATCCCGTCACACTGTCCCTGTCCTATCCCATCACACAGTCCATGTCCTATCCCGTCACACAGTCCATGTCCTATCCCGTTACACAGTCCATGTCCTATCCCGTCACACAGTCGCTGTCCTATCCCGTCACACTATCCCTGTCCTATCCCGTCACACTGTCCCTGTCCTATCCCGTCACACTGTCCCTGTCCTATCCCGTCACACTGTCCCTGTCCTATCCCGTCACACTGTCCCTGTCCTATCCCGTCACACAGTCCCTGTCCTATCCCGTCACCCACATCACACTATCCCTGTCCTATCCCGTCACACAGTCCCTGTCCTATCCCGTCACACACATCACACAGTCCCTGTCCTATCCCGTCACACTATCCCTGTCCTATCCCGTCACACTATCCCTGTCCTATCCCGTCACACTATCCCTGTCCTACCCCGTCACACACATCACACAGTCCCTGTCATATCCCGTCACACTATCCCTCTCCTATCCCGTCACACTATCCCTGTCCTATCCCGTCACACAGTCCCTGTCCTATCCCGTCACACTATCCCTGTCCTATCCCGTCACACAGTCCCTGTCCTATCCCGTCACACACATCACACAGTCCCTGTCCTATCCCGTCACACTATCCCTGTCCTATCCCGTCACACTATCCCTGTCCTACCCCGTCACACACATCACACAGTCTCTGTCCTATCCCGTCACACACATCACACAGTCCCTTTCCTATCCCGTCAAACAATCCCTGTCCTATCCCGTCACACGTATCACACTGTCCCTGTCCTATCCCGTCACACTATCCCTGTCCTATCCCGTCACACATATCACACTATCCCTGTCCTATCCCGTCACACTGTCCCTGTCCTATCCCGTCACACACATCACACTATCCCTGTCCTATCCCGTCACACTGTCCCTGTCCTATCCCGTCACACACATCACACTATCCCTGTCCTATCCCGTCACACTGTCCCTGTCCTATCCCGTCACACTAACCCTGTCCTATCCCGTCACAGACATCTCACAGTCCGTGTCCTATCCCGTCACACTGTCCCTGTCCTATCCCATCACACTGTCCCTGTCCTATCCCGTCACACTGTCCCTGTCCTATCCCGTCACACTGTCCCTGTCCTATCCCATCACACAGTCCATGTCCTATCCCGTCACACAGTCCATGTCCTATCCCGTTACACAGTCCATGTCCTATCCCGTCACACAGTCGCTGTCCTATCCCGTCACACTATCCCTGTCCTATCCCGTCACACTGTCCCTGTCCTATCCCGTCACACTGTCCCTGTCCTATCCCGTCACACTGTCCCTGTCCTATCCCGTCACACTGTCCCTGTCCTATCCCGTCACACAGTCCCTGTCCTATCCCGTCACCCACATCACACTATCCCTGTCCTATCCCGTCACACAGTCCCTGTCCTATCCCGTCACACTCATCACACAGTCCCTGTCCTATCCCGTCACACTATCCCTGTCCTATCCCGTCACACTATCCCTGTCCTATCCCGTCACACTATCCCTGTCCTACCCCGTCACACACATCACACAGTCCCTGTCATATCCCGTCACACTATCCCTCTCCTATCCCGTCACACTATCCCTGTCCTATCCCGTCACACAGTCCCTGTCCTATCCCGTCACACTATCCCTGTCCTATCCCGTCACACAGTCCCTGTCCTATCCCGTCACACACATCACACAGTCCCTGTCCTATCCCGTCACACTATCCCTGTCCTATCCCGTCACACTATCCCTGTCCTACCCCGTCACACACATCACACAGTCTCTGTCCTATCCCGTCACACACATCACACAGTCCCTTTCCTATCCCGTCAAACAATCCCTGTCCTATCCCGTCACACGTATCACACTGTCTCTGTCCTATCCCGTCACACTATCCCTGTCCTATCCCGTCACACATATCACACTTTCCTTGTCCTATCCCGTCACACACATCACACTATCCCTGTCCTATCCCGTCACACAGTCCCTGTCCTATCCCGTCACACTGTCCCTGTCCTATCCCGTCACACTATCCCTGTCCTATCCCGTCACACTGTCCCTGTCCTATCCCGTCACATTGTCCCTGTCCTATCCCGTCACACACATCACACAGTCCCTGTCCTATACTGTCACACTATCCCTGTCCTATCCCGTCACACACATCACACTATCCCTGTCCTATCCCGTCACACTGTCCCTGTCCTATCCTGTCACACTATCCCTGTCCTATCCCGTCACACATCACACTATCCCTGTCCTATTCCGTCAAACTGTCCCTGTCCTATCCCGTCACACTATCCCTGTCCTATCCTGTCACACTGTCCCTGTCCTATCCCATCACACAGTCCCTGTCCTATCCCGTCACACAGTCCCTGTCCTATCCCGTCACACAGTCCCTGTCCTATCCCGTCACACAGTCCATGTCCTATCCCGTCACACTGTCCCTGTCCTATCCCGTCACACTGTCCCTGTCCTATCCCGTCACACAGTCCCTGTCCTATCCCGTCACACACATCACACTATCCCTGTCCTATCCCGTCACACTATCCCTGTCCTATCCCGTCACACTATCCCTGTCCTATCCCGTCACACTATCCCTGTCCTATCCCGTCACACTGTCCCTGTCCTATCCCGTCACACTGTCCCTGTCCTATCCCGTCACGCTGTCCCTGTCCTATCCCGTCACACTATCCCTGTCCTATCCCGTCACACACATCACACAGTCCCTGTCCTATCCCGTCACACTATCCCTGTCCTATCCCGTCACACTGTCCCTGTCCTATCCCGTCACACTAACCCTGTCCTATCCCGTCACAGACATCTCACAGTCCGTGTCCTATCCCGTCACACTGTCCCTGTCCTATCCCATCACACTGTCCCTGTCCTATCCCGTCACACTGTCCCTGTCCTATCCCGTCACACTGTCCCTGTCCTATCCCGTCACACAGTCCATGTCCTATCCCGTCACACAGTCCATGTCCTATCCCGTTACACAGTCCATGTCCTATCCCGTCACACAGTCGCTGTCCTATCCCGTCACACTATCCCTGTCCTATCCCGTCACACTGTCCCTGTCCTATCCCGTCACACTGTCCCTGTCCTATCCCGTCACACTGTCCCTGTCCTATCCCGTCACACTGTCCCTGTCCTATCCCGTCACACAGTCCCTGTCCTATCCCGTCACCCACATCACACTATCCCTGTCCTATCCCGTCACACAGTCCCTGTCCTATCCCGTCACACACATCACACAGTCCCTGTCCTATCCCGTCACACTATCCCTGTCCTATCCCGTCACACTATCCCTGTCCTATCCCGTCACACTATCCCTGTCCTACCCCGTCACACACATCACACAGTCTCTGTCCTATCCCGTCACACACATCACACAGTCCCTTTCCTATCCCGTCAAACAATCCCTGTCCTATCCCGTCACACGTATCACACTGTCCCTGTCCTATCCCGTCACACTATCCCTGTCCTATCCCGTCACACATATCACACTATCCCTGTCCTATCCCGTCACACACATCACACTATCCCTGTCCTATCCCGTCACACTGTCCCTGTCCTATCCCGTCACACACATCACACTATCCCTGTCCTATCCCGTCACACTGTCCCTGTCCTATCCCGTCACACATATCACACTATCCCTGTCCTATCCCGTCACACACATCACACAGTCCCTGTCCTCTCCCGTCACACACATCACACAGTCCCTGTCCTATCCCGTCACACACATCACACTATCCCTGTCCTATCCCGTCACACATCACACTGTCCCTGTCCTATCCCGTCACACTGTCCCTGTCCTATCCCGTCACACTATCCCTGTCCTATCCCCTCACACACATCACACTGTCCCTGTCCTATCCCGTCACACTATCCCTGTACTATCCCGTCACACACATCACACTATCCCTGTCCTATCCCGTCACACTATCCCTGTCCTTTCCCGTCACACACATCACACTATCCCTGTCCTATCCCGTCACACACATCACACTATCCCTGTCCTATCCCGTCACACTATCCCTGTCCTATCCCGTCACACTGTCCCTGTCCTATCCCGTCACACACATCACACAGTCCCTGTCCTATCCCGTCACACTGTCCCTGTCCCATCCCCTCACACAGTCCCTGTCCTATCCCGTCACACACATCACACTACCCCTGTCCTATCCCGTCACACTGTCCCTGTCCTATCCCGTCACACTGTCCCTGTCCTATCCCGTCACACACATCACACTATCCCTGTCCTATCCCGTCACACTGTCCCTGTCCTATCCCGTCACACTGTCCCTGTCCTATCCCGTCACACACATCACACTATCCCTGTCCTATCCCGTCACAGACATCACACAGTCCCTGTCCTATCCCGTCACACACATCACACTATCCCTGTCCTATCCCGTCACACATCACACTGTCCCTGTCCTATCCCGTCACACTGTCCCTGTCCTATCCCGTCACACTGTCCCTGTCCTATCCCATCACACTAACCCTGTCCTATCCCGTCACACACATCACACTATACCTGTCCTATCCCGTCACACACATCACACAGTCCCTGTCCTATCCCGTCACACTGTCCCTGTCCTATCCCGTCACACTGTCCCTGTCCTATCCCATCACACGATCCCTGTCCTATCCCGTCACACACATCACGCTATCCCTGTCCTATCCCGTCACACTATCCCTGTCCTATCCCTTCACACTGTCCCTGTCCTATCCCGTCACACTATCCCTGTCCTATCCCGTCACACTGTCCCTGTCCTATCCCGTCACACACATCACACAGTCCCTGTCCTATCCCGTCACACTGTCCCTGTCCTATCCCCTCACACTATCCCTGTCCTATCCCGTCACACACATCACACTATCCCTGTCCTATCCCGTCACACTGTCCCTGTCCTATCCCGTCACACTATCCCTGTCCTATCCCGTCACACGTATCACACTATCCCTGTCCTATCCCGTCACACTATCCCTGTCCTATCCCGTCACACTGTCCCTGTCCTATCCCGTCACACACATCACACTATCCCTGTCCTATCCCGTCACACATCACACTGTCCCTGTCCTATCCCGTCACACACATCACACTATCCCTGTCCTATCCCGTCACACTGTCCCTGTCCTATCCCGTCACACTAACCCTGTCCTATCCCGTCACACACATCACACTATACCTGTCCTATCCCGTCACACATATCACACTATACCTGTCCTATCCCGTTACACTGTCCCTGTCCTATCCCGTCACACTGTCCCTGTCCTATCCCATCACACACATCACACTATCCCTGTCCTATCCCCTCACACTATCCCTGTCCTATCCCGTCACACTGTCCCTGTCCTATCCCGTCACACTGTCCCTGTCCTATCCCGTCACACAGTCCCTGTCCTATCCCGTCACACTGTCCCTGTCCTATCCCGTCACACTGTCCCTGTCCTATCCCATCACACACATCACACTATCCCTGTCCTATCCCGTCACACTATCCCTGTCCTATCCCGTCACACAGTCCCTGTCCTATCCCGTCACACTGTCCCTGTCCAATCCCGTCACACTGTACCTGTCCTATCCCATCACCCTATCCCTGTCCTATCCCGTCACACTGTCCCTGTCCTATCCCGTCACACGTATCACACTGTCCCTGTCCTATCCCGTCACACAGTCCCTGTCCTATCCCGTCACACTATCCCTGTCCTATCCCGTCACACTATCCCTGTCCTATCCCGTCACACGTATCACACTGTCCCTGTCCTATCCCGTCACACTATCCCTGTCCTATCCCATCACACACATCACACTATCCCTGTCCTATCCCGTAACACAGTCCCTGTCCTATCCCGTCACACACTTCACACTATCCCTGTCCTATCCCGTAACACAGTCCCTGTCCTATTCCGTCACACTGTCCCTGTCCTATCGTGTCACACTGTCCCTGTCCTATCCCGTCACACTGTCCCTGTCCTATCCCGTCACACTATCCCTGTCCTATCCCGTCACACTGTCCCTGTCCTATCCCGTCACACAGTCCCTGTCCTATCCCGTCACACAGTCCCTGTCCTATCCCGTCACAATATCCCTGTCCTATCCCGTCACACTATCCCTGTCCTATCCCGTCACACTATCCCTGTCCTATCCCGTCACACAGTCCCTGTCCTATCCCGTCACACAGTCCCTGTCCTATACTGTCACACACATCACACTATCCCTGTACTATCCCGTCACACACATCACACTATCCCTGTCCTATCCCGTCACACAGTCTCTGTCCTATCCCGTCACACAGTCCCTGTCCTATCCCGTCACACTATCCCTGTCCTATCCCGTCACACAGTCCCTGTCCCATCCCGTCACACAGTCCCTGTCCCATCCCGTCACACACATCACACAGTCCCTGCCTATCCCGTCACACTATCCCTGTCCTATCCCGTCACACTATCCCTGTCCTATCCCGTCACACACATCACACAGTCCCTGTCCTTTCCCGTCACACTGTCCCTGTCCTATCCCGTCACACTATCCCTGTCCTGTCCCGTCACACTATCCTTGTCCTATCCCGTCACACAGTCCTTGTCCTATCCCATCACACAGTCCCTGTCCTATCCCGTTACACAGTCCATGTCCTATTCAGTCACACTGTCGCTGTCCTATCCCGTCACACTGTCCCTGTCCTATCCCGTCACACTGTTCCTGTCCTATCCCGTCACACTATCCCTGTCCTATCCCGTCACACTGTCCCTGTCCTATCCCGTCACACATCACACTGTCCCTGTCCTATCCCGTCTCACTGTCCCTGTCCTATTCCGTCACACAGTCCCTGTCCTATCCCGTCACACTGTCCCTGTCCTATCCCGTCACACTATCCTTGTCCTATCCCGTCACACAGTCCCTGTCCTATCCCGTCACACAGTCCCTGTCCTATCCCGTTACACAGTCCATGTCCTATTCAGTCACACTGTCGCTGTCCTATCCCCTCACACTGTCCCTGTCCTATCCCGTCACACTGTCCCTGTCCTATCCCGTCACACTGTTCCTGTCCTATCCCGTCACACTGTTCCTGTCCTATCCCGTCACACTGTCCCTGTCCTATTCCGTCACACAGTCCCTGTCCTATCCCGTCACACTGTCCCTGTCCTATCCCGTCACACTATCCCTGCCCTATCCCGTCACACTGTCCCTGTCCTATCCCGTCACATTGTCCCTGTCCTATCCCGTCACACACATCACACAGTCCCTGTCCTATACTGTCACACTATCCCTGTCCTATCCCGTCACACACATCACACTGTCCCTGTCCTATCCCGTCACACTGTCCCTGTCCTATCCTGTCACACTATCCCTGTCCTATCCCGTCACACATCACACTGTCCCTGTCCTATTCCGTCAAACTGTCCCTGTCCTATCCCGTCACACTATCCCTGTCCTATCCTGTCACACTGTCCCTGTCCTATCCCGTCACACAGTCCCTGTCCTATCCCGTCACACAGTCCCTGTCCTATCCCGTCACACAGTCCCTGTCCTATCCCGTCACACAGTCCATGTCCTATCCCGTCACACTGTCCCTGTCCTATCCCGTCACACTGTCCCTGTCCTATCCCGTCACACAGTCCCTGTCCTATCCCATCACACACATCACACTATCCCTGTCCTATCCCGTCACACTATCCCTGTCCTATCCCGTCACACTATCCCTGTCCTATCCCGTCACACTGTCCCTGTCCTATCCCGTCACACTGTCCCTGTCCTATCCCGTCACGCTGTCCCTGTCCTATCCCGTCACACTATCCCTGTCCTATCCCGTCACACACATCACACAGTCCCTGTCCTATCCCGTCACACTATCCCTGTCCTATCCCGTCACACTGTCCCTGTCCTATCCCGTCACACTAACCCTGTCCTATCCCGTCACAGACATCTCACAGTCCGTGTCCTATCCCGTCACACTGTCCCTGTCCTATCCCATCACACTGTCCCTGTCCTATCCCGTCACACTGTCCCTGTCCTATCCCGTCACACTGTCCCTGTCCTATCCCATCACACAGTCCATGTCCTATCCCGTCACACAGTCCATGTCCTATCCCGTTACACAGTCCATGTCCTATCCCGTCACACAGTCGCTGTCCTATCCCGTCACACTATCCCTGTCCTATCCCGTCACACTGTCCCTGTCCTATCCCGTCACACTGTCCCTGTCCTATCCCGTCACACTGTCCCTGTCCTATCCCGTCACACTGTCCCTGTCCTATCCCGTCACACAGTCCCTGTCCTATCCCGTCACCCACATCACACTATCCCTGTCCTATCCCGTCACACAGTCCCTGTCCTATCCCGTCACACACATCACACAGTCCCTGTCCTATCCTGTCACACTATCCCTGTCCTATCCCGTCACACTATCCCTGTCCTATCCCGTCACACTATCCCTGTCCTACCCCGTCACACACATCACACAGTCCCTGTCATATCCCGTCACACTATCCCTCTCCTATCCCGTCACACTATCCCTGTCCTATCCCGTCACACAGTCCCTGTCCTATCCCGTCACACTATCCCTGTCCTATCCCGTCACACAGTCCCTGTCCTATCCCGTCACACACATCACACAGTCCCTGTCCTATCCCGTCACACTATCCCTGTCCTATCCCGTCACACTATCCCTGTCCTACCCCGTCACACACATCACACAGTCTCTGTCCTATCCCGTCACACACATCACACAGTCCCTTTCCTATCCCGTCAAACAATCCCTGTCCTATCCCGTCACACGTATCACACTGTCCCTGTCCTATCCCGTCACACTATCCCTGTCCTATCCCGTCACACATATCACACTATCCCTGTCCTATTCCGTCACACTGTCCCTGTCCTATCCCGTCACACACATCACACTATCCCTGTCCTATCCCGTCACACTGTCCCTGTCCTATCCCGTCACACACATCACACTATCCCTGTCCTATCCCGTCACACTGTCCCTGTCCTATCCCGTCACACTAACCCTGTCCTATCCCGTCACAGACATCTCACAGTCCGTGTCCTATCCCGTCACACTGTCCCTGTCCTATCCCATCACACTGTCCCTGTCCTATCCCGTCACACTGTCCCTGTCCTATCCCGTCACACTGTCCCTGTCCTATCCCATCACACAGTCCATGTCCTATCCCGTCACACAGTCCATGTCCTATCCCGTTACACAGTCCATGTCCTATCCCGTCACACAGTCGCTGTCCTATCCCGTCACACTATCCCTGTCCTATCCCGTCACACTGTCCCTGTCCTATCCCGTCACACTGTCCCTGTCCTATCCCGTCACACTGTCCCTGTCCTATCCCGTCACACTGTCCCTGTCCTATCCCGTCACACAGTCCCTGTCCTATCCCGTCACCCACATCACACTATCCCTGTCCTATCCCGTCACACAGTCCCTGTCCTATCCCGTCACACACATCACACAGTCCCTGTCCTATCCCGTCACACTATCCCTGTCCTATCCCGTCACACTATCCCTGTCCTATCCCGTCACACTATCCCTGTCCTACCCCGTCACACACATCACACAGTCCCTGTCATATCCCGTCACACTATCCCTCTCCTATCCCGTCACACTATCCCTGTCCTATCCCGTCACACAGTCCCTGTCCTATCCCGTCACACTATCCCTGTCCTATCCCGTCACACAGTCCCTGTCCTATCCCGTCACACACATCACACAGTCCCTGTCCTATCCCGTCACACTATCCCTATCCTATCCCGTCACACTATCCCTGTCCTACCCCGTCACACACATCACACAGTCTCTGTCCTATCCCGTCACACACATCACACAGTCCCTTTCCTATCCCGTCAAACAATCCCTGTCCTATCCCGTCACACGTATCACACTGTCCCTGTCCTATCCCGTCACACTATCCCTGTCCTATCCCGTCACACATATCACACTATCCTTGTCCTATCCCGTCACACACATCACACTATCCCTGTCCTATCCCGTCACACAGTCCCTGTCCTATCCCGTCACACTGTCCCTGTCCTATCCCGTCACACTATCCCTGTCCTATCCCGTCACACTGTCCCTGTCCTATCCCGTCACATTGTCCCTGTCCTATCCCGTCACACACATCACACAGTCCCTGTCCTATACTGTCACACTATCCCTGTCCTATCCCGTCACACACATCACACTATCCCTGTCCTATCCCGTCACACTGTCCCTGTCCTATCCTGTCACACTATCCCTGTCCTATCCCGTCACACATCACACTATCCCTGTCCTATCCCGTCACACTATCCCTGTCCTATCCTGTCACACTGTCCATGTCCTATCCCATCACACAGTCCCTGTCCTATCCCGTCACACAGTCCCTGTCCTTTCCCGTCACACAGTCCCTGTCCTATCCCGTCACACAGTCCATGTCCTATCCCGTCACACTGTCCCTGTCCTATCCCGTCACACTGTCCCTGTCCTATCCCGTCACACAGTCCCTGTCCTATCCCGTCACACACATCACACTATCCCTGTCCTATCCCGTCACACTATCCCTGTCCTATCCCGTCACACTATCCCTGTCCTATCCCGTCACACTATCCCTGTCCTATCCCGTCACACTGTCCCTGTCCTATCCCGTCACACTGTCCCTGTCCTATCCCGTCACGCTGTCCCTGTCCTATCCCGTCACACTATCCCTGTCCTATCCCGTCACACACATCACACAGTCCCTGTCCTATCCCGTCACACTATCCCTGTCCTATCCCGTCACACTGTCCCTGTCCTATCCCGTCACACTAACCCTGTCCTATCCCGTCACAGACATCTCACAGTCCGTGTCCTATCCCGTCACACTGTCCCTGTCCTATCCCATCACACTGTCCCTGTCCTATCCCGTCACACTGTCCCTGTCCTATCCCGTCACACTGTCCCTGTCCTATCCCGTCACACAGTCCATGTCCTATCCCGTCACACAGTCCATGTCCTATCCCGTTACACAGTCCATGTCCTATCCCGTCACACAGTCGCTGTCCTATCCCGTCACACTATCCCTGTCCTATCCCGTCACACTGTCCCTGTCCTATCCCGTCACACTGTCCCTGTCCTATCCCGTCACACTGTCCCTGTCCTATCCCGTCACACTGTCCCTGTCCTATCCCGTCACACAGTCCCTGTCCTATCCCGTCACCCACATCACACTATCCCTGTCCTATCCCGTCACACAGTCCCTGTCCTATCCCGTCACACACATCACACAGTCCCTTTCCTATCCCGTCAAACAATCCCTGTCCTATCCCGTCACACGTATCACACTGTCCCTGTCCTATCCCGTCACACTATCCCTGTCCTATCCCGTCACACATATCACACTATCCCTGTCCTATCCCGTCACACACATCACACTATCCCTGTCCTATCCCGTCACACTGTCCCTGTCCTATCCCGTCACACACATCACACTATCCCTGTCCTATCCCGTCACACTGTCCCTGTCCTATCCCGTCACACATATCACACTATCCCTGTCCTATCCCGTCACACACATCACACAGTCCCTGTCCTCTCCCGTCACACACATCACACAGTCCCTGTCCTATCCCGTCACACACATCACACTATCCCTGTCCTATCCCGTCACACATCACACTGTCCCTGTCCTATCCCGTCACACTGTCCCTGTCCTATCCCGTCACACTATCCCTGTCCTATCCCGTCACACACATCACACAGTCCCTGTCCTATCCCGTCACACTATCCCTGTACTATCCCGTCACACACATCACACTATCCCTGTCCTATCCCGTCACACTATCCCTGTCCTTTCCCGTCACACACATCACACTATCCCTGTCCTATCCCGTCAAACACATCACACTATCCCTGTCCTATCCCGTCACACTATCCCTGTCCTATCCCGTCACACTGTCCCTGTCCTATCCCGTCACACACATCACACAGTCCCTGTCCTATCCCGTCACACTGTCCCTGTCCCATCCCCTCACACAGTCCCTGTCCTATCCCGTCACACACATCACACTACCCCTGTCCTATCCCGTCACACTGTCCCTGTCCTATCCCGTCACACTGTCCCTGTCCTATCCCGTCACACACATCACACTATCCCTGTCCTATCCCGTCACACTGTCCCTGTCCTATCCCGTCACACTGTCCCTGTCCTATCCCGTCACACACATCACACTATCCCTGTCCTATCCCGTCACAGACATCACACAGTCCCTGTCCTATCCCGTCACACACATCACACTATCCCTGTCCTATCCCGTCACACATCACACTGTCCCTGTCCTATCCCGTCACACTGTCCCTGTCCTATCCCGTCACACTGTCCCTGTCCTATCCCATCACACTAACCCTGTCCTATCCCGTCACACACATCACACTATACCTGTCCTATCCCGTCACACACATCACACAGTCCCTGTCCTATCCCGTCACACTGTCCCTGTCCTATCCCGTCACACTGTCCCTGTCCTATCCCATCACACGATCCCTGTCCTATCCCGTCACACACATCACACTATCCCTGTCCTATCCCGTCACACTATCCCTGTCCTATCCCTTCACACTGTCCCTGTCCTATCCCGTCACACTATCCCTGTCCTATCCCGTCACACTGTCCCTGTCCTATCCCGTCACACACATCACACAGTCCCTGTCCTATCCCGTCACACTGTCCCTGTCCTATCCCCTCACACTATCCCTGTCCTATCCCGTCACACACATCACACTATCCCTGTCCTATCCCGTCACACTGTCCCTGTCCTATCCCGTCACACACATCACACTATCCCTGTCCTATCCCGTCACACTATCCCTGTCCTATCCCGTCACACTGTCCCTGTCCTATCCCGTCACACACATCACACTGTCCCTGTCCTATCCCGTCACACACATCACACTATCCCTGTCCTATCCCGTCACACTGTCCCTGTCCTATCCCGTCACACACATCACACTATCCCTGTCCTATCCCGTCACACTATCCCTGTCCTATCCCGTCACACTGTCCCTGTCCTATCCCGTCACACACATCACACTGTCCCTGTCCTATCCCGTCACACACATCACACTATCCCTGTCCTATCCCGTCACACTGTCCCTGTCCTATCCCGTCACACACATCACACTATCCCTGTCCTATCCCGTCACACTGTCCCTGTCCTATCCCGTCACACTAACCCTGTCCTATCCCGTCACACACATCACACTATACCTGTCCTATCCCGTCACACATATCACACTATACCTGTCCTATCCCGTTACACTGTCCCTGTCCTATCCCGTCACACTGTCCCTGTCCTATCCCATCACACACATCACACTATCCCTGTCCTATCCCCTCACACTATCCCTGTCCTATCCCGTCACACTGTCCCTGTCCTATCACGTCACACTGTCCCTGTCCTATCCCGTCACACAGTCCCTGTCCTATCCCGTCACACTGTCCCTGTCCTATCCCGTCACACTGTCCCTGTCCTATCCCATCACACACATCACACTATCCCTGTCCTATCCCGTCACACTATCCCTGTCCTATCCCGTCACACAGTCCCTGTCCTATCCCGTCACACTGTCCCTGTCCAATCCCGTCACACTGTACCTGTCCTATCCCATCACCCTATCCCTGTCCTATCCCGTCACACTGTCCCTGTCCTATCCCGTCACACGTATCACACTGTCCCTGTCCTATCCCGTCACACAGTCCCTGTCCTATCCCGTCACACTATCCCTGTCCTATCCCGTCACACTATCCCTGTCCTATCCCGTCACACGTATCACACTGTCCCTGTCCTATCCCGTCACACTATCCCTGTCCTATCCCCTCACACACATCACACTATCCCTGTCCTATCCCGTCGCACTATCCGTGTCCTATCCCGTCACACTGTCCCTGTCCTATCCCGTCACACAGTCCCTGTCATATCCCGTCACACACATCACACAGTCCCTGTCCTATCCTATCACACAGTCCCTGTCCTATCCCATCACACTGTCCCTGTCCTATCCCGTCACACTATCCCTGTCCTATCCCGTCACACTGTCCCTGTCCTATCCCGTCACACTGTCTCTGTCCTATCCCGTCACACTATCCCTGTCCTATCCCATGACGCTATCTCTGTCCTATCCCATCACACGTATCACACTATCCCTGTCCTATCCCGTCACACAGTCCCTGTCCTATCCCGTCACACACATCATACAGTCCCTGTCCTATCCCGTCACACTATCCCTGTCCTATCCCGTCACACATATCACACAGTCCCTGTCCTATCCCGTCACACTGTCCCTGTCCTATCCCTTCACACACATCACACAGTCCCTGTCCTATCCCATCACACTGTCCCTGTCCTATCCCGTCACACTATCCCTGTCCTATCCCGTCACACTGTCCTTGTCCTATCCCGTCACACTGTCCCTGTCCTATCCCGTCACATTGTCCCTGTTCTATCCCGTCACACACATCACACAGTCCCTGTCCTATCCCGTCACACACATCACACTATCCCTGTCCTATCCCGTCACACTGTCCCTGTCCTATCCTGTCACACATCACACTATCCCTGTCCTATCCCGTCACACATCACACTATCCCTGTCCTATTCCGTCAAACTGTCCCTGTCCTATCCCGTCACACTATCCCTGTCCTATCCTGTCACACTGTCCCTGTCCTATCCCGTCACACAGTCCCTGTCCTATCCCGTCACACAGTCCCTGTCCTATCCCGTCACACAGTCCCTGTCCTATCCCGTCACACAGTCCATGTCCTATCCCGTCACACTGTCCCTGTCCTATCCCGTCACACAGTCCCTGTCCTATCCCGTCACACAGTCCCTGTCCTATCCCGTCACACAGTCCCTGTCCTATCCCGTCACACAGTCCCTGTCCTATCCCGTCACACAGTCCATGTCCTATCCCGTCACACTGTCCCTGTCCTATCCCGTCACACTGTCCCTGTCCTATCCCATCACACAGTCCCTGTCCTATCCCGTCACACACATCACACTATCCCTGTCCTATCCCGTCACACTATCCCTGTCCTATCCCGTCACACTTTCCCTGTCCTATCCCGTCACACTGTCCCTGTCCTATCCCGTCACACTGTCCCTGTCCTATCCCGTCACACTGTCCCTGTCCTATCCCGTCACACTATCCCTGTCCTATCCCGTCACACTATCCCTGTCCTATCCCGTCACACTATCCCTGTCCTATCCCGTCACAGACATCTCACAGTCCGTGTCCTATCCCGTCACACTGTCCCTGTCCTATCCCGTCACACTGTCCCTGTCCTATCCCGTCACACTGTCCCTGTCCTATCCCGTCACACAGTCCATGTCCTATCCCGTCACACAGTCCATGTCCTATCCCGTTACACAGTCCATGTCCTATCCCGTCACACAGTCGCTGTCCTATCCCATCACACTGTCCCTGTCCTATCCCGTCACACTGTCCCTGTCCTATCCCGTCACACTGTACCTGTCCTATCCCGTCACACTGTCCCTGTCCTATCCCGTCACACTGTCCCTGTCCTATCCCATCACACAGTCCCTGTCCTATCCCGTCACCCACATCACACTATCCCTGTCCTATCCCGTCACACAGTCCCTGTCCTATCCCGTCACACACATCACACAGTCCCTGTCCTATCCCGTCACACTATCCCTGTCCTATCCCGTCACACTATCCCTGTCCTATCCCGTCACACTATCCCTGTCCTACCCCGTCACACACATCACACAGTCCCTGTCATATCCCGTCACACTATCCCTCTCCTATCCCGTCACACTATCCCTGTCCTATCCCGTCACACAGTCCCTGTCCTATCCCGTCACACTATCCCTGTCCTATCCCGTCACACAGTCCCTGTCCTATCCTGTCACACACATCACACAGTCCCTGTCCTATCCCGTCACACTATCCCTGTCCTATCCCGTAACACTATCCCTGTCCTACCCCGTCACACACATCACACAGTCTCTGTCCTATCCCGTCACACACATCACACTGTCCCTGTCCTATCCCGTCACACTATCCCTGTCCTATCCCGTCACACACATCACACTATCCCTGTCCTATCCCGTCACACACATCACACTATCCCTGTCCTATCCCGTCACACTGTCCCTGTCCTATCCCGTCACACACATCACACTATCCCTGTCCTATCCCGTCACACTGTCCCTGTCCTATCCCTTCACACATATCACACTATCCCTGTCCTATCCCGTCACACACATCACACTATCCCTGTCCTATCCCATCACACACATCACACAGTCCCTGTCCTATCCCGTCACACACATTACACAGTCCCTGTCCTATCCCGTCACACACATCACACTATCCCTGTCCTATCCCGTCACACATCACACTGTCCCTGTCCTATCCCGTCACACTGTCCCTGTCCTATCCCGTCACACTATCCCTGTCCTATCCCGTCACACACATCACACAGTCCCTGTCCTATCCCGTCACACTATCCCTGTACTATCCCGTCACACACATCACACTATCCCTGTCCTATCCCGTCACACACATCACACTATCCCTGTCCTATCCCGTCACACTATCCCTGTCCTATCCCGTCACACTGTCCCTGTCCTATCCCGTCACACACATCACACAGTCCCTGTCCTATCCCGTCACACTGTCCCTGTGCTATCCCGTCACACACATCACACTATCCCTGTCCTATCCCGTCACAGACATCACACAGTCCCTGTCCTATCCCGTCACACACATCACACTATCCCTGTCCTATCCCGTCACACATCACACTGTCCCTGTCCTATCCCGTCACACTGTCCCTGTCCTATCCCGTCACACTGTCCCTGTCCTATCCCGTCACACTAACCCTGTCCTATCCCGTCACACACATCACACTATACCTGTCCTATCCCGTCACACACATCACACAGTCCCTGTCCTATCCCGTCACACTGTCCCTGTCCTATCCCGTCACACTGTCCCTGTCCTATCCCATCACACGATCCCTGTCCTATACCGTCACACACATCACACTATCCCTGTCCTATCCCGTCACACTATCCCTGTCCTATCCCGTCACACTGTCCCTGTCCTATCCTGTCACACACATCACACAGTCCCTGTCCTATCCCGTCACACTGTCCATGTCCTATCCCGTCACACACATCACACTATCCCTGTCCTATCCCGTCACACACATCACACTATCCATGTCCTATCCCGTCACACTATCCCTGTCCTATCCCGTCACACTTTCCATGTCCTATCCCGTCACACACATCACACAGTCCCTGTCCTATCCCGTCACACTGTCCCTGTCCTATCCCCTCACACTATCCCTGTCCTATCCAGTCACACACATCACACTATCCCTGTCCTATCCCGTCACACTGTCCCTGTCCTATCCCGTCACACACATCACACTATCCCTGTCCTATCCCGTCACACTATCCCTGTCCTATCCCGTCACACTGTCCCTGTCCTATCCCGTCACACACATCACACTATCCCTGTCCTATCCCGTCACACATCACACTGTCCCTGTCCTATCCCGTCACACACATCACACTATCCCTGTCCTATCCCGTCACACACATCACACTATCCCTGTCCTATCCCGTCACACATCACACTGTCCCTGTCCTATCCCGTCACACTGTCCCTGTCCTATCCCGTCACACTAACCCTGTCCTATCCCGTCACACACATCACACTATACCTGTCCTATCCCGTCACACACATCACACAGTCCCTGTCCTATCCCGTTACACTGTCCCTGTCCTATCCCATCACACTGTCCCTGTCCTATCCCATCACACACATCACACTATCCCTGTCCTATCCCGTCACACTATCCCTGTCCTATCCCGTCACACTGTCCCTGTCCTATCCCGTCACACTGTCCCTGTCCTATCCCGTCACACAGTCCCTGTCCTATCCCGTCACACTGTCCCTGTCCTATCCCGTCACACTGTCCCTGTCCTATCCCGTCACACGTATCACACTGTCCCTGTCCTATCCCGTCACATAGTCCCTGTCCTATCCCGTCACACTATCCCTGTCCTATCCCGTCACACTATCCCTGTCCTATCCCGTCACACTGTCCCTGTCCTATCCCGTCACACTGTCTCTGTCCTATCCCGTCACACTATCCCTGTCCTATCCCATGACGCTATCTCTGTCCTATCCCATCACACGTATCACACTATCCCTGTCCTATCCCGTCACACAGTCCCTGTCCTATCCCGTCACACACATCATACAGTCCCTGTCCTATCCCGTCACACTATCCCTGTCCTATCCCGTCACACATATCACACAGTCCCTGTCCTATCCCGTCACACTGTCCCTGTCCTATCCCTTCACACACATCACACAGTCCCTGTCCTATCCCATCACACTGTCCCTGTCCTATCCCGTCACACTATCCCTGTCCTATCCCGTCACACTGTCCTTGTCCTATCCCGTCACACTGTCCCTGTCCTATCCCGTCACATTGTCCCTGTCCTATCCCGTCACACACATCACACAGTCCCTGTCCTATCCCGTCACACACATCACACTATCCCTGTCCTATCCCGTCACACTGTCCCTGTCCTATCCTGTCACACATCACACTATCCCTGTCCTATCCCGTCACACATCACACTATCCCTGTCCTATTCCGTCAAACTGTCCCTGTCCTATCCCGTCACACTATCCCTGTCCTATCCTGTCACACTGTCCCTGTCCTATCCCGTCACACAGTCCCTGTCCTATCCCGTCACACAGTCCCTGTCCTATCCCGTCACACAGTCCCTGTCCTATCCCGTCACACAGTCCATGTCCTATCCCGTCACACTGTCCCTGTCCTATCCCGTCACACAGTCCCTGTCCTATCCCGTCACACAGTCCCTGTCCTATCCCGTCACACAGTCCCTGTCCTATCCCGTCACACAGTCCCTGTCCTATCCCGTCACACAGTCCATGTCCTATCCCGTCACACTGTCCCTGTCCTATCCCGTCACACTGTCCCTGTCCTATCCCATCACACAGTCCCTGTCCTATCCCGTCACACACATCACACTATCCCTGTCCTATCCCGTCACACTATCCCTGTCCTATCCCGTCACACTGTCCCTGTCCTATCCCGTCACACTGTCCCTGTCCTATCCCGTCACACTGTCCCTGTCCTATCCCGTCACACTGTCCCTGTCCTATCCCGTCACACTATCCCTGTCCTATCCCGTCACACTATCCCTGTCCTATCCCGTCACACTGTCCCTGTCCTATCCCGTCACAGACATCTCACAGTCCGTGTCCTATCCCGTCACACTGTCCCTGTCCTATCCCGTCACACTGTCCCTGTCCTATCCCGTCACACTGTCCCTGTCCTATCCCGTCACACAGTCCATGTCCTATCCCGTCACACAGTCCATGTCCTATCCCGTTACACAGTCCATGTCCTATCCCGTCACACAGTCGCTGTCCTATCCCATCACACTGTCCCTGTCCTATCCCGTCACACTGTCCCTGTCCTATCCCGTCACACTGTACCTGTCCTATCCCGTCACACTGTCCCTGTCCTATCCCGTCACACTGTCCCTGTCCTATCCCATCACACAGTCCCTGTCCTATCCCGTCACCCACATCACACTATCCCTGTCCTATCCCGTCACACAGTCCCTGTCCTATCCCGTCACACACATCACACAGTCCCTGTCCTATCCCGTCACACTATCCCTGTCCTATCCCGTCACACTATCCCTGTCCTATCCCGTCACACTATCCCTGTCCTACCCCGTCACACACATCACACAGTCCCTGTCATATCCCGTCACACTATCCCTCTCCTATCCCGTCACACTATCCCTGTCCTATCCCGTCACACAGTCCCTGTCCTATCCCGTCACACTATCCCTGTCCTATCCCGTCACACAGTCCCTGTCCTATCCTGTCACACACATCACACAGTCCCTGTCCTATCCCGTCACACTATCCCTGTCCTATCCCGTAACACTATCCCTGTCCTACCCCGTCACACACATCACACAGTCTCTGTCCTATCCCGTCACACACATCACACTGTCCCTGTCCTATCCCGTCACACTATCCCTGTCCTATCCCGTCACACACATCACACTATCCCTGTCCTATCCCGTCACACACATCACACTATCCCTGTCCTATCCCGTCACACTGTCCCTGTCCTATCCCGTCACACACATCACACTATCCCTGTCCTATCCCGTCACACTGTCCCTGTCCTATCCCTTCACACATATCACACTATCCCTGTCCTATCCCGTCACACACATCACACTATCCCTGTCCTATCCCATCACACACATCACACAGTCCCTGTCCTATCCCGTCACACACATTACACAGTCCCTGTCCTATCCCGTCACACACATCACACTATCCCTGTCCTATCCCGTCACACATCACACTGTCCCTGTCCTATCCCGTCACACTGTCCCTGTCCTATCCCGTCACACTATCCCTGTCCTATCCCGTCACACACATCACACAGTCCCTGTCCTATCCCGTCACACTATCCCTGTACTATCCCGTCACACACATCACACTATCCCTGTCCTATCCCGTCACACACATCACACTATCCCTGTCCTATCCCGTCACACTATCCCTGTCCTATCCCGTCACACTGTCCCTGTCCTATCCCGTCACACACATCACACAGTCCCTGTCCTATCCCGTCACACTGTCCCTGTCCTATCCCGTCACACACATCACACTATCCCTGTCCTATCCCGTCACAGACATCACACAGTCCCTGTCCTATCCCGTCACACACATCACACTATCCCTGTCCTATCCCGTCACACATCACACTGTCCCTGTCCTATCCCGTCACACTGTCCCTGTCCTATCCCGTCACACTGTCCCTGTCCTATCCCGTCACACTAACCCTGTCCTATCCCGTCACACACATCACACTATACCTGTCCTATCCCGTCACACACATCACACAGTCCCTGTCCTATCCCGTCACACTGTCCCTGTCCTATCCCGTCACACTGTCCCTGTCCTATCCCATCACACGATCCCTGTCCTATACCGTCACACACATCACACTATCCCTGTCCTATCCCGTCACACTATCCCTGTCCTATCCCGTCACACTGTCCCTGTCCTATCCTGTCACACACATCACACAGTCCCTGTCCTATCCCGTCACACTGTCCATGTCCTATCCCGTCACACACATCACACTATCCCTGTCCTATCCCGTCACACACATCACACTATCCATGTCCTATCCCGTCACACTATCCCTGTCCTATCCCGTCACACTTTCCATGTCCTATCCCGTCACACACATCACACAGTCCCTGTCCTATCCCGTCACACTGTCCCTGTCCTATCCCCTCACACTATCCCTGTCCTATCCAGTCACACACATCACACTATCCCTGTCCTATCCCGTCACACTGTCCCTGTCCTATCCCGTCACACACATCACACTATCCCTGTCCTATCCCGTCACACTATCCCTGTCCTATCCCGTCACACTGTCCCTGTCCTATCCCGTCACACACATCACACTATCCCTGTCCTATCCCGTCACACATCACACTGTCCCTGTCCTATCCCGTCACACACATCACACTATCCCTGTCCTATCCCGTCACACACATCACACTATCCCTGTCCTATCCCGTCACACATCACACTGTCCCTGTCCTATCCCGTCACACTGTCCCTGTCCTATCCCGTCACACTAACCCTGTCCTATCCCGTCACACACATCACACTATACCTGTCCTATCCCGTCACACACATCACACAGTCCCTGTCCTATCCCGTTACACTGTCCCTGTCCTATCCCATCACACTGTCCCTGTCCTATCCCATCACACACATCACACTATCCCTGTCCTATCCCGTCACACTATCCCTGTCCTATCCCGTCACACTGTCCCTGTCCTATCCCGTCACACTGTCCCTGTCCTATCCCGTCACACAGTCCCTGTCCTATCCCGTCACACTGTCCCTGTCCTATCCCGTCACACTGTCCCTGTCCTATCCCGTCACACGTATCACACTGTCCCTGTCCTATCCCGTCACATAGTCCCTGTCCTATCCCGTCACACTATCCCTGTCCTATCCCGTCACACTATCCCTGTCCTATCCCGTCACACGTATCACACTGTCCCTGTCCTATCCCGTCACACTATCCCTGTCCTATCCCCTCACACACATCACACTATCCCTGTCCTATCCCGTCACACTATCCCTGTCCTATCCCGTCACACTGTCCCTGTCCTATCCCGTCACACTGTCCCTGTCCTATCCCGTCACACACATCACACTGTCCCTGTCCTATCCCGTCACACTGTCCCTGTCCTATCCCGTCACACTATCCCTGTCCTATCCCGTCACACACATCACACAGTCCCTGTCCTATCCCGTCACACACATCACACAGTCCCTGTCCTATCCCATCACACTGTCCCTGTCCTATACCGTCACACTATCCCTGTCCTATCCCGTCACACTGTCCCTGTCCTATCCCGTCACACTGTCTCTGTCCTATCCCGTCACACTATCCCTGTCCTATCCCGTCACACTGTCCCTGTCCTATCCCGTCACACGTATCACACTATCCCTGTCCTATCCCGTCACACAGTCCCTGTCCTATCCCGTCACACACATCATACAGTCCCTGTCCTATCCCGTCACACTATCCCTGTCCTATCCCGTCACACATATCACACAGTCCCTGTCCTATCCCGTCACACTGTCCCTGTCCTATCCCGTCACACACATCACACAGTCCCTGTCCTATCCCGTCACACTATCCCTGTCCTATCCCGTCACACTGTCCTTGTCCTATCCCGTCACACTGTCCCTGTCCTATCCCGTCACACTATCCCTGTCCTATCCCGTCACACTATCCCAGTCCTATCCCGTCAAACGTATCACACTGTCCCTGTCCTATCCCGTCACACAGTCCCTGTCCTATCCCGTCACACTATCCCTGTCCTATCCCGTCACACTATCCCTGTCCTATCCCGTCACACGTATCACACTGTTCCTGTCCTATCCCGTCACACTGTCCCTGTCCTATCCCGTCACACTAACCCTGTCCTATCCCGTCACACACATCACACTATAAATGTTCTATCCCGTCACACACATCACACAGTCTCTGTCCTATCCCATCACACACATCACACAGTCCCTGTCCTATCCCGTCACACTATCCCTGTCCTATCCCGTCACACGTATCACACTGTCCCTGTCCTATCCCGTCACACACATCACACTATCACTGTCCCTGTCCTATCCCGTCACACACATCACACTATCCCTGTCCTATCCCGTCACACTGTCCCTGTCCTATCCCGTCACACATCACACTATCCCTGTCCTTTCCCGTCACACTGTCCCTGTCCTATCCCGTCACACACATCACACTATCCCTGTCCTATCCCGTCACACTATCCCTGTCCTATCCCGTCACACACATCACACTATCCCTGTCCTATCCCATCACACATCACACTGTCCCTGTCCTATCCCGTCACACTATCCCAGTCCTATCCCGTCACACATCACACTATCCCTGTCCTATCCCGTCACACACATCACACAGTCCCTGTCCTATCCCGTCACACTGTCCCTGTCCTATCCCGTCACACTATCCCTGTCCTATCCCGTCACACTATCCCTGTCCTATCCCGTCACACACATCACACTATCCCTGTCCTATCCCGTCACACATCACACTGTCCCTGTCCTATCCCGTCACACTATCCCAGTCCTATCCCGTCACACACATCATACAGTCCCTGTCCTATCCCGTCACACATCACACTGTCCCTGTCCTATCCCGTCACACTATCCCAGTCCTATCCCGTCACACACATCACACAGTCCATGTCCTATCCCGTCACACTGTCCCTGTCCTATCCTGTCACACTATCCCTGTCCTATCCTGTCACACTATCCCTGTCCTATCCCGTCACACATCACACAATCCCTGTCCTATCCCGTCACACTGTCCCTTTCCTATCCCGTCACACAGTCCCTGTCCTATCCCGTCACACATATCACACTATCCCTCTCCTATCCCGTTACACACATCACACTGTCCCTGTCCTATCCCGTCACACTGTCCCTTTCCTATCCCGTCACACAGTCCCTGTCCTATCCCATCACACTATCCCTGTACTATCCCGTCACACACATCACACTATCCCTGTCCTATCCCGTCACACACATCACACAGTCCCTGTCCTATCCCGTCACACACATCACACAGTCCCTGTCCTATACTGTCACACACATCACACTATCCCTGTCCTATCCCGTCACACAGTCCCTGTCCTATCCCGTCACACTATCCCTGTCCTATCCCGTCACACTGTCCCTGTCCTATCCCGTCACACTGTCTCTGTCCTATCCCGTCACACTGTCCCTGTCCTATCCCGTCACACTATCCCTGTCCTATCCCGTCACACATCACACTATCCCTGTCCTATTCCGTCAAACTGTCCCTGTCCTATCCCGTCACACTATCCCTTTCCTATCCTGTCACACTGTCCCTGTCCTATCCCGTCACACTGTCCCTGTCCTATCCCGTCACAGTGTCCCTGTCCTATCCCGTCACACAGTCCCTGTCCTATCCCGTCACACACATCACACTATCCCTGTCCTATCCCGTCACACTATCCCTGTCCTATCCTGTCACACTGTCCCTGTCCTATCCCGTCACACTGTCCCTGTCCTATCCCGTCACACTGTCCCTGTCCTATCCCGTCACACACATCACACTATCCCTGTCCTATCCCGTCACACTATCCCTGTCCTATCCCGTCAAACACATCACACTGTCCCTGTCCTATCCCGTCACACTGTCCCTGTCCTATCCCGTCACACACATCACACAGTCCCTGTCCTATCCCGGCACACTATCCCTGTCCTATCCCGTCACACTGTCCCTGTCCTATCCCGTCACACTTTCCCTGTCCTATCCCGTCACACTGTCCCTGTCCTATCCCGTCACACTATCCCTGTCCTATCCCGTCACACTATCCCTGTCCTTTCCCGTCACACTGTCCCTGTCCTATCCCGTCACACTATCCCTATCCTATCCCGTCACACTATCCCTGTCCTATCCCGTCACACTATTCCTGTCCTACCCCGTCACACACATCACACAGTCCCTGTCCTATCCCGTCACACTATCCCTGTCCTATCCCGTCACACTATCCCTGTCCTATCCCGTCACACTATCCCTGTCCTACCCCGTCACACACATCACACAGTCCCTGTCCTGTCCCGTCACACTGTCCCTGTCCTATCCTGTCACACTGTCCCTGTCCTATCCCGTCACACAGTCCCTGTCCTATCCCGTCACACACATCACACTATCCCTGTCCTATACTGTCACACTGTCCCTGTCCTATCCCATCACACACATCACACAGTCCCTGTCCTATCCCGTCACACACATAACACTGTCCCTGTCCTATCCCGTCACACTGTCCCTGTCCTATCCCATCACACACATCACACTATCCCTGTCCTATCCCGTCACACGTATCACACTATCCCTGTCCTATCGCGTCACACACATCACACTTTCACTGTCCTATCCCGTCACACATCACACTATCACTGTCCTATCCCGTCACACATCACACTGTCCCTGTCCTATCCCGTCACACTATCCCTGTCCTATCCCGTCACACACATCACACTATCCCTGTCCTATCCCGTCACACTATCCCTGTCCTATCCCATCACACTGTCCCTGTCCTATCCCGTCACACTATCCCTGTCCTATCCCGCCACACTGTCCCTGTCCTATCCCGTCACACACATCACACTATCCCTGTCCTATACTGTCACACTGTCCCTGTCCTATCCCATCACACACATCACACTATCCCTGTCCTATCCCGTCACACACATAACACTGTCCCTGTCCTATCCCGTCACACTGTCCCTGTCCTATCCCATCACACACATCACACTATCCCTGTCCTATCCCGTCACACGTATCACACTATCCCTGTCCTATCGCGTCACACACATCACACTATCACTGTCCTATCCCGTCACACATCACACTATCACTGTCCTATCCCGTCAAACATCACACTGTCCCTGTCCTATCCCGTCACACTATCCCTGTCCTATCCCGTCACACACATCACACTATCCCTGTCCTATCCCGTCACACGTATCACACTATCCCTGTCCTATCGCGTCACACACATCACACTATCACTGTCCTATCCCGTCACACATCACACTATCACTGTCCTATCCCGTCACACATCACACTGTCCCTGTCCTATCCCGTCACACTATCCCTGTCCTATCCCGTCACACACATCACACAGTCCCTGTCCTATCCCGTCACACTGTCCCTTTCCTATCCCGTCACACAGTCCCTGTCCTATCCCATCACACTATCCCTGTACTATCCCGTCACACACATCACACAGTCCCTGTCCTATCCCGTCACACTCATCACACAGTCCCTGTCCTATACTGTCACACACATCACGCTATCCCTGTCCTATCCCGTCACACAGTCCCTGTCCTATCCCGTCACACTATCCCTGTCCTATCCCGTCACACTGTCCCTGTCCTATCCCGTCACACTGTCTCTGTCCTATCCCGTCACACTGTCCCTGTCCTATCCCATCACACTATCCCTGTCCTATCCCGTCACACATCACACTATCCCTGTCCTATTCCGTCAAACTGTCCCTGTCCTATCCCGTCACACTATCCCTGTCCTATCCTGTCACACTGTCCCTGTCCTATCCCGTCACACTGTCCCTGTCCTATCCCGTCACACAGTCCCTGTCCTATCCCGTCACACTGTCCCTGTCCTATCCCGTCACACATCACACTGTCCCTGTCCTATCCCCTCACACTGTCCCTGTCCTCTCCCGTCACACAGTCCCTGTCCTATCCCGTCACACACATCACACTGTCCCTGTCCTATCCCGTCACACTGTCCCTGTCCTATCCCGTCACACTCTCCCTGTCCTATCCCGTCACACACATCACACTATCCCTGTCCTATCCCATCACACTATCCCTGTCGTATCCCGTCAAACACATCACACTGTCCCTGTCCTATCCCGTCACACTGTCCCTGTCCTATCCCGTCACACACATCACACAGTCCCTGTCCTATCCCGTCACACTATCCCTGTCCTATCCCGTCACACTGTCCCTGTCCTATCCCGTCACACAGTCCCTGTCCTATCCCGTCACACTGTCCCTGTCCTATCCCGTCACACTATCCCTGTCCTATCCCGTCACACTGTCCCTGTCCTATCCCGTCACACTGTCCCTGTCCTACCCCGTCACACACATCACACAGTCCCTGTCCTATCCCGTCACACTATCCCTGTCCTATCCCGTCACACTATCCCTGTCCTATCCCGTCACACTATCCCTGTCCTACCCCGTCACACACATCACACAGTCCCTGTCCTATCCCGTCACACTATCCCTGTCCTATCCCGTCACACTATCCCTGTCCTATCCCGTCACACAGTCCCTGTCCTATCCCGTCACACACATCACTCTATCCCTATCCTATCCCGTCACACTATCCCTGTCCTATCCCGTCACACAGTCCCTGTCCTATCCCGTCACACTATCCCTGTCCTATCCCGTCACACAGTCCCTGTCCTATCCCGTCACACACATCACACAGTCCCTGTCCTATCCCGTCACACTATCCCTGTCCGATCCCGTCACACTATCCCTGTCCTACCCCGTCACACACATCACACAGTCTCTGTCCTATCCCGTCACACACATCACACAGTCCCTGTCCTATCCCGTCACACTATCCCTGTCCTATCCCGTCACACGTATCACACTGTTCCTGTCCTATCCCGTCACACTATCCCTGTCCTATCCCGTCACACACATCACACTATCCCTGTCCTATCCCGTCACACACATCACACTATCCCTGTCCTATCCCGTCACACTATCCCTGTCCTATCCCGTCACACACATCACACTATCCCTGTCCTATCCCGTCACACTATCCCTGTCCTATCCCGTCACACACATCACACAGTCCCTGTCCTATCCCGTCACACACATCACACTATCCCTGTCCTATCCCGTCACACATCACACTGTCCCTGTCCTATCCCGTCACACATCACACTGTCCCTGTCATATCCCGTCACACTGTCCCTGTCCTATCCCGTCACACTATCCCTGTCCTATCCCGTCACACTGTCCCTGTCCTATCCCGTCACACACATCCCACTATCCCTGTCCTATCCCGTCACACACATCACACTATCCCTGTCCTATCCCGTCACACACATCACACTGTCCCTGTCCTATCCCGTCACACACATCACACTGTCCCTGTCCTATCCCGTCACACACATCACACTATCCCTGTCCTATCCCGTCACACACATCACACTATCCCTGTCCTATCCCGTCACACATCACACTGTCCCTGTCCTATCCTGTCACACTGTCCCTGTCCTATCCCGTCACACTATCCCAGTCCTATCCCGTCACACACATCACACTATCCCTGTCCTATCCCGTCACACTATCCCTGTCCTATCCCGTCACACACATCACACTGTCCCTGTCCTATCCCGTCACACATCACACTGTCCCTGTCCTATCCCGTCACACTGTCCCTGTCTTATCCCGTCACACTAACCCTGTCCTATCCCGTCACACACATCACACTATACCTGTCCTATCCCGTCACACATCACACTGTCCCTGTCCTATCCCGTCACACTGTCCCTGTCCTATCCCATCACACACATCACACAGTCCCTGTCCTATCCCGTCACACTATCCCTGTCCTATCCCGTCACACGTATCACACTATCCCTGTCCTATCCCGTCACACACATCACACTATACCTGTCCTATCCCATCACACATCACACTGTCCCTGTCCTATCCCGTCACACTGTCCCTGTCCTATCCCATCACACACATCACACAGTCCCTGTCCTATCCCGTCACACTATCCCTGTCCTATCCCGTCACACGTATCACACTATCCCTGTCCTATCCCGTCACACACATCACACTATCCCTGTCCTATCCCGTCACACTGTCCCTGTCCTATCCCGTCAGACACATCACACTATCCCTGTCCTATCCCATCACACACATCACACTGTCCCTGTCCTATCCCGTCACACATCACACTGTCCCTGTCCTATCCCGTCACACTATCCCTGTCCTATCCCGTCACACACATCACACTATCCCTGTCCTATCCCGTCACACTATCCCTGTCCTATCCCGTCACACACATCACACTATCCCTGTCCTATCCCGTCACAAATCACACTATCCCTGTCCTATCCCGTCACACTATCCCAGTCCTATCCCGTCACACACATCACACTGTCCCTGTCCTATCCCGTCACACTGTCCCTGTCCTATCCCGTCACACACATCACACTATCCCTGTCCTATCCCGTCACACACATCACACAGTCCCTGTCCTATCCCGTCACACTGTCCCTGTCCTATCCCGTCACACTGTCCCTTTCCTATCCCGTCACACAGTCCCTGTCCTATCCCATCACACTATCCCTGTCCTATCCCGTTACACAAATCACACTATCCCTGTCCTATCCCGTCACACTATCCCTGTCCTATCCCGTCACACTGTCCCTGTCCTATCTCGTCACACTGTCCCTGTCCTATCCCGTCACACACATCACACTGTCCCTGTCCTATCCCGTCACACACATCACACTGTCCCTGTCCTATCCCGTCACACTATCCCTGTCCTATCCCGTCACACTGTCCCTGTCCTATCCCGTCACACACATCACACTGTCCCTGTCCTATCCCGTCACACACATCACACTGTCCCTGTCCTATCCCGTCACACACAGCACACTATCCCTGTCCTATCCCGTCACACACATCACACTATCCCTGTCCTATCCCGTCACACACATCACACAGTCCCTGTCCTATCCCGTCACACACATCACACTATCCCTGTCCTATTCCGTCACACATCACACTGTCCCTGTCCTATCCCGTCACACTGTCCCTGTCCTATCCCGTCACACTGTCCCTGTCCTATCCCGTCACACTAACCCTGTCCTATCCCGTCACACACATCACACTATACCTGTCCTATCCCGTCACACACATCACACTGTCCCTGTCCTATCCCGTCACACTGCCCCTGTCGTATCCCGTCACACTGTCCCTGTCCTATCCCATCACACTATCCCTGTCCTATCCCGTCACACACATCTCACTATCCCTGTCCTATCCCGTCACACTATCCCTGTCCTATCCCGTCACACTGTCCCTGTCCTATCCCGTCACACACATCACACAGTCCCTGTCCTATCCCGTCACACTGTCCCTGTCCTATCCCGTCACACTGTCCCTGTCCTATCCCGTCACACACATCACACAGTCCCTGTCCTATCCCGTCACACACATCACACAGTCCCTGTCCTATCCCATCACACAGTCCCTGTCCTATCCCGTCACACTGTCCCTGTCCTATCCCGTCACACTATCCCTGTCCTATCCCGTCACACACATCACACAGTCCCTGTCCTATCCCGTCACACACATCACACAGTCCCTGTCCTATCCCATCACACAGTCCCTGTCCTATCCCGTCACACACATCACACAGTCCCTGTCCTATCCCGTCACACACATCACACAGTCCCTGTCCTATCCCGTCACACTATCCCTGTCCTATCCCGTCACACAGTCCCTGTCCTATCCCGTCACACTATCCCTGTCGTATCACGTCACACTATCCCTGTCCTATCCCGTCACACTATCCCTGTCCTACCCCGTCACACACATCACACAGTCCCTGTCCTATCCCGTCACACAATCCCTCTCCTATCCCGTCACACACATCACACTGTCCCTGTCCTATCCCGTCACACTGTCCCTGTCCTATCCCGTCACACACATCACACGGTCCCTGTCCTATCCCATCACACTGTCCCTGTCCTATCCCGCCACACTATCCCTGTCCTATCCCGTCACACTGTCCCTGTCCTATCCCGTCACACTGTCCCTGTCCTATCCCGTCACACTATCCCTGTCCTATCCCGTCACACTATCCCAGTCCTATCCCGTCACACGTATCACACTGTCCCTGTCCTGTCCCGTCACACAGTCCCTGTCCTATCCCGTCACACTATCCCTGTCCTATCCCGTCACACGTATCACACTGTCCCTGTCCTATCCCGTCACACTATCCCTGTCCTATCCCGTCACACAGTCCCTGTCCTATCCCGTCACACACATCACACTATCCCTGTCCTATCCCGTAACACAGTCCCTGTCCTATCGTGTCACACTGTCCCTGTCCTATCGTGTCACACTGTCCCTGTCCTATCCCGTCACACTATCCCTGTCCTATCCCGTCACACTGTCCCTGTCCTATCCCGTCACACTGTCCCTGTCCTATCCCGTCACACTGTCCCTGTCCTATCCCGTCACACTATCCCTGTCCTATCCCGTCACACAGTCCCTGTCCTATCCCGTCACACAGTCCCTGTCCTATCCCGTCACACTATCCCTGTCCTATCCCGTCAAACACATCACACAGTCCCTGTCCTTTCCCGTCACACTGTCCCTGTCCTATCCCGTCACACTATCCCTGTCCTGTCCCGTCACACTATCCTTGTCCTATCCCTTCACACAGTCCCTGTGCTATCCCGTCACACTGTCCCTGTCCTACCCCGTCACACACATCACACAGTCCCTGTCCTATCCCGTCACACAATCCCTCTCCTATCCCGTCACACACATCACACTGTCCCTGTCCTATCCCGTCACACTGTCCCTGTCCTATCCCGTCACACACATCACACGGTCCCTGTCCTATCCCATCACACTGTCCCTGTCCTATCCCGCCACACTATCCCTGTCCTATCCCGTCACACTGTCCCTGTCCTATCCCGTCACACTGTCCCTGTCCTATCCCGTCACACTATCCCTGTCCTATCCCGTCACACTATCCCAGTCCTATCCCGTCACACTTATCACACTGTCCCTGTCCTGTCCCGTCACACAGTCCCTGTCCTATCCCGTCACACTATCCCTGTCCTATCCCGTCACACGTATCACACTGTCCCTGTCCTATCCCGTCACACTATCCCTGTCCTATCCCGTCACACAGTCCCTGTCCTATCCCGTCACACACATCACACTATCCCTGTCCTATCCCGTAACACAGTCCCTGTCCTATCGTGTCACACTGTCCCTGTCCTATCGTGTCACACTGTCCCTGTCCTATCCCGTCACACTATCCCTGTCCTATCCCGTCACACTGTCCCTGTCCTATCCCGTCACACTGTCCCTGTCCTATCCCGTCACACTGTCCCTGTCCTATCCCGTCACACTATCCCTGTCCTATCCCGTCACACAGTCCCTGTCCTATCCCGTCACACAGTCCCTGTCCTATCCCGTCACACTATCCCTGTCCTATCCCGTCACACTATCCCTGTCCTATCCCGTCACACTATCCCTGTCCTATCCCGTCACACACATCACACTATCCCTGTCCTATCCCGTCACACAGTCCCTGTCCTATCCCTTCACACAGTCCCTGTCCTATCCCGTCACACTATCCCTGTCCTATCCCGTCACACAGTCCCTGTCCCATCCCGTCACACACATCACACAGTCCCTGTCCCATCCCGTCACACACATCACACAGTCCCTGTCCTATCCCGTCACACTATCCCTGTCCTATCCGGTCACACTATCCCTGTCCTATCCCGTCAAACACATCCCACAGTCCCTGTCCTTTCCCGTCACACTGTCCCTGTCCTATCCCGTCACACTATCCCTGTCCTGTCCCGTCACACTATCCTTGTCCTATCCCGTCACACAGTCCCTGTCCTATCCCGTCACACAGTCCCTGTCCTATCCCGTCACACAGTCCATGTCCTATCCCGTCACACTGTCCCTGTCCTATTCTGTCACACTATCCCTGTCCTATCCTGTCACACTATCCCTGTCCTATCCCGTCACACATCACACTATCCCTGTCCTATCCCGTCACACAGTCCCTGTCCTATCTCGTCACACAGTCCCTGTCCTATCCCGTCACACAGTCCCTGTCCTATCCCGTCACACATTCCATGTCCTATCCCGTCACACTGTCCCTGTCCTATCCCGACACTCTGTCCCTGTCCTATCCCGTCACACAGTCCCTGTCCTATCCCGTCACACACATCACACTATCCCTGTCCTATCCCGTCACACTATCCCTGTCCTATCACGTCACACTGTCCCTGTCCTATCCCGTCACACTGTCCCAGTCCTATCCCGTCACACTGTCCCTGTCCTATCCCGTCACACACATCACACTATCCCTGTCCTATCCCGTCACACTATCCCTGTCCTATCCCGTCACACTGTCCCTGTCCTATCCCGTCACACTGTCCCAGTCCTATCCCGTCACACTATCCCTGTCCTATCCCGTCACACACATCACACAGTCCCTGTCCTATCCCGTCACACTATCCCTGTCCTATTCCGTCACACTGTCCCTGTGCTATCCCGTCACACTGTCCCTGTCCTATCCCGTCACACACATCACACAGTCCCTGTCCTATCCCGTCACACTATCCCTGTCCTATCCCGTCACACTGTCCCTGTTCTATCCCGTCACACTGTCCCTGTCCTATCCCGTCACACTGTCCCTGTCCTATCCCGTCACACAGTCCCTGTCCTATCCCGTCACACTGTCCCTGTGCTATCCCGTCACACTATCCCTGTCCTATCCCGTCACACTGTCCCTGTGCTATCCCGTCACACTGTCCCTGTCCTATCCCGTCACACACATCACACTATCCCTGTCCTATACTGTCACACTGTCCCTGTCCTATCCCGTCACACTATCCCTGTCCTGTCCCGTCACACACATCACACTATCCCTGTCTTATCCCGTCACACTATCCCTGTCCTATCCCATCACACTGTCCCTGTCCTATCCCGTCACACTATCCCTGTCCTATCCCGTCACACTGTCCCTGTCCTATCCCGTCACACAGTCCCTGTCCTATCCCGTCACACTATCCCTGTCCTATCCCGTCACACTGTCCCTGTCCTATCCCGTCACACTGTCCCTGTCCTATCCCGTCACACACATCACACAGTCCCTGTCCTATCCCGTCACACTGTCCCTGTCCTATCCCGTCACACTGTCCCTTTCCTATCCCGTCACACAGTCCCTGTCCTATCCCATCACACTATCCCTGTCCTATCCCGTTACACAAATCACACTATCCCTGTCCTATCCCGTCACACTATCCCTGTCCTATCCCGTCACACTGTCCCTGTCCTATCCCGTCACACACATCACACTGTCCCTGTCCTATCCCGTCACACACATCACACTGTCCCTGTCCTATCCCGTCACACACAGCACACTATCCCTGTCCTATCCCGTCACACACATCACACTATCCCTGTCCTATCCCGTCACACACATCACACAGTCCCTGTCCTATCCCGTCACACACATCACACTATCCCTGTCCTATTCCGTCACACATCACACTGTCCCTGTCCTATCCCGTCACACTGTCCCTGTCCTATCCCGTCACACTGTCCCTGTCCTATCCCGTCACACTAACCCTGTCCTATCCCGTCACACACATCACACTATACCTGTCCTATCCCGTCACACACATCACACTGTCCCTGTCCTATCCCGTCACACTGCCCCTGTCCTATCCCGTCACACTGTCCCTGTCCTATCCCATCACACTATCCCTGTCCTATCCCGTCACACACATCTCACTATCCCTGTCCTATCCCGTCACACTATCCCTGTCCTATCCCGTCACACTGTCCCTGTCCTATCCCGTCACACACATCACACAGTCCCTGTCCTATCCCGTCACACTGTCCCTGTCCTATCCCGTCACACTGTCCCTGTCCTATCCCGTCACACACATCACACAGTCCCTGTCCTATCCCGTCACACACATCACACAGTCCCTGTCCTATCCCATCACACAGTCCCTGTCCTATCCCGTCACACTGTCCCTGTCCTATCCCGTCACACTATCCCTGTCCTATCCCGTCACACACATCACACAGTCCCTGTCCTATCCCGTCACACACATCACACAGTCCCTGTCCTATCCCATCACACAGTCCCTGTCCTATCCCGTCACACACATCACACAGTCCCTGTCCTATCCCGTCACACACATCACACAGTCCCTGTCCTATCCCGTCACACTATCCCTGTCCTATCCCGTCACACAGTCCCTGTCCTATCCCGTCACACTATCCCTGTCGTATCACGTCACACTATCCCTGTCCTATCCCGTCACACTATCCCTGTCCTACCCCGTCACACACATCACACAGTCCCTGTCCTATCCCGTCACACAATCCCTCTCCTATCCCGTCACACACATCACACTGTCCCTGTCCTATCCCGTCACACTGTCCCTGTCCTATCCCGTCACACTGTCCCTGTCCTATCCCGTCACACTATCCCTGTCCTATCCCGTCACACTATCCCAGTCCTATCCCGTCACACGTATCACACTGTCCCTGTCCTGTCCCGTCACACAGTCCCTGTCCTATCCCGTCACACTATCCCTGTCCTATCCCGTCACACGTATCACACTGTCCCTGTCCTATCCCGTCACACTATCCCTGTCCTATCCCGTCACACAGTCCCTGTCCTATCCCGTCACACACATCACACTATCCCTGTCCTATCCCGTAACACAGTCCCTGTCCTATCGTGTCACACTGTCCCTGTCCTATCGTGTCACACTGTCCCTGTCCTATCCCGTCACACTATCCCTGTCCTATCCCGTCACACTGTCCCTGTCCTATCCCGTCACACTGTCCCTGTCCTATCCCGTCACACTGTCCCTGTCCTATCCCGTCACACTATCCCTGTCCTATCCCGTCACACAGTCCCTGTCCTATCCCGTCACACAGTCCCTGTCCTATCCCGTCACACTATCCCTGTCCTATCCCGTCACACTATCCCTGTCCTATCCCGTCACACTATCCCTGTCCTATCCCGTCACACACATCACACTATCCCTGTCCTATCCCGTCACACAGTCCCTGTCCTATCCCTTCACACAGTCCCTGTCCTATCCCGTCACACTATCCCTGTCCTATCCCGTCACACAGTCCCTGTCCCATCCCGTCACACACATCACACAGTCCCTGTCCCATCCCGTCACACACATCACACAGTCCCTGTCCTATCCCGTCACACTATCCCTGTCCTATCCGGTCACACTATCCCTGTCCTATCCCGTCAAACACATCACACAGTCCCTGTCCTTTCCCGTCACACTGTCCCTGTCCTATCCCGTCACACTATCCCTGTCCTGTCCCGTCACACTATCCTTGTCCTATCCCGTCACACAGTCCCTGTCCTATCCCGTCACACAGTCCCTGTCCTATCCCGTCACACAGTCCATGTCCTATCCCGTCACACTGTCCCTGTCCTATTCTGTCACACTATCCCTGTCCTATCCTGTCACACTATCCCTGTCCTATCCCGTCACACATCACACTATCCCTGTCCTATCCCGTCACACAGTCCCTGTCCTATCTCGTCACACAGTCCCTGTCCTATCCCGTCACACAGTCCCTGTCCTATCCCGTCACACATTCCATGTCCTATCCCGTCACACTGTCCCTGTCCTATCCCGACACTCTGTCCCTGTCCTATCCCGTCACACAGTCCCTGTCCTATCCCGTCACACACATCACACTATCCCTGTCCTATCCCGTCACACTATCCCTGTCCTATCCCGTCACACTGTCCCTGTCCTATCCCGTCACACTGTCCCAGTCCTATCCCGTCACACTGTCCCTGTCCTATCCCGTCACACTATCCCTGTCCTATCCCGTCACACACATCACACAGTCCCTGTCCTATCCCGTCACACTATCCCTGTCCTATCCCGTCACACTGTCCCTGTGCTATCCCGTCACACTGTCCCTGTCCTATCCCGTCACACACATCACACAGTCCCTGTCCTATCCCGTCACACTATCCCTGTCCTATCCCGTCACACTGTCCCTGTTCTATCCCGTCACACTGTCCCTGTCCTATCCCGTCACACTGTCCCTGTCCTATCCCGTCACACAGTCCCTGTCCTATCCCGTCACACACATCACACTATCCCTGTCCTATACTGTCACACTGTCCCTGTCCTATCCCGTCACACTATCCCTGTCCTGTCCCGTCACACACATCACACTATCCCTGTCTTATCCCGTCACACTATCCCTGTCCTATCCCATCACACTGTCCCTGTCCTATCCCGTCACACTATCCCTGTCCTATCCCGTCACACTGTCCCTGTCCTATCCCGTCACACAGTCCCTGTCCTATCCCGTCACACTATGCCTGTCCTATCCCGTCACGCTGTCCCTGTCCTATCCCGTCACACTATCCCTGTCCTATCCCGTCACACTGTCCCTGTCCTATCCCGTCACACTGTCCCTGTCCTATCCCGTCACACTGTCCCTGTCCTATCCCGTCACACTATCCCTGTCCTCTCCCGTCACAGTATCCCTGTCCTATCCCGTCACACTGTCCCTGTCCTATCCCGTCACACTATCCCTGTCCTATCCCGTCACACTGTCCCTGTCCTATCCCGTCACACAGTCCCTGTCCTATCCCGTCACACACATCACACTATCCCTGTCCTGTCCCGTCACACTATCCCTGTCCTATCCCATCACACTGTCCCTGTCCTATCCCGTCACACTGTCCCTGTCCTATCCCGTCACACTGTCCCTGTCCTATCCCGTCACACAGTCCATGTCCTATCCCGTCACACTATCCCTGTCCTATCCCGTCACACTGTCCCTGTCCTATCCCGTCACACTATCCCTGTCCTATCCCGTCACACACATCACACTGTCCCTGTCCTATCCCGTCACACTATCCCTGTCCTATCCCGTCACACACATCACACTATCCCTGTCCTATCCCGTCACACACATCACACTATCCCTGTCCTATCCCGTCACACATCACACTGTCCCTGTCCTATCCCGTCACACTATCCCAGTCCTATCCCGTCACACACATCACACTGTCCCTGTCCTATCCCGTCACACTGTCCCTGTCCTATCCCGTCACACACATCACACTATCCCTGTCCTATCCCGTCACACACATCACACAGTCCCTGTCCTATCCCGTCACACTGTCCCTGTCCTATCCCGTCACACTGTCCCTTTCCTATCCCGTCACACAGTCCCTGTCCTATCCCATCACACTATCCCTGTACTATCCCGTCACACACATCACACTATCCCTGTCCTATCCCGTCACACACATCACACTATCCCTGTCCTATCCCGTTACACAAATCACACTATCCCTGTCCTATCCCGTCACACTATCCCTGTCCTATCCCGTCACACTGTCCCTGTCCTATCCCGTCACACACATCACACAGTACCTGTCCTATCCCGTCACACTGTCCCTGTCCTATCCCCTCACACAGTCCCTGTCCTATCCCGTCACACACATCACACTATCCCTGTCCTATCCCGTCACACACATCACACTATCCCTGTCCTATCCCGTCACACACATCACACAGTCCCTGTCCTATCCCGTCACACACATCACACTATCCCTGTCCTATCCCGTCACACATCACACTGTCCCTGTCCTATCCCGTCACACTCTCCCTGTCCTATCCCGTCACACTGTCCCTGTCCTATCCCGTCACACTAACCCTGTCCTATCCCGTCACACACATCACACTATACCTGTCCTATCCCGTCACACACATCACACTGTCCCTGTCCTATCCCGTCACACTGTCCCTGTCCTATCCCATCACACTATCCCTGTCCTATCCCGTCACACACATCTCACTATCCCTGTCCTATCCCGTCACACTATCCCTGTCCTATCCCGTCACACTGTCCCTGTCCTATCCCGTCACACACATCACACAGTCCCTGTCCTATCCCGTCACACTGTCCCTGTCCTATCCCGTCACACTGTCCCTGTCCTATCCCGTCACACACATCACACAGTCCCTGTCCTATCCCGTCACACACATCACACAGTCCCTGTCCTATCCCATCACACAGTCCCTGTCCTATCCCGTCACACTGTCCCTGTCCTATCCCGTCACACTATCCCTGTCCTATCCCGTCACACACATCACACAGTCCCTGTCCTATCCCGTCACACACATCACACAGTCCCTGTCCTATCCCGTCACACACATCACACAGTCCCTGTCCTATCCCATCACACAGTCCCTGTCCTATCCCGTCACACACATCACACAGTCCATGTCCTATCCCGTCACACACATCACACAGTCCCTGTCCTATCCCGTCACACTATCCCTGTCCTATCCCGTCACACAGTCCCTGTCCTATCCCGTCACACTATCCCTGTCGTATCACGTCACACTATCCCTGTCCTATCCCGTCACACTATCCCTGTCCTACCCCATCACACACATCACACAGTCCCTGTCCTATCCCGTCACACAATCCCTCTCCTATCCCGTCACACACATCACACTGTCCCTGTCCTATCCCGTCACACTGTCCCTGTCCTATCCCGTCACACACATCACACGGTCCCTGTCCTATCCCATCACACTGTCCCTGTCCTATCCCGCCACACTATCCCTGTCCTATCCCGTCACACTGTCCCTGTCCTATCCCATCACACTGTCCCTGTCCTATCCCGTCACACTATCCCTGTCCTATCCCGTCACACTATCCCAGTCCTATCCCGTCACACGTATCACACTGTCCCTGTCCTGTCCCGTCACACAGTTCCTGTCCTATCCCGTCACACTATCCCTGTCCTATCCCGTCACACGTATCACACTGTCCCTGTCCTATCCCGTCACACTATCCCTGTCCTATCCCGTCACACAGTCCCTGTCCTATCCCGTCACACACATCACACTATCCCTGTCCTATCCCGTAACACAGTCCCTGTCCTATCGTGTCACACTGTCCCTGTCCTATCGTGTCACACTGTCCCTGTCCTATCCCGTCACACTATCCCTGTCCTATCCCGTCACACTGTCCCTGTCCTATCCCGTCACACTGTCCCTGTCCTATCCCGTCACACTGTCCCTGTCCTATCCCGTCACACTGTCCCTGTCCTATCCCGTCACACAGTCCCTGTCCTATCCCGTCACACAGTCCCTGTCCTATCCCGTCACACTATCCCTGTCCTATCCCGTCACACTATCCCTGTCCTATCCCGTCACACTATCCCTGTCCTATCCCGTCACACACATCACACTATCCCTGTCCTATCCCGTCACACAGTCCCTGTCCTATCCCTTCACACAGTCCCTGTCCTATCCCGTCACACTATCCCTGTCCTATCCCGTCACACAGTCCCTGTCCCATCCCGTCACACACATCACACAGTCCCTGTCCCATCCCGTCACACACATCACACAGTCCCTGTCCTATCCCGTCACACTATCCCTGTCCTATCCGGTCACACTATCCCTGTCCTATCCCGTCAAACACATCACACAGTCCCTGTCCTTTCCCGTCACACTGTCCCTGTCCTATCCCGTCACACTATCCCTGTCCTGTCCCGTCACACTATCCTTGTCCTATCCCGTCACACAGTCCCTGTCCTATCCCGTCACACAGTCCCTGTCCTATCCCGTCACACAGTCCATGTCCTATCCCGTCACACTGTCCCTGTCCTATTCTGTCACACTATCCCTGTCCTATCCTGTCACACTATCCCTGTCCTATCCCGTCACACATCACACTATCCCTGTCCTATCCCGTCACACAGTCCCTGTCCTATCTCGTCACACAGTCCCTGTCCTATCCCGTCACACAGTCCCTGTCCTATCCCGTCACACATTCCATGTCCTATCCCGTCACACTGTCCCTGTCCTATCCCAACACTCTGTCCCTGTCCTATCCCGTCACACAGTCCCTGTCCTATCCCGTCACACACATCACACTATCCCTGTCCTATCCCGTCACACTGTCCCTGTCCTATCCCGTCACACTGTCCCAGTCCTATCCCGTCACACTGTCCCAGTCCTATCCCGTCACACTGTCCCTGTCCTATCCCGTCACACTATCCCTGTCCTATCCCGTCACACACATCACACAGTCCCTGTCCTATCCCGTCACACTATCCCTGTCCTATCCCGTCACACTGTCCCTGTCCTATCCCGTCACACTGTCCCTGTCCTATCCCGTCACACACATCACACAGTCCCTGTCCTATCCCGTCACACTATCCCTGTCCTATCCCGTCACACTGTCCCTGTCCTATCCCGTCACACTGTCCCTGTCCTATCCCGTCACACTGTCCCTGTCCTATCCCGTCACACTATCCCTGTCCTATCCCGTCACACTATCCCTGTCCTATCCCGTCACACTGTCCCTGTCCTATCCCGTCACACTATCCCTATCCTATCCCGTCACACACATCACACAGTCCCTGTCCTATCCCGTCACACTATCCCTGTCCTATCCCGTCACACTGTCCCTGTCCTATCCCGTCACACAGTCCCTGTCCTATCCCGTCACACACATCACACTATCCCTGTCCTATACTGTCACACTGTCCTTGTCCTATCCCGTCACACTATCCCTGTCCTGTCCCATCACACACATCACACTATCCCTGTCTTATCTCGTCACACTATCCCTGTCCTATCCCATCACACTGTCCCTGTCCTATCCCGTCACACTATCCCTGTCCTATCCCGTCACACTGTCCCTGTCCTATCCCGTCACACAGTCCCTGTCCTATCCCGTCACACTATGCCTGTCCTATCCCGTCACGCTGTCCCTGTCCTATCCCGTCACACTATCCCTGTCCTATCCCGTCACACTGTCCCTGTCCTATCCCGTCACACTGTCCCTGTCCTATCCCGTCACACTGTCCCTGTCCTATCCCGTCACACTATCCCTGTCCTCTCCCGTCACAGTATCCCTGTCCTATCCCGTCACACTGTCCCTGTCCTATCCCGTCACACTATCCCTGTCCTATCCCGTCACACTGTCCCTGTCCTATCCCGTCACACAGTCCCTGTCCTATCCCGTCACACACATCACACT
The DNA here is from genome assembly GCA_031769625.1 of Taudactylus pleione. Lineage (NCBI taxonomy): Eukaryota > Metazoa > Chordata > Amphibia > Anura > Myobatrachidae > Taudactylus > Taudactylus pleione. The sequence goes on from JAUIMM010000831.1 coordinate 242,193, forward strand.
ATCCCTGTCCTGTCCCGTCACACTATCCCTGTCCTATCCCATCACACTGTCCCTGTCCTATCCCGTCACACTGTCCCTGTCCTATCCCGTCACACTGTCCCTGTCCTATCCCGTCACACTGTCCCTGTCCTATCCCGTCACACAGTCCATGTCCTATCCCGTCACACTATCCCTGTCCTATCCCGTCACACTGTCCCTGTCCTATCCCGTAACACTGTCCCTGTCCTATCCCGTCACACAGTCCCTGTCCTATCCCGTCACACTGTCCCTGTCCTATCCCGTCACACTGTCCCTGTCCTATCCCGTCACACTATCCCTGTCCTATCCCGTCACACAGTCCCTGTCCTATCCCGTCACACTATCCCTGTCCTATCCCGTCACACTATCCCTGTCCTATGCCGTCACTCTATCCCTCTCCTATCCCGTCACACTATCCCTGTCCTATCCCGTCACACTATCCCTGTCCTATCCCGTCACACACATCACACTATCCCTGTCCTATCCCGTCACACAGTCCCTGTCCTATCCCTTCACACAGTCCCTGTCCTATCCCGTCACACTATCCCTGTCCTATCCCGTCACACAGTCCCTGTCCCATCCCGTCACACACATCACACAGTCCCTGTCCCATCCCGTCACACACATCACACAGTCCCTGTCCTATCCCGTCACACTATCCCTGTCCTATCCGGTCACACTATCCCTGTCCTATCCCGTCAAACACATCACACAGTCCCTGTCCTTTCCCGTCACACTGTCCCTGTCCTATCCCGTCACACTATCCCTGTCCTGTCCCGTCACACTATCCTTGTCCTATCCCGTCACACAGTCCCTGTCCTATCCCGTCACACAGTCCCTGTCCTATCCCGTCACACAGTCCATGTCCTATCCCGTCACACTGTCCCTGTCCTATTCTGTCACACTATCCCTGTCCTATCCTGTCACACTATCCCTGTCCTATCCCGTCACACATCACACTATCCCTGTCCTATCCCGTCACACAGTCCCTGTCCTATCTCGTCACACAGTCCCTGTCCTATCCCGTCACACAGTCCCTGTCCTATCCCGTCACACATTCCATGTCCTATCCCGTCACACTGTCCCTGTCCTATCCCAACACTCTGTCCCTGTCCTATCCCGTCACACAGTCCCTGTCCTATCCCGTCACACACATCACACTATCCCTGTCCTATCCCGTCACACTGTCCCTGTCCTATCCCGTCACACTGTCCCAGTCCTATCCCGTCACACTGTCCCAGTCCTATCCCGTCACACTGTCCCTGTCCTATCCCGTCACACTATCCCTGTCCTATCCCGTCACACACATCACACAGTCCCTGTCCTATCCCGTCACACTATCCCTGTCCTATCCCGTCACACTGTCCCTGTCCTATCCCGTCACACTGTCTCTGTCCTATCCCGTCACACACATCACACAGTCCCTGTCCTATCCCGTCACACTATCCCTGTCCTATCCCGTCACACTGTCCCTGTCCTATCCCGTCACACTGTCCCTGTCCTATCCCGTCACACTGTCCCTGTCCTATCCCGTCACACTATCCCTGTCCTATCCCGTCACACTATCCCTGTCCTATCCCGTCACACTGTCCCTGTCCTATCCCGTCACACTATCCCTATCCTATCCCGTCACACACATCACACAGTCCCTGTCCTATCCCGTCACACTATCCCTGTCCTATCCCGTCACACTGTCCCTGTCCTATCCCGTCACACAGTCCCTGTCCTATCCCGTCACACACATCACACTATCCCTGTCCTATACTGTCACACTGTCCTTGTCCTATCCCGTCACACTATCCCTGTCCTGTCCCGTCACACACATCACACTATCCCTGTCTTATCTCGTCACACTATCCCTGTCCTATCCCGTCACACTGTCCCTGTCCTATCCCGTCACACTATCCCTGTCCTATCCCGTCACACTGTCCCTGTCCTATCCCGTCACACAGTCCCTGTCCTATCCCGTCACACTATGCCTGTCCTATCCCGTCACGCTGTCCCTGTCCTATCCCGTCACACTATCCCTGTCCTATCCCGTCACACTGTCCCTGTCCTATCCCGTCACACTGTCCCTGTCCTATCCCGTCACACTGTCCCTGTCCTATCCCGTCACACTATCCCTGTCCTCTCCCGTCACAGTATCCCTGTCCTATCCCGTCACACTGTCCCTGTCCTATCCCGTCACACTGTCCCTGTCCTATCCCGTCACACAGTCCCTGTCCTATCCCGTCACACACATCACACTATCCCTGTCCTGTCCCGTCACACTATCCCTGTCCTATCCCATCACACTGTCCCTGTCCTATCCCGTCACACTATCCCTGTCCTATCCCGTCACACTATCCCTGTCCTATCCCATCACCCAGTCCCTGTCCTATCCCGTCACACTATCCCTGTCCTATCCCGTCACTCTATCCCTCTCCTATCCTGTCACACTGTCCCTGTCCTATCCCGTCACACAGTCCCTGTCCTATCCCGTCACACTATCCCTGTCCTATCCCGTCACACTATCCCTGTCCTACCCCGTCACACACATCACACTATCCATGTCCTATCCCGTCACACTGTCCCTGTCCTATCCCGTCACACACATCACACTATCCCTGTCCTATCCCGTCACACACATCACACTGTCCCTGTCCTATCCCGTCACACACATCACACTATCCCTGTCCTATCCCGTCACACACATCACACAGTCCCTGTCCTATCCCGTCACACACATCACACTATCCCTGTCCTATCCCGTCACACATCACACTGTCCCTGTCCTATCCCGTCACACTGTCCCTGTCCTATCCCGTCACACTATCCCTGTCCTATCCCGTCACACTGTCCCTGTCCTATCCCGTCACACACATCACACTATCCCTGTCCTATCCAGTCACACACATCACACAGTCCCTGTCCTATCCCGTCACACTGTCCCTGTCCTATCCCGTCACACAGTCCCTGTCCTATCCCATCACACTATCCCTGTCCTATCCCGTCACACTATCCCTGTCCTATCCCGTCACAAACATCACACTATCCCTGTCCTATCCCGTCACACACATCACTCTGTCCCTGTCCTATCCCGTCACACTATCCCTGTCCTATCCCGTCACACTGTCCCTGTCCTATCCCGTCACACACTTCACACTATCCCTGTCCTATCCCGTCACACACATCACACTATCCCTGTCCTATCCCGTCACACATCACACTATCCCTGTCCTATCCCGTCACACATCACACTGTCCCTGTCCTATCCCGTCACACATCACACTGTCCCTGTCCCATCCCGTCACACTGTCCCTGTCCTATCCCGTCACACTAACCCTGTCCTATCTCGTCACACACATCACACTATACCTGTCCTATCCCGTCACACACATCACACAGTCCCTGTACTATCCCGTCACACTGTCCCTGTCCTATCCCGTCACACTGTCCCTGTCCTATCCCGTCACACACATCACACTATCCCTGTCCTATCCCGTCACACTATCCCTGTCCTATCCCGTCACACTGTCCCTATCCTATCCCGTCACACACATCACACAGTCCCTGTCCTATCCCGTCACACTGTCCCTGTCCTATCCCGTCACACTATCCCTGTCCTATCCCGTCACACACATCACACAGTCCCTGTCCTATCCCGTCACACTGTCCCTGTCCTATCCCGTCACACAGTCCCTGTCCTATCCCATCACACTATCCCTGTACTATCCCGTCACACACATCACACAGTCCCTATCCTATCCCATCACACTGTCCCTGTCCTATCCCGTCACACTATCCCTGTCCTATCCCGTCACACTGTCCCTGTCCTATCCCGTCATACTGTCCCGGTCCTATCCCGTCACACTATCCCTGTCCTATCCCGTCACACTATCCCAGTCCTATCCCGTCACACGTATGACACTGTCCCTGTCCTATCCCGTCACACAGTCCCTGTCCTGTCCCGTCACACTATCCCTGTCCTATCCCGTCACACTATCCCTGTCCTATCCCGTCACACGTATCACACTGTCCCTGTCCTATCCCGTCACACTATCCCTGTCCTATCCCGTCACACAGTCCCTGTCCTATCCCATCACACACATCACACTATCCCTGTCCTATCCCGTAACACAGTCCCTGTCCTATCCCGTCACACTATCCCTGTCCTATCCCGTCACACTATCCCTGTCCTATCCCGTCACACTGTCCCTGTCCTATCCCGTCACACTATCCCTGTCCTATCCCGTCACACTGTCCCTGTCCTATCGTGTCACACTGTCCCTGTCCTATCGTGTCACACTGTCCCTGTCCTATCGTGTCACACTGTCCCTGTCCTATCCTGTCACACGCATCACACTATCCCTGTCCTATCCCGTCACACTGTCCCTGTCCTATCCCGTCACACTGTCCCTGTCCTATCCCGTCACACTATCCCTGTCCTATCCCGTCACACTGTCCCTGTCCTATCCCGTCACACATCACACTGTCCCTGTCCTATCCCGTCTCACTGTCCCTGTCCTATCCCGTCACACACATCACACTGTCCCTGTCCTATCCCGTCACACTATCCCTGTCCTATCCCGTCACACACATCACACAGTCCCTGTCCTATCCCGTCACACTGTCCCTTTCCTATCCCGTCACACAGTCCCTGTCCTATCCCATCACACTATCCCTGTACTATCCCGTCACACACATCACACTATCCCTGTCCTATCCCGTCACACACATCACACTATCCCTGTCCTATCCCGTTACACACATCACACTGTCGCTGTCCTATCCCGTCACACTGTCCCTTTCCTATCCCGTCACACAGTCCCTGTCCTATCCCATCACACTATCCCTGTCCTATCCCGTCACACACATCACACAGTCCCTGTCCTATCCCGTCACACACATCACACAGTCCCTGTCCTATACTGTCACACACATCACACTATCCCTGTCCTATCCCGTCACACAGTCCCTGTCCTATCCCGTCACACTAACCCTGTTCTATCCCGTCACACTGTCCCTGTCCTATCCCGTCACACTGTCTCTGTCCTATCCCGTCACACTGTCCCTGTCCTATCCCGTCACACTATCCCTGTCCTATCCCGTCACACATCACACTATCCCTGTCCTATTCCGTCAAACTGTCCCTGTCCTATCCCGTCACACTATCCCTGTCCTATCCTGTCACACTGTCCCTGTCCTATCCCGTCACACTGTCCCTGTCCTATCCCGTCACACAGTCCCTGTCCTATCCCTTCACACTGTCCCTGTCCTATCCCGTCACACATCACACTGTCCCTGTCCTATCCCGTCACACAGTCCCTGTCCTATCCCGTCACACAGTCCCTGTCCTATCCCGTCACACTGTCCCTGTCCTATCCCGTCACACAGTCCCTGTCCTATCCCGTCACACACATCACACTATCCCTGTCCTATCCCGTCACACTATCCCTGTCCTATCCTGTCACACTGTCCCTGTGCTATCCCGTCACACTGTCCCTGTCCTATCCCGTCACACTGTCCCTGTCCTATCCCGCCACACACATCACACTATCCCTGTCCTATCCCGTCACACTATCCCTGTCCTATCCCGTCAAACACATCACACTGTCCCTGTCCTATCCCGTCACACTGTCCCTGTCCTATCCCGTCACACACATCACACAGTCCCTGTCCTATCCCGTCACACTATCCCTGTCCTATCCCGTCACACTGTCCCTGTCCTATCCCGTCACACTGTCCCTGTCCTATCCCGTCACACTGTCCGTGTCCTATCCCATCACACTATCCCTGTCCTATCCCGTCACACTATCCCTGTCCTTTCCCGTCACACTGTCCCTGTCCTATCCCGTCACACTATCCCTATCCTATCCCGTCACACTATCCCTGTCCTATCCCGTCACACTATCCCTGTCCTACCCCGTCACACACATCACACAGTCCCTGTCCTATCCCGTCACACTATCCCTGTCCTATCCCGTCACACTATCCCTGTCCTATCCCGTCACACTATCCCTGTCCTACCCCGTCACACACATCACACAGTCCCTGTCCTATCCCGTCACACTATCCCTGTCCTATCCCGTCACACTGTCCCTGTCCTATCCCGTCACACAGTCCCTGTCCTATCCCGTCACACACATCACTCTATCCCTATCCTATACTGTCACACTGTCCCTGTCCTATCCCGTCACACTATCCCTGTCCTATCCCGTCACACTGTCCCTGTCCTATCCCGTCACACAGTCCCTTTCCTATCCCGTCACACACATCACTCTATCCCTGTCCTGTCCCGTCACACTATCCCTGTCCTATCCCATCACACTGTCCCTGTCCTATCCCGTCACACTATCCCTGTCCTATCCCGTCACACTGTCCCTGTCCTATCCCGTCACACTGTCCCTGTCCTATCCCGTCACACTATCTCTGTCCTATCCCGTCACACTGTCCCTGTCCTATACTGTCACACTGTCCCTGTCCTATCCCGTCACACAGTCCATGTCCTATCCCGTCACACAGTCCCTGTCCTATCCCGTCACACAGTCCATGTCCTATCCCGTCACACAGTCCCTGTCCTATCCCGTCACACTATCCCTGTCCTATCCCGTCACACTATCCCTGTCCTATCCCGTCACACTATCCCTGTCCTATCCCGTCACACTGTCCCTGTCCTATCCCGTCACACTGTCCCTGTCCTATCCCGTCACACTGTCCCTGTCCTATCCCGTCACACTATCCCTGTCCTATCCCGTCACACAGTCCCTGTCCGATCCCGTCACACTATCCCTGTCCTATCCCGTCACACAGTCCCTGTCCTATCCCGTCACACTATCCCTGTCCTATCCCGTCACACTATCCCTGTCCTATCCCGTCACACAGTCCCTGTCCTATCCCGTCACACACATCACACAGTCCCTGTCCTATGCCGTCACACTATCCCTGTCCTATCCCGTCACACTATCCCTGTCCTATCCCGTCACACTATCCCTGTCCTATCCCGTCACACTATCCCTGTCCTACCCCGTCACACACATCACACAGTCCCTGTCCTATCCCGGCACACTATCCCTCTCCTATCCCGTCACACTATCCCTGTCCTATCCCGTCACACAGTCCCTGTCCTATCCCGTCACACTATCCCTGTCCTATCCCGTCACACAGTCCCTGTCCTATCCCGTCACACACATCACACAGTCCCTGTCCTATCCCGTCACACTATCCCTGTCCTATCCCGTCACACTATCCCTGTCCGATCCCGTCACACTATCCCTGTCCTACCCCGTCACACACATCACACAGTCTCTGTCCTATCCCGTCACACACATCACACAGTCCCTGTCCTATCCCGTCACACTATCCCTGTCCTATCCCGTCACACGTATCACACTGTCCCTGTCCTATCCCGTCACACTATCCCTGTCCTATCCCGTCACACACATCACACTATCCCTGTCCTATCCCGTCACACACATCACACTATCCCTGTCCTATCCCTTCACACTGTCACTGTCCTATCCCGTCACACACATCACACTATCCCTGTCCTATCCCGTCACACACATCACACAGTCCCTGTCCTATCCCGTCACACACATCACACTATCCCTGTCCTATCCCGTCACACATCACACTGTCCCTGTCCTATCCCGTCACACATCACACTGTCCCTGTCATATCCCGTCACACTGTCCCTGTCCTATCCCGTCACACTGTCCCTGTCCTATCCCGTCACACTGTCCCTGTCCTATCCCGTCACACTGTCCCTGTCCTATCCCGTCACACATCACACTGTCCCTGAACTATCCCGTCACACTGTCCCTGTCCTATCCCGTCACACTGTCCCTGTCCTATCCCGTCACACAGTCCCTTTCCTATCCCGTCACACACATCACTCTATCCCTGTCCTATCCCGTCACACACATCACACTGTCCCTGTCCTATCCCGTCACACACATTACACTGTCCCTGTCCTATCCCGTCACACACATCACACTATCCCTGTCCTATCCCGTCACACTATCCCTGTCCTATCCCGTCACACTATCCCTGTCCTATCCCGTCACACACATCACACTATCCCTGTCCTATCCCGTCACACATCACACTGTCCCTGTCCTATCCTGTCACACTGTCCCTGTCCTATCCCGTCACACTATCCCAGTCCTATCCCGTCACACACATCACACTATCCCTGTCCTATCCCTTCACACTGTCACTGTCCTATCCCGTCACACACATCACACTATCCCTGTCCTATCCCGTCACACACATCACACAGTCCCTGTCCTATCCCGTCACACACATCACACTATCCCTGTCCTATCCCGTCACACATCACACTGTCCCTGTCCTATCCCGTCACACATCACACTGTCCCTGTCATATCCCGTCACACTGTCCCTGTCCTATCCCGTCACACTGTCCCTGTCCTATCCCGTCACACTGTCCCTGTCCTATCCCGTCACACTGTCCCTGTCCTATCCCGTCACACATCACACTGTCCCTGTCCTATCCCGTCACACTCATTACACTGTCCCTGTCCTATCCCGTCACACACATTACACTGTCCCTGTCCTATCCCGTCACACACATCACACTATCCCTGTCCTATCCCGTCACACTATCCCTGTCCTATCCCGTCACACTATCCCTGTCCTATCCCGTCACACACATCACACTATCCCTGTCCTATCCCGTCACACATCACACTGTCCCTGTCCTATCCTGTCACACTGTCCCTGTCCTATCCCGTCACACTATCCCAGTCCTATCCCGTCACACACATCACACTATCCCTGTCCTATCCCGTCACACATCACACTGTCCCTGTCCTATCCCGTCACACTAACCCTGTCCTATCCCGTCACACACAGCACACTATCCCTGTCCTATCCCGTCACACACATCACACTATCCCTGTCCTATCCCGTCACACTATCCCTGTCCTATCCCGTCACACTGTCCCTGTCCTATCCCGTCACACACATCACACAGTCCCTGTCCTATCCCGTCACACTGTCCCTGTCCTATCCCGTCACACACATGACACTATCCCTGTCCTATCCCGTCACAGACATCACACTATCCCTGTCCTATCCCGTCACACACATCACACTATCCCTGTCCTATCCCGTCACACATCACACTGTCCCTGTCCTATCCCGTCACACATCACACTGTCCCTGTCCTATCCCGTCACACTGTCCCAGTCCTATCCCGTCACACTAACCCTGTCCTATCCCGTCACACACATCACACTATACCTGTCCTATCCCGTCACACATCACACTGTCCCTGTCCTATCCCGTCACACTGTCCCTGTCCTATCCCATCACACACATCACACAGTCCCTGTCCTATCCCGTCACACTAACCCTGTCCTATCCCGTCACACACATCACACTATACCTGTCCTATCCCGTCACACATCACACTGTCCCTGTCCTATCCCGTCACACTATCCCTGTCCTATCCCGTCACACGTATCACACTATCCCTGTCCTATCCCGTCACACACATCACACTGTCCCTGTCCTATCCCGTCACACTGTCCCTGTCCTATCCCGTCAGACACATCACACTATCCCTGTCCTATCCCATCACACACATCACACTGTCCCTGTCCTATCCCGTCACACACATCACACTGTCCCTGTCCTATCCCGTCACACACATCACACTGTCCCTGTCCTATCCCGTCACACACATCACACTGTCCCTGTCCTATCCCGTCACACTATCCCTGTCCTATCCCGTCACACTATCCCTGTCCTATCCCGTCACACACATCACACTATCCCTGTCCTATCCCGTCACACATCACACTGTCCCTGTCCTATCCCGTCACACTATCCCAGTCCTATCCCGTCACACACATCACACTGTCCCTGTCCTATCCCGTCACACTATCCCTGTCCTATCCCGTCACACACATCACACAGTCCCTGTCCTATCCCGTCACACTGTCCCTGTCCTATCCCGTCACACTGTCCCTTTCCTATCCCGTCACACAGTCCCTGTCCTATCCCATCACACTATCCCTGTACTATCCCGTCACACACATCACACTATCCCTGTCCTATCCCGTCACACACATCACACTATCCCTGTCCTATCCCGTTACACAAATCACACTATCCCTGTCCTATCCCGTCACACTATCCCTGTCCTATCCCGTCACACACATCACACAGTCCCTGTCCTATCCCGTCACACTGTCCCTGTCCTATCCCCTCACACAGTCCCTGTCCTATCCCGTCACACACATCACACAGTCCCTGTCCTATCCCGTCACACACATCACACTATCCCTGTCCTATCCCGTCACACATCACACTGTCCCTGTCCTATCCCGTCACACTGTCCCTGTCCTGTCCCGTCACACTGTCCCTGTCCTATCCCGTCACACTAACCCTGTCCTATCCCGTCACACACATCACACTATACCTGTCCTATCCCGTCACACACATCACACTGTCCCTGTCCTATCCCGTCACACTGTCCCTGTCCTATCCCATCACACTATCCCTGTCCTATCCCGTCACACACATCTCACTATCCCTGTCCTATCCCGTCACACTATCCCTGTCCTATCCCGTCACACTGTCCCTGTCCTATCCCGTCACACTATCCCTGTCCTACCCCGTCACACACATCACACAGTCCCTATCCTATCCCGTCACACTATCCCTGTCCTATCCCGTCACACTATCCCTGTCCTATCCCGTCACACTATCCCTGTCCTACCCCGTCACACACATCACACAGTCCCTGTCCTATCCCGTCACACAGTCCCTGTCCTATCCCGTCACACAGTCCCTGTCCTATCCCGTCACACTGTCCCTGTCCTATCCCGTCACACAGTCCCTGTCCTATCCCGTCACACATATCACACTATCCCTGTCCTATCCCGTCACACTATCCCTGTCCTATCCTGTCACACTGTCCCTGTGCTATCCCGTCACACTGTCCCTGTCCTATCCCGTCACACTGTCCCTGTCCTATCCCGCCACACACATCACACTATCCCTGTCCTATCCCGTCACACACATCACACAGTCCCTGTCCTATCCCATCACACAGTCCCTGTCCTATCCCGTCACACTGTCCCTGTCCTATCCCGTCACACTATCCCTGTCCTATCCCGTCACACACATCACACAGTCCCTGTCCTATCCCGTCACACACATCACACAGTCCCTGTCCTATCCCATCACACAGTCCCTGTCCTATCCCGTCACACTGTCCCTGTCCTATCCCGTCACACTATCCCTGTCCTATCCCGTCACACACATCACACAGTCCCTGTCCTATCCCGTCACACACATCACACAGTCCCTGTCCTATCCCATCACACAGTCCCTGTCCTATCCCGTCACACACATCACACAGTCCCTGTCCTATCCCGTCACACACATCACACAGTCCCTGTCCTATCCCGTCAAACTATCCCTGTCCTATCCCGTCACACAGTCCCTGTCCTATCCAGTCACACTATCCCTGTCCTATCACGTCACACTCTCCCTGTCCTATCCCGTCACACAATCCCTCTCCTATCCCGTCACACACATCACACTGTCCCTGTCCTATCCCGTCACACTGTCCCTGTCCTATCCCGTCACACTGTCCCTGTCCTATCCCGTCACACACATCACACGGTCCCTGTCCTATCCCATCACACTGTCCCTGTCCTATCCCGCCACACTATCCCTGTCCTATCCCGTCACACTGTCCCTGTCCTATCCCCTCACACTGTCCCTGTCCTATCCCGTCACACTGTCCCTGTCCTATCCCGTCACACAGTCCATGTCCTATCCCGTCACACTATCCCTGTCCTATCCCGTCACACTGTCCCTGTCCTATCCCGTCACACTGTCCCTGTCCTATCCCGTCACACAGTCCCTGTCCTATCCCGTTACACTGTCCCTGTCCTATCCCGTCACACTGTCCCTGTCCTATCCCGTCACACTATCCCTGTCCTATCCCGTCACACAGTCCTTGTCCTATCCCGTCACACTATCCCTGTCCTATCCCGTCACTCTATCCCTCTCCTATCCCGTCACGCTATCCCTGTCCTATCCCGTCACACAGTCCCTGTCCTATCCCGTCACACTATCCCTGTCCTATCCCATCACACAGTTCCTGTCCTATCCCGTCACACACATCACACAGTCCCTGTCCTATCCCGTCACACTATCCCTGTCCTATCCCGTCACACTATCCCTGTCCTATCCCGTCACACTATCCCTGTCCTACCCTGTCACACACATCACACAGTCTCTGTCCTATCCCGTCACACACATCACACAGTCCCTGTCCTATCCCGTCACACTATCCCTGTCCTATCCCGTCACACGTATCACACTGTCCCTGTCCTATCCCGTCACACTATCCCTGTCCTATCCCGTCACACAGCATCACACTATCTCCTGTCCTATCCCGTCACACACATCACACTATCCCTGTCCTATCCCTTCACACTGTCCCTGTCCTATCCCGTCACACACATCACACTATCCCTGTCCTATCCCGTCACACACATCACACAGTCCCTGTCCTATCCGTCACACACATCACACTATCCCTGTCCTATCCCGTCACACATCACACTGTCCCTGTCCTATCCCGTCACACATCACACTGTCCCTGTCATATCCCGTCACACTGTCCCTGTCCTATCCCGTCACACTGTCCCTGTCCTATCCCGTCACACTGTCCCTGTCCTATCCCGTCACACATCACACTGTCCCTGTACTATCCCGTCACACTGTCCCTGTCCTATCCCGTCACACTGTCCCTGTCCTATCCCGTCACACTATCCCTGTCCTATCCCGTCACACACATCCCACTATCCCTGTCCTATCCCGTCACACACATCACACTGTCCCTGTCCTATCCCGTCACACACATTACACTGTCCCTGTCCTATCCCGTCACACACATCACACTATCCCTGTCCTATCCCGTCACACTATCCCTGTCCTATCCCGTCACACACATCACACTATCCCTGTCCTATCCCGTCACACATCACACTGTCCCTGTCCTATCCTGTCACACTGTCCCTGTCCTATCCCGTCACACTATCCCAGTCCTATCCCGTCACACACATCACACTATCCCTGTCCTATCCCGTCACACATCACACTGTCCCCTGTCCTATCCCGTCACACTAACCCTGTCCTATCCCGTCACACACATCACACTATCCCTGTCCTATCCCGTCACACACATCACACTATCCCTGTCCTATCCCGTCACACTATCCCTGACCTATCCCGTCACACTGTCCCTGTCCTATCCCGTCACACACATCACACAGTCCCTGTCCTATCCCGTCACACTGTCCCCTGTCCTATCCCGTCACACACATTACACTATCCCTGTCCTATCCCGTCACAGACATCACACTATCCCTGTCCTATCCCGTCACACACATCACACTATCCCTGTCCTATCCCGTCACACATCACACTGTCCCTGTCCTATCCCGTCACACTGTCCCAGTCCTATCCCGTCACACTAACCCTGTCCTATCCCGTCACACACATCACACTATACCTGTCCTATCCGTCACACATCACACTGTCCCTGTCCTATCCCGTCACACTGTCCCTGTCCTATCCCATCACACGACATCACACAGTCCCTGTCCTATCCCGTCACACTAACCCTGTCCTATCCCGTCACACACATCACACTATACCTGTCCTATCCCGTCACACATCACACTGTCCCTGTCCTATCCCGTCACACAGTCCCTGTCCTATCCCATCACACTATCCCTGTACTATCCCGTCACACACATCACACAGTCCCCTTGTCCTATCCCATCACACTGTCCCTGTCCTATCCCGTCACACTATCCCTGTCCTATCCCGTCACACTGTCCCTGTCCTATCCCATCACACTGTCCCTGTCCTATCTCGTCACACTATCCCTGTCCTATCCCGTCACACTGTCCCTGTCCTATCCCGTCACACTGTCCCGGTCCTATCCCGTCACACTATCCCTGTCCTATCCCGTCACACGTATGACACTGTCCCTGTCCTATCCCGTCACACAGTCCCTGTCCTGTCCCGTCACACTATCCCTATCCTATCCCGTCACACTATCCCTGTCCTATCCCGTCACACGTATCACACTGTCCCTGTCCTATCCCGTCACACTATCCCTGTCCTATCCCGTCACACAGTCCCTGTCCTATCCCATCACACACATCACACTATCCCTGTCCTATCCCGTCACACTATCCCTGTCCTATCCCGTCACACTATCCCTGTCCTATCCCGTCACACTGTCCCTGTCCTATCCCGTCACACTATCCCTGTCCTATCCCGTAACACAGTGCCTGTCCTATCCCGTCACACTGTCCCTGTCCTATCGTGTCACACTGTCCCTGTCCTATCGTGTCACACTGTCCCTGTCCTATCCTGTCACACTATCCCTATCCTATCCCGTCACACGCATCACACTATCCCTGTCCTATCCCGTCACACTGTCCCTGTCCTATCCCTCACACTGTCCCTGTCCTATCCCGTCACACTGTCCCTGTCCTATCCCGTCACACTATCCCTGTCCTATCCCGTCACACTGTCCCTGTCCTATCCTGTCACACATCACACTGTCCCTGTCCTATCCCGTCACACACATCACACAGTCCCTGTCCTATACTGTCACACACATCACACTATCCCTGTCCTATCCCGTCACACACATCACACTATCCCTGTCCTATTCCGTCAAACTGTCCCTGTCCTATCCCGTCACACTATCCCTGTCCTATCCTGTCACACTGTCCCTGTCCTATCCCATCACACATCACACTGTCCCTGTCCTATCCTGTCACACAGTCCCTGTCCTATCCCGTCACACAGTCCATGTCCTATCCCGTCACACAGTCCATGTCCTATCCCGTCACACTGTCCCTGTCCTATCCCGTCACACAGTCCCTGTCCTATCCCGTCACACTATCCCTGTCCTATCCTGTCACACTGTCCCTGTCCTATCCCGTCACACTGTCCCTGTCCTATCCCGTCACACATCACACTGTCCCTGTCCTATCCTGTCACACAGTCCCTGTCCTATCCCGTCACACAGTCCCTGTCCTATCCCGTCACACAGTCCCTGTCCTATCCCATCACACTGTCCCTGTCCTATCCCGTCACACTGTCCCTGTCCTATCCCGTCACACTGTCCCTGTCCTATCCCGTCACACTATCCCTGTCCTATCCCGTCACACTGTCCCTGTCCTATCCCGTCACACTAACCCTGTCCTATCCCGTCACACACATCACACTATACCTGTCCTATCCCGTCACACATCACACTGTCCCTGTCCTATCCCGTCACACTGTCCCTGTCCTATCCCATCACACACATCACACAGTCCCTGTCCTATCCCGTCACACTATCCCTGTCCTATCCCATCACACGTATCACACTATCCCTGTCCTATCCCGTCACACACATCACACTATCACTCTCCCTGTCCTATCCCATCACACACATCACACTGTCCCTGTCCTATCCCGTCACTCATCACACTGTCCCTGTCCTATCCCGTCACACTATACCTGTCCTATCCCGTCACACACATCACACTATCCCTGTCCTATCCCGTCACACATCACACTGTCCCTTTCCTATCCCGTCACACTATCCCAGTCCTATCCCGTCACACACATCACACTGTCCCTGTCCTATCCCGTCACACTATCCCTGTCCTATCCCGTCACACACATCACACAGTCCCTGTCCTATCCCGTCACACTGTCCCTTTCCTATCCCGTCACACAGTCCCTGTCCTATCCCATCACACTATCCCTGTACTATCCCGTCACACACATCACACTATCCCTGTCCTATCCCGTCACACACATCACACTATCCCTGTCCTATCCCGTTACACACATCACACTGTCCCTGTCCTATCCCGTCACACTGTCCCTTTCCTATCCCGTCACACAGTCCCTGTCCTATCCCATCACACTATCCCTATACTATCCCGTCACACACATCACACAGTCCCTGTCCTATCCCATCACACTATCCCTGTCCTATCCCGTCACACACATCACACAGTCCCTGTCCTATCCCGTCACACACATCACACAGTCCCTGTCCTATACTGTCACACACATCACACTATCCCTGTCCTATCCCGTCACACAGTCCCTGTCCTATCCCATCACACTAACCCTGTTCTATCCCGTCACACTGTCCCTGTCCTATCCCGTCACACTGTCTCTGTCCTATCCCGTCACACTGTCCCTGTCCTATCCCGTCACACTATCCCTGTCCTATCCCGTCACACATCACACTATCCCTGTCCTATCCCGTCACACTATCCCTGTCCTATCCCGTCACACTATCCCTGTCCTATCCCGTCACACACATCACACTATCCCTGTCCTATCCCGTCACACATCACACTGTCCCTGTCCTATCCTGTCACACTGTCCCTGTCCTATCCCGTCACACTATCCCAGTCCTATCCCGTCACACACATCACACTATCCCTGTCCTATCCCGTCACACATCACACTGTCCCTGTCCTATCCCGTCACACTAACCCTGTCCTATCCCGTCACACACAGCACACTATCCCTGTCCTATCCCGTCACACACATCACACTATCCCTGTCCTATCCCGTCACACTATCCCTGTCCTATCCCGTCACACTGTCCCTGTCCTATCCCGTCACACACATCACACAGTCCCTGTCCTATCCCGTCACACTGTCCCTGTCCTATCCCGTCACACACATGACACTATCCCTGTCCTATCCCGTCACAGACATCACACTATCCCTGTCCTATCCCGTCACACACATCACACTATCCCTGTCCTATCCCGTCACACACATCACACTATCACTCTCCCTGTCCTATCCCATCACACACATCACACTGTCCCTGTCCTATCCCGTCACTCATCACACTGTCCCTGTCCTATCCCGTCACACTATACCTGTCCTATCCCGTCACACACATCACACTATCCCTGTCCTATCCCGTCACACATCACACTGTCCCTTTCCTATCCCGTCACACTATCCCAGTCCTATCCCGTCACACACATCACACTGTCCCTGTCCTATCCCGTCACACTATCCCTGTCCTATCCCGTCACACACATCACACAGTCCCTGTCCTATCCCGTCACACTGTCCCTTTCCTATCCCGTCACACAGTCCCTGTCCTATCCCATCACACTATCCCTGTACTATCCCGTCACACACATCACACTATCCCTGTCCTATCCCGTCACACACATCACACTATCCCTGTCCTATCCCGTTACACACATCACACTGTCCCTGTCCTATCCCGTCACACTGTCCCTTTCCTATCCCGTCACACAGTCCCTGTCCTATCCCATCACACTATCCCTATACTATCCCGTCACACACATCACACAGTCCCTGTCCTATCCCATCACACTATCCCTGTCCTATCCCGTCACACACATCACACAGTCCCTGTCCTATCCCGTCACACACATCACACAGTCCCTGTCCTATACTGTCACACACATCACACTATCCCTGTCCTATCCCGTCACACAGTCCCTGTCCTATCCCATCACACTAACCCTGTTCTATCCCGTCACACTGTCCCTGTCCTATCCCGTCACACTGTCTCTGTCCTATCCCGTCACACTGTCCCTGTCCTATCCCGTCACACTATCCCTGTCCTATCCCGTCACACATCACACTATCCCTGTCCTATCCCGTCACACTATCCCTGTCCTATCCCGTCACACTATCCCTGTCCTATCCCGTCACACACATCACACTATCCCTGTCCTATCCCGTCACACATCACACTGTCCCTGTCCTATCCTGTCACACTGTCCCTGTCCTATCCCGTCACACTATCCCAGTCCTATCCCGTCACACACATCACACTATCCCTGTCCTATCCCGTCACACATCACACTGTCCCTGTCCTATCCCGTCACACTAACCCTGTCCTATCCCGTCACACACAGCACACTATCCCTGTCCTATCCCGTCACACACATCACACTATCCCTGTCCTATCCCGTCACACTATCCCTGTCCTATCCCGTCACACTGTCCCTGTCCTATCCCGTCACACACATCACACAGTCCCTGTCCTATCCCGTCACACTGTCCCTGTCCTATCCCGTCACACACATGACACTATCCCTGTCCTATCCCGTCACAGACATCACACTATCCCTGTCCTATCCCGTCACACACATCACACTATCCCTGTCCTATCCCGTCACACATCACACTGTCCCTGTCCTATCCCGTCACACATCACACTGTCCCTGTCCTATCCCGTCACACTGTCCCAGTCCTATCCCGTCACACTAACCCTGTCCTATCCCGTCACACACATCACACTATACCTGTCCTATCCCGTCACACATCACACTGTCCCTGTCCTATCCCGTCACACTGTCCCTGTCCTATCCCATCACACACATCACACAGTCCCTGTCCTATCCCGTCACACTAACCCTGTCCTATCCCGTCACACACATCACACTATACCTGTCCTATCCCGTCACACATCACACTGTCCCTGTCCTATCCCGTCACACTATCCCTGTCCTATCCCGTCACACGTATCACACTATCCCTGTCCTATCCCGTCACACACATCACACTGTCCCTGTCCTATCCCGTCACACTGTCCCTGTCCTATCCCGTCAGACACATCACACTATCCCTGTCCTATCCCATCACACACATCACACTGTCCCTGTCCTATCCCGTCACACACATCACACTGTCCCTGTCCTATCCCGTCACACACATCACACTGTCCCTGTCCTATCCCGTCACACACATCACACTGTCCCTGTCCTATCCCGTCACACTATCCCTGTCCTATCCCGTCACACTATCCCTGTCCTATCCCGTCACACACATCACACTATCCCTGTCCTATCCCGTCACACATCACACTGTCCCTGTCCTATCCCGTCACACTATCCCAGTCCTATCCCGTCACACACATCACACTGTCCCTGTCCTATCCCGTCACACTATCCCTGTCCTATCCCGTCACACACATCACACAGTCCCTGTCCTATCCCGTCACACTGTCCCTGTCCTATCCCGTCACACTGTCCCTTTCCTATCCCGTCACACAGTCCCTGTCCTATCCCATCACACTATCCCTGTACTATCCCGTCACACACATCACACTATCCCTGTCCTATCCCGTCACACACATCACACTATCCCTGTCCTATCCCGTTACACAAATCACACTATCCCTGTCCTATCCCGTCACACTATCCCTGTCCTATCCCGTCACACACATCACACAGTCCCTGTCCTATCCCGTCACACTGTCCCTGTCCTATCCCCTCACACAGTCCCTGTCCTATCCCGTCACACACATCACACAGTCCCTGTCCTATCCCGTCACACACATCTCACTATCCCTGTCCTATCCCGTCACACATCACACTGTCCCTGTCCTATCCCGTCACACTGTCCCTGTCCTGTCCCGTCACACTGTCCCTGTCCTATCCCGTCACACTAACCCTGTCCTATCCCGTCACACACATCACACTATACCTGTCCTATCCCGTCACACACATCACACTGTCCCTGTCCTATCCCGTCACACTGTCCCTGTCCTATCCCATCACACTATCCCTGTCCTATCCCGTCACACACATCTCACTATCCCTGTCCTATCCCGTCACACTATCCCTGTCCTATCCCGTCACACTGTCCCTGTCCTATCCCGTCACACTATCCCTGTCCTACCCCGTCACACACATCACACAGTCCCTATCCTATCCCGTCACACTATCCCTGTCCTATCCCGTCACACTATCCCTGTCCTATCCCGTCACACTATCCCTGTCCTACCCCGTCACACACATCACACAGTCCCTGTCCTATCCCGTCACACAGTCCCTGTCCTATCCCGTCACACAGTCCCTGTCCTATCCCGTCACACTGTCCCTGTCCTATCCCGTCACACAGTCCCTGTCCTATCCCGTCACACACATCACACTATCCCTGTCCTATCCCGTCACACTATCCCTGTCCTATCCTGTCACACTGTCCCTGTGCTATCCCGTCACACTGTCCCTGTCCTATCCCGTCACACTGTCCCTGTCCTATCCCGCCACACACATCACACTATCCCTGTCCTATCCCGTCACACACATCACACAGTCCCTGTCCTATCCCATCACACAGTCCCTGTCCTATCCCGTCACACTGTCCCTGTCCTATCCCGTCACACTATCCCTGTCCTATCCCGTCACACACATCACACAGTCCCTGTCCTATCCCGTCACACACATCACACAGTCCCTGTCCTATCCCATCACACAGTCCCTGTCCTATCCCGTCACACTGTCCCTGTCCGATCCCGTCACACTATCCCTGTCCTATCCCGTCACACACATCACACAGTCCCTGTCCTATCCCGTCACACACATCACACAGTCCCTGTCCTATCCCATCACACAGTCCCTGTCCTATCCCATCACACACATCACACAGTCCCTGTCCTATCCCGTCACACACATCACACAGTCCCTGTCCTATCCCGTCACACTATCCCTGTCCTATCCCGTCACACAGTCCCTGTCCTATCCAGTCACACTATCCCTGTCCTATCACGTCACACTCTCCCTGTCCTATCCCGTCACACAATCCCTCTCCTATCCCGTCACACACATCACACTGTCCCTGTCCTATCCCGTCACACTGTCCCTGTCCTATCCCGTCACACTGTCCCTGTCCTATCCCGTCACACACATCACACGGTCCCTGTCCTATCCCATCACACTGTCCCTGTCCTATCCCGCCACACTATCCCTGTCCTATCCCGTCACACTGTCCCTGTCCTATCCCCTCACACTGTCCCTGTCCTATCCCGTCACACTGTCCCTGTCCTATCCCGTCACACAGTCCATGTCCTATCCCGTCACACTATCCCTGTCCTATCCCGTCACACTGTCCCTGTCCTATCCCGTCACACTGTCCCTGTCCTATCCCGTCACACAGTCCCTGTCCTATCCCGTTACACTGTCCCTGTCCTATCCCGTCACACTGTCCCTGTCCTATCCCGTCACACTATCCCTGTCCTATCCCGTCACACAGTCCTTGTCCTATCCCGTCACACTATCCCTGTCCTATCCCGTCACTCTATCCCTCTCCTATCCCGTCACACTATCCCTGTCCTATCCCGTCACACAGTCCCTGTCCTATCCCGTCACACTATCCCTGTCCTATCCCATCACACAGTTCCTGTCCTATCCCGTCACACACATCACACAGTCCCTGTCCTATCCCGTCACACTATCCCTGTCCTATCCCGTCACACTATCCCTGTCCTATCCCGTCACACTATCCCTGTCCTACCCTGTCACACACATCACACAGTCTCTGTCCTATCCCGTCACACACATCACACAGTCCCTGTCCTATCCCGTCACACTATCCCTGTCCTATCCCGTCACACGTATCACACTGTCCCTGTCCTATCCCGTCACACTATCCCTGTCCTATCCCGTCACACACATCACACTATCCCTGTCCTATCCCGTCACACACATCACACTATCCCTGTCCTATCCCTTCACACTGTCCCTGTCCTATCCCGTCACACACATCACACTATCCCTGTCCTATCCCGTCACACACATCACACAGTCCCTGTCCTATCCGTCACACACATCACACTATCCCTGTCCTATCCCGTCACACATCACACTGTCCCTGTCCTATCCCGTCACACATCACACTGTCCCTGTCATATCCCGTCACACTGTCCCTGTCCTATCCCGTCACACTGTCCCTGTCCTATCCCGTCACACTGTCCCTGTCCTATCCCGTCACACTGTCCCTGTCCTATCCCGTCACACATCACACTGTCCCTGTACTATCCCGTCACACTGTCCCTGTCCTATCCCGTCACACTGTCCCTGTCCTATCCCGTCACACTATCCCTGTCCTATCCCGTCACACACATCCCACTATCCCTGTCCTATCCCGTCACACACATCACACTGTCCCTGTCCTATCCCGTCACACACATTACACTGTCCCTGTCCTATCCCGTCACACACATCACACTATCCCTGTCCTATCCCGTCACACTATCCCTGTCCTATCCCGTCACACACATCACACTATCCCTGTCCTATCCCGTCACACATCACACTGTCCCTGTCCTATCCTGTCACACTGTCCCTGTCCTATCCCGTCACACTATCCCAGTCCTATCCCGTCACACACATCACACTATCCCTGTCCTATCCCGTCACACATCACACTGTCCCTGTCCTATCCCGTCACACTAACCCTGTCCTATCCCGTCACACACATCACACTATCCCTGTCCTATCCCGTCACACACATCACACTATCCCTGTCCTATCCCGTCACACTATCCCTGACCTATCCCGTCACACTGTCCCTGTCCTATCCCGTCACACACATCACACAGTCCCTGTCCTATCCCGTCACACTGTCCCTGTCCTATCCCGTCACACACATTACACTATCCCTGTCCTATCCCGTCACAGACATCACACTATCCCTGTCCTATCCCGTCACACACATCACACTATCCCTGTCCTATCCCGTCACACATCACACTGTCCCTGTCCTATCCCGTCACACTGTCCCAGTCCTATCCCGTCACACTAACCCTGTCCTATCCCGTCACACACATCACACTATACCTGTCCTATCCCGTCACACATCACACTGTCCCTGTCCTATCCCGTCACACTGTCCCTGTCCTATCCCATCACACACATCACACAGTCCCTGTCCTATCCCGTCACACTAACCCTGTCCTATCCCGTCACACACATCACACTATACCTGTCCTATCCCGTCACACATCACACTGTCCCTGTCCTATCCCGTCACACTATCCCTGTCCTATCCCGTCACACGTATCACACTATCCCTGTCCTATCCCGTCACACACATCACACTATCCCTGTCCTATCCCGTCACACTGTCCCTGTCCTATCCCGTCAGACACATCACACTATCCCTGTCCTATCCCATCACACACATCACACTGTCCCTGTCCTATCCCGTCACACACATCACACTGTCCCTGTCCTATCCCGTCACACACATCACACTGTCCCTGTCCTATCCCGTCACACTATCCCTGTCCTATCCCGTCACACTATCCCTGTCCTATCCCGTCACACACATCACACTATCCCTGTCCTATCCCGTCACACATCACACTGTCCCTGTCCTATCCCGTCACACTATCCCAGTCCTATCCCGTCACACACATCACACTGTCCCTGTCCTATCCCGTCACACTATCCCTGTCCTATCCCGTCACACACATCACACAGTCCCTGTCCTATCCCGTCACACTGTCCCTGTCCTATCCCGTCACACTGTCCCTTTCCTATCCCGTCACACAGTCCCTGTCCTATCCCATCACACTATCCCTGTACTATCCCGTCACACACATCACACTATCCCTGTCCTATCCCGTCACACTGTCCCTGTCCTATCCCGTCACACACATCACACTATCCCTGTCCTATCCCGTCACACACATCACACTATCCCTGTCCTATCCCGTTACACAAATCACACTATCCCTGTCCTATCCCGTCACACTATCCCTGTCCTATCCCGTCACACACATCACACAGTCCCTGTCCTATCCCGTCACACTGTCCCTGTCCTATCCCCTCACACAGTCCCTGTCCTATCCCGTCACACACATCACACAGTCCCTGTCCTATCCCGTCACACACATCACACTATCCCTGTCCTATCCCGTCACACATCACACTGTCCCTGTCCTATCCCGTCACACTGTCCCTGTCCTGTCCCGTCACACTGTCCCTGTCCTATCCCGTCACACTAACCCTGTCCTATCCCGTCACACACATCACACTATACCTGTCCTATCCCGTCACACACATCACACTGTCCCTGTCCTATCCCGTCACACTGTCCCTGTCCTATCCCATCACACTATCCCTGTCCTATCCCGTCACACACATCTCACTATCCCTGTCCTATCCCGTCACACTATCCCTGTCCTATCCCGTCACACTGTCCCTGTCCTATCCCGTCACACTATCCCTGTCCTACCCCGTCACACACATCACACAGTCCCTGTCCTATCCCGTCACACTATCCCTGTCCTATCCCGTCACACTATCCCTGTCCTATCCCGTCACACTATCCCTGTCCTACCCCGTCACACACATCACACAGTCTCTGTCCTATCCCGTCACACGTATCACACTGTCCCTGTCCTATTCCGTCACACTATCCCTGTCCTATCCCGTCACACACATCACACTATCCATGTCCTATCCCGTCACACTGTCCCTGTCCTATCCTGTCACACACATCACACTATCCCTGTCCTATCCCGTCACACTGTCCCTATCCTATCCCGTCACACACATCACACTATCCCTGTCCTATCCCGTCACACTGTCCCTGTCCTATCCCGTCACACACATCACACTATCCCTGTCCTATCCCGTCACACACATCACACAGTCCCTGTCCTATCCCGTCACACACATCACACTATCCCTGTCCTATCCCGTCACACACATCACACAGTCCCTGTCCTATCCCGTCACACACATCACACTATCCCTGTCCTATCCCGTCACACACATCACACAGTCCCTGTCCTATCCCGTCACACATCACACTGTCCCTGTCCTATCCCGTCACACTGTCCCTGTCCTATCCCGTCACACTATCCCTGTCCTATCCCGTCACACTGTTCCTGTCCTATCCCGTCACACACATCACACTATCCCTGTCCTATCCCGTCACACACATCACACAGTCCCTGTCCTATTCCGTCACACTGTCCCTGTCCTATCCCGTCACACAGTCCCTGTCCTATCCCATCACACTATCCCTGTACTATCCCGTCACACACATCACACTATCCCTGTCCTATCCCGTCACACTATCCCTGTCCTATCCCGTCACAAACATCACACTGTCCCTGTCCTATCCCGTCACACTGTCCCTGTCCTATCCCGTCACACACATCACACTATCCCTGTCCTATCCCGTCACACACATCACACTATCCCTGTCCTATCCCGTCACACATCACACTATCCCTGTCCTATCCCGTCACACATCACACTGTCCCTGTCCTATCCCGTCACACTGTCCCATCCCGTCACACTGTCCCTGTCCTATCTCGTCACACTAACCCTGTCCTATCCCGTCACACACATCACACAGTCCCTGTACTATCCCGTCACACTGTCCCTGTCCTATCCCGTCACACTGTCCCTGTCCTATCCCATCACACACATCACACTATCCCTGTCCTATCCCGTCACACATCACACTATCCCTGTCCTATCCCGTCACACATCACACTGTCCCTGTCCCATCCCGTCACACTGTCCCTGTCCTATCCCGTCACACTAACCCTGTCCTATCCCGTCACACACATCACACAGTCCCTGTACTATCCCGTCACACTGTCCCTGTCCTATCCCGTCACACTATCCCTGTCCTATCCCGTCACACTATCCCTGTCCTATCCCGTCACACTGTCCCTATCCTATCCCGTCACACACATCACACAGTCCCTGTCCTATCCCGTCACACTGTCCCTGTCCTATCCCGTCACACTATCCCTGTCCTATCCCGTTACACACATCACACAGTCCCTGTCCTATCCCGTCACACTGTCCCTGTCCTATCCCGTCACACAGTCCCTGTCCTATCCCATCACACTATCCCTGTACTATCCCGTCACACACATCACACAGTCCCTGTCCTATCCCATCACACTGTCCCTGTCCTATCCCGTCACACTATCCCTGTCCTATCCCGTCACACTGTCCCTGTCCTATCCCATCACACTGTCCCTGTCCTATCTCGTCACACTATCCCTGTCCTATCCCGTCACACTGTCCCTGTCCTATCCCGTCACACTGTCCCGGTCCTATCCCGTCACACTATCCCTGTCCTATCCCGTCACACGTATGACACTGTCCCTGTCCTATCCCGTCACACAGTCCCTGTCCTGTCCCGTCACACTATCCCTATCCTATCCCGTCACACTATCCCTGTCCTATCCCGTCACACGTATCACACTGTCCCTGTCCTATCCCGTCACACTATCCCTGTCCTATCCCGTCACACAGTCCCTGTCCTATCCCATCACACACATCACACTATCCCTGTCCTATCCCGTCACACTATCCCTGTCCTATCCCGTCACACTATCCCTGTCCTATCCCGTCACACTGTCCCTGTCCTATCCCGTCACACTATCCCTGTCCTATCCCGTAACACAGTGCCTGTCCTATCCCGTCACACTGTCCCTGTCCTATCGTGTCACACTGTCCCTGTCCTATCGTGTCACACTGTCCCTGTCCTATCCTGTCACACTATCCCTATCCTATCCCGTCACACGCATCACACTATCCCTGTCCTATCCCGTCACACTGTCCCTGTCCTATCCCTCACACTGTCCCTGTCCTATCCCGTCACACTGTCCCTGTCCTATCCTGTCACACTATCCCTGTCCTATCCCGTCACACTGTCCCTGTCCTATCCTGTCACACATCACACTGTCCCTGTCCTATCCCGTCACACACATCACACAGTCCCTGTCCTATACTGTCACACACATCACACTATCCCTGTCCTATCCCGTCACACACATCACACTATCCCTGTCCTATTCCGTCAAACTGTCCCTGTCCTATCCCGTCACACTATCCCTGTCCTATCCTGTCACACTGTCCCTGTCCTATCCCATCACACATCACACTGTCCCTGTCCTATCCTGTCACACAGTCCCTGTCCTATCCCGTCACACAGTCCATGTCCTATCCCGTCACACAGTCCATGTCCTATCCCGTCACACTGTCCCTGTCCTATCCCGTCACACAGTCCCTGTCCTATCCCGTCACACTATCCCTGTCCTATCCTGTCACACTGTCCCTGTCCTATCCCGTCACACTGTCCCTGTCCTATCCCGTCACACATCACACTGTCCCTGTCCTATCCTGTCACACAGTCCCTGTCCTATCCCGTCACACAGTCCCTGTCCTATCCCGTCACACAGTCCCTGTCCTATCCCATCACACTGTCCCTGTCCTATCCCGTCACACTGTCCCTGTCCTATCCCGTCACACTGTCCCTGTCCTATCCCGTCACACTATCCCTGTCCTATCCCGTCACACTGTCCCTGTCCTATCCCGTCACACTAACCCTGTCCTATCCCGTCACACACATCACACTATACCTGTCCTATCCCGTCACACATCACACTGTCCCTGTCCTATCCCGTCACACTGTCCCTGTCCTATCCCATCACACACATCACACAGTCCCTGTCCTATCCCGTCACACTATCCCTGTCCTATCCCATCACACGTATCACACTATCCCTGTCCTATCCCGTCACACACATCACACTATCACTCTCCCTGTCCTATCCCATCACACACATCACACTGTCCCTGTCCTATCCCGTCACTCATCACACTGTCCCTGTCCTATCCCGTCACACTATACCTGTCCTATCCCGTCACACACATCACACTATCCCTGTCCTATCCCGTCACACATCACACTGTCCCTGTCCTATCCCGTCACACTATCCCAGTCCTATCCCGTCACACACATCACACTGTCCCTGTCCTATCCCGTCACACTATCCCTGTCCTATCCCGTCACACACATCACACAGTCCCTGTCCTATCCCGTCACACTGTCCCTTTCCTATCCCGTCACACAGTCCCTGTCCTATCCCATCACACTATCCCTGTACTATCCCGTCACACACATCACACTATCCCTGTCCTATCCCGTCACACACATCACACTATCCCTGTCCTATCCCGTTACACACATCACACTGTCCCTGTCCTATCCCGTCACACTGTCCCTTTCCTATCCCGTCACACAGTCCCTGTCCTATCCCATCACACTATCCCTATACTATCCCGTCACACACATCACACAGTCCCTGTCCTATCCCATCACACTATCCCTGTCCTATCCCGTCACACACATCACACAGTCCCTGTCCTATCCCGTCACACACATCACACAGTCCCTGTCCTATACTGTCACACACATCACACTATCCCTGTCCTATCCCGTCACACAGTCCCTGTCCTATCCCATCACACTAACCCTGTTCTATCCCGTCACACTGTCCCTGTCCTATCCCGTCACACTGTCTCTGTCCTATCCCGTCACACTGTCCCTGTCCTATCCCGTCACACTATCCCTGTCCTATCCCGTCACACATCACACTATCCCTGTCCTATTCCGTCAAACTGTCCCTGTCCTATCCCGTCACACTGTCCCTGTCCTATCCTGTCACACTGTCCCTGTCCTATCCCGTCACACTGTCCCTGTCCTATCCCGTCACACAGTCCCTGTCCTATCCCGTCACACTGTCCCTGTCCTATCCCGTCACACATCACACTGTCCCTGTCCTATCCCGTCACACAGTCCCTGTCCTATCCCGTCACACAGTCCCTGTCCTATCCCGTCACACTGTCCCTGTCCTATCCCGTCACACAGTCCCTGTCCTATCCCGTCACACACATCACACTATCCCTGTCCTATCCCGTCACACTATCCCTGTCCTATCCTGTCACACTGTCCCTGTGCTATCCCGTCACACTGTCCCTGTCCTATCCCGTCACACTGTCCCTGTCCTATCCCGCCACACACATCACACTATCCCTGTCCTATCCCGTCACACTATCCCTGTCCTATCCCGTCAAACACATCACACTGTCCCTGTCCTATCCCGTCACACTGTCCCTGTCCTATCCCGTCACACACATCACACAGTCCCTGTCCTATCCCGTCACACTATCCCTGTCCTATCCCGTCACACTGTCCCTGTCCTATCCCGTCACACTGTCCGTGTCCTATCCCGTCACACACATCACACAGTCCCTGTCCTATCCCGTCACACTGTCCCTGTCCTATCCCGTCACACTATCCCTGTCCTATCCCGTCACACACATCACACTATCCCTGTCCTATCCCGTCACACTATCCCTGTCCTATCCCGTCACACTGTCCCTATCCTATCCCGTCACACACATCACACAGTCCCTGTCCTATCCCGTCACACTGTCCCTGTCCTATCCCGTCACACTATCCCTGTCCTATCCCGTTACACACATCACACAGTCCCTGTCCTATCCCGTCACACTGTCCCTGTCCTATCCCGTCACACAGTCCCTGTCCTATCCCATCACACTATCCCTGTACTATCCCGTCACACACATCACACAGTCCCTGTCCTATCCCATCACACTGTCCCTGTCCTATCCCGTCACACTATCCCTGTCCTATCCCGTCACACTGTCCCTGTCCTATCCCGTCACACTGTCCCGGTCCTATCCCGTCACACTATCCCTGTCCTATCCCGTCACACTATCCCAGTCCTATCCCGTCACACGTATGACACTGTCCCTGTCCTATCCCGTCACACAGTCCCTGTCCTGTCCCGTCACACTATCCCTGTCCTATCCCGTCACACTATCCCTGTCCTATCCCGTCACACGTATCACACTGTCCCTGTCCTATCCCGTCACACTATCCCTGTCCTATCCCGTCACACAGTCCCTGTCCTATCCCATCACACACATCACACTATCCCTGTCCTATCCCGTCACACTGTCCCTGTCCTATCCCGTCACACTATCCCTGTCCTATCCCGTCACACTATCCCTGTCCTATCCCGTCACACTGTCCCTGTCCTATCCCGTCACAC
This sequence comes from Taudactylus pleione, assembly GCA_031769625.1. Taxonomy (NCBI): domain Eukaryota; kingdom Metazoa; phylum Chordata; class Amphibia; order Anura; family Myobatrachidae; genus Taudactylus; species Taudactylus pleione. Next base: position 271,962 of record JAUIMM010000831.1, read on the forward strand.
TATCCCTGTCCTATCCCGTAACACAGTCCCTGTCCTATCCCGTCACACTGTCCCTGTCCTATCGTGTCACACTGTCCCTGTCCTATCGTGTCACACTGTCCCTGTCCTATCCTGTCACACTATCCCTATCCTATCCCGTCACACGCATCACACTATCCCTGTCCTATCCCGTCACACTGTCCCTGTCCTATCCCGTCACACTGTCCCTGTCCTATCCCGTCACACTGTCCCTGTCCTATCCCGTCACACTATCCCTGTCCTATCCCGTCACACTGTCCCTGTCCTATCCCGTCACACATCACACTGTCCCTGTCCTATCCCGTCACACACATCACACAGTCCCTGTCCTATACTGTCACACACATCACACTATCCCTGTCCTATCCCATCACACACATCACACTATCCGTGTCCTATTCCGTCAAACTGTCCCTGTCCTATCCCGTCACACTATCCCTGTCCTATCCTGTCACACTGTCCCTGTCCTATCCCATCACACATCACACTGTCCCTGTCCTATCCTGTCACACAGTCCCTGTCCTATCCCGTCACACAGTCCATGTCCTATCCCGTCACACAGTCCATGTCCTATCCCGTCACACTGTCCCTGTCCTATCCCGTCACACAGTCCCTGTCCTATCCCGTCACACTATCCCTGTCCTATCCTGTTACACTGTCCCTGTCCTATCCCGTCACACTGTCCCTGTCCTATCCCGTCACACATCACACTGTCCCTGTCCTATCCTGTCACACAGTCCCTGTCCTATCCCGTCACACAGTCCCTGTCCTATCCCGTCACACAGTCCCTGTCCTATCCCATCACACTGTCCCTGTCCTATCCCGTCACACTGTCCCTGTCCTATCCCGTCACACTGTCCCTGTCCTATCCCGTCACACTGTCCCTGTCCTATCCCGTCACACTATCCCTGTCCTATCCCGTCACACTGTCCCTGTCCTATCCCGTCACACACATCACACTATACCTGTCCTATCCCGTCACACATCACACTGTCCCTGTCCTATCCCGTCACACTGTCCCTGTCCTATCCCATCACACACATCACACAGTCCCTGTCCTATCCCGTCACACTATCCCTGTCCTATCCCGTCACACGTATCACACTATCCCTGTCCTATCCCGTCACACACATCACACTGTCCCTGTCCTATCCCGTCACTCATCACACTGTCCCTGTCCTATCCCGTCACACTATCCCTGTCCTATCCCGTCACACACATCACACTATCCCTGTCCTATCCCGTCACACTATACCTGTCCTATCCCGTCACACACATCACACTATCCCTGTCCTATCCCGTCACACATCACACTGTCCCTGTCCTATCCCGTCACACTATCCCAGTCCTATCCCGTCACACACATCACACTGTCCCTGTCCTATCCCGTCACACTATCCCTGTCCTATCCCGTCACACACATCACACAGTCCCTGTCCTATCCCGTCACACTGTCCCTGTCCTATCCCGTCACACTATCCCTGTACTATCCCATCACACACATCACACTATCCCTGTCCTATCCCGTCACACACATCACACTATCCCTGTCCTATCCCGTTACACACATCACACTGTCCCTGTCCTATCCCGTCACACTGTCCCTTTCCTATCCCGTCACACAGTCCCTGTCCTATCCCATCACACTATCCCTGTACTATCCCGTCACACACATCACACAGTCACTGTCCTATCCCATCACACTATCCCTGTCCTATCCCGTCACACACATCACACAGTCCCTGTCCTATCCCGTCACACACATCACACAGTCCCTGTCCTATACTGTCACACACATCACATTATCCCTGTCCTATCCCGTCACACTGTCGCTGTCCTTTCCCGTCACACTAACCCTGTTCTAACCCGTCATACTGTCCCTGTCCTTTCCCGTCACACTGTCTCTGTCCTATCCCGTCACACTATCCCTGTCCTATCCCGTCACACTATCCCTGTCCTATCCCGTCACACATCACACTATCCCTGTCCTATCCCGTCACACTATCCCTGTCCTATCCTGTCACACTGTCCCTGTCCTATCCCGTCACACTGTCCCTGTCCTATCCCGTCACACAGTCCCTGTCCTATCCCGTCACACACATCACACAGTCCCTGTCCTATCCCGTCACACTATCCCTGTCCTATCCCGTCACACTGTCCCTGTCCTATCCCGTCACACAGTCCCTGTCCTATCCCGTCACACACATCACTCTATCCCTATCCTATACTGTCACACTGTCCCTGTCCTATCCCGTCACACTATCCCTGTCCTATCCCGTCACACTGTCCCTGTCCTATCCCGTCACACAGTCCCTTTCCTATCCCGTCACACACATCACTCTATCCCTGTCCTGTCCCGTCACACTATCCCTGTCCTATCCCATCACACTGTCCCTGTCCTATCCCGTCACACTATCCCTGTCCTATCCCGTCACACTGTCCCTGTCCTTTCCCGTCACACACATCACACTATCCCTGTCCTATACTGTCACACTGTCCCTGTCCTATCCCGTCACACTATCTCTGTCCTATCCCGTCACACTGTCCCTGTCCTATCCCGTCACACTGTCCCTGTCCTATCCCGTCACACAGTCCCTGTCCTATCCCGTCACACTGTCCCTGTCCTATCCCGTCACACTATCACTGTCCTATCCCGTCACACTATCCCTGTCCTATCCCGTCACACTGTCCCTGTCCTATCCCGTCACACTGTCCCTGTCCTATCCCGTCACACTGTCCCTGTCCTATCCCGTCACACTATCCCTGTCCTATCCCGTCACACAGTCCCTGTCCGATCCCGTCACACTATCCCTGTCCTATCCCGTCACACAGTCCCTGTCCTATCCCGTCACACTATCCCTGTCCTATCCCGTCACACTATCCCTGTCCTATCCCGTCACACAGTCCCTGTCCTATCCCGTCACACACATCACACAGTCCCTGTCCTATCCCGTCACACTATCCCTGTCCTATACCGTCACACTATCCCTGTCCTATCCCGTCACACTATCCCTGTCCTATCCCGTCACACTATCCTTGTCCTACCCCGTCACACACATCACACAGTCCCTGTCCTATCCCGGCACACTATCCCTCTCCTATCCCGTCACACTATCCCTGTCCTATCCCGTCACACAGTCCCTGTCCTATCCCGTCACACTATCCCTGTCCTATCCCGTCACACACATCACACAGTCCCTGTCCTATCCCGTCACACTATCCCTGTCCTATCCCGTCACACTATCCCTGTCCGATCCCGTCACACTATCCCTGTCCTATGCCGTCACACGTATCACACTGTCCCTGTCCTATCCCGTCACACTATCCCTGTCCTATCCCGTCACACACATCACACTATCCCTGTCCTATCCCGTCACACACATCACACTATCCCTGTCCTATCCCTTCACACTGTCCCTGTCCTATCCCGTCACACACATCAAACTATCCCTGTCCTATCCCGTCACACACATCACACAGTCCCTGTCCTATCCCGTCACACACATCACACTATCCCTGTCCTATCCCGTCACACATCACAATGTCCCTGTCCTATCCCGTCACACATCACACTGTCCCTGTCATATCCCGTCACACTGTCCCTGTCCTATCCCGTCACACTGTCCCTGTCCTATCCCGCCACACTGTCCCTGTCCTATCCCGTCACACACATCACACTATCACTGTCCTATCCCGTCACACTGTCCCTGTCCTATCCCGTCACACTGTCCCTGTCCTATCCCGTCACAAATCACACTGTCCCTGTCCTATCCCGTCACACAGTCCATGTCCTATCCCGTCACACTGTCCCTGTCCTATCCCGTCACACTATCCCTGTCCTATCCCATCACACTGTCCCTGTCCTATCCCGTCACACACATCCCACTATCCCTGTCCTATCCCGTCACACACATCACACTATCCCTGTCCTATCCCGTCACACACATCACACTGTCCCTGTCCTATCCCGTCACACACATTACACTGTCCCTGTCCTATCCCGTCACACACATCACACTATCCCTGTCCTATCCCGTCACACTATCCCTGTCCTATCCCGTCACACACATCACACTATCCCTGTCCTATCCCGTCACACATCACACTGTCCCTGTCCTATCCTGTCACACTGTCCCTGTCCTATCCCGTCACACTATCCCTGTCCTATCCCGTCACACACATCACACTATCCCTGTCCTATCCCGTCACACATCACACTGTCCCTGTCCTATCCTGTCACACTGTCCCTGTCCTATCCTGTCACACTATCCCTGTCCTATCCCGTCACACTGTCCCTGTCCTATCCCGTCACACATCACACTGTCCCTGTCCTATCCCGTCACACTAACCCTGTCCTATCCCGTCACACACATCACACTATCCCTGTCCTATCCCGTCACACACATCACACTATCCCTGTCCTATCCCGTCACACACATCACACTGTCCCTGTCCTATCCCGTCACACTGTCCCTCTCCTATCCCGTCACACACATTACACTATCCCTGTCCTATCCCGTCACACTATCCCTGTCCTATCCCGTCACACTGTCCCTGTCCTATCCCGTCACACACATCACACAGTCCCTGTCCTATCCCGTCACACTGTCCCTGTCCTATCCCGTCACACACATTACACTATCCCTGTCCTATCCCGTCACACACATCACACTATCCCTGTCCTATCCCGTCACACACATCACACAGTCCCTGTCCTATCCCGTCACACACATCACACTATCCCTGTCCTATCCCGTCACACATCACACTGTCCCTGTCCTATCCCGTCACACATCACACTGTCCCTGTCCTATCCCGTCACACTGTCCCTGTCCTATCCCGTCACACTAACCCTGTCCTATCCCGTCACACACATCACACTATACCTGTCCTATCCCGTCAATCATCACACTGTCCCTGTCCTATCCCGTCACACTGTCCCTGTCCTATCCCATCACACACATCACACAGTCCCTGTCCTATCCCGTCACACTAACCCTGTCCTATCCCGTCACACACATCACACTATACCTGTCCTATCCCGTCACACATCACACTGTCCCTGTCCTATCCCGTCACACGTATCACACTATCCCTGTCCTATCCCGTCACACACATCACACTATCCCTGTCCTATCCCGTCACACTGTCCCTGTCCTATCCCGTCAGACACATCACACTATCCCTGTCCTATCCCATCACACACATCACACTGTCCCTGTCCTATCCCGTCACACACATCACACTGTCCCTGTCCCATCCCGTCACACTATCCCTGTCCTATCCCGTCACACATCACACTGTCCCTGTCCTATCCCGTCACACTATCCCAGTCCTATCCCGTCACACACATCACACTGTCCCTGTCCTATCCCGTCACACTATCCCTGTCTTATCCCGTCACACACATCACACAGTCCCTTTCCTATCCCTTCACACAGTCCCTGTCCTATCCCATCACACTATCCCTGTACTATCCCGTCACACACATCACACTATCCCTGTCCTATCCCGTCACACTGTCCCTGTCCTATCCCGTCACACACATCACACTATCCCTGTCCTATCCCGTCACACACATCACACTATCCCTGTCCTATCCCGTTACACAAATCACACTATCCCTGTCCAATCCCGTCACACTATCCCTGTCCTATCCCATCACACACATCACACAGTCCCTGTCCTATCCCGTCACACTGTCCCTGTCCTATCCCCTCACACAGTCCCTGTCCTATCCCGTCACACACATCACACAGTCCCTGTCCTATCCCGTCACACACATCACACTATCCCTGTCCTATCCCGTCACACATCACACTGTCCCTGTCCTATCCCGTCACACTGTCCCTGTCCTGTCCCGTCACACTGTCCCTGTCCTATCCCGTCACACACATCACACTATACCTGTCCTATCCCGACACACACATCACACTGTCCCTGTCCTATCCCGTCACACTGTCCCTGTCCTATCCCGTCACACTGTCCCTGTCCTATCCCATCACACTATCCCTGTCCTATCCCGTCACACACATCTCACTATCCCTGTCCTATCCCGTCACACTATCCCTGTCCTATCCCGTCACACTGTCCCTGTCCTATCCCGTCACACACATCACACAGTCCCTGTCCTATCCCGTCACACTGTCCCTGTCCTATCCCGTCACACTATCCCTGTCCTATCCCGTCACACACATCACACAGTCCCTGTCCTATCCCGTCACACACATCACACAGTCCCTGTCCTATCCCATCACACAGTCCCTGTCCTATCCCGTCACACTGTCCCTGTCCTATCCCATCACACAGTCCCTGTCCTATCCCGTCACACACATCACACAGTCCCTGTCCTATCCCGTCACACACATCACACAGTCCCTGTCCTATCCCGTCACACTATCCCTGTCCTATCCCGTCACACAGTCCCTGTCCTATCCCGTCACACTATCCCTGTCCTATCACGTCACACTATCCCTGTCCTATCCCGTCACACGTATCACACTCTCCCTGTCCTATCCCGTCACACAATCCCTCTCCTATCCCGTCACACACATCACACTGTCCCTGTCCTATCCCGTCACACTGTCCCTGTCCTATCCCGTCACACTGTCCCTGTCCTATCCCGTCACACACATCACACTGTCCCTGTCCTATCCCATCACACTGTCCCTGTCCTATCCCGCCACACTATCCCTGTCCTATCCCGTCACACTGTCCCTGTCCTATCCCGTCACACTGTCCCTGTCCTATCCCGTCACACTGTCCCTGTCCTATCCCATCACACAGTCCATGTCCTATCCCGTCACACTATCCCTGTCCTATCCCGTCACACTGTCCCTGTCCTATCCCGTCACACTGTCCATGTCCTATCCCGTCACACAGTCCCTGTGCTATCCCGTCACACTGTCCCTGTCCTATCCCGTCACACTGTCCCTGTCCTATCCCGTCACACTATCCCTGTCCTATCCCGTCACACAGTCCTTGTCCTATCCCGTCACACTATCCCTGTCCTATCCCGTCACACTATCCCTGTCCTATCCCGTCACTCTATCCCTCTCCTATCCCGTCACACTATCCCTGTCCTATCCCGTCACACAGTCCCTGTCCTATCCCGTCACACTATCCCTGTCCTATCCCATCACACAGTTCCTGTCCTATCCCGTCACACACATCACACAGTCCCTGTCCTATCCCGTCACACTATCCCTGTCCTATCCCGTCACACAATCCCTGTCCTATCCCGTCACACTATCCCTGTCCTATCCCGTCACACTATCCCTGTCCTACCCCGTCACACACATCACACAGTCTCTGTCCTATCCCGTCACACGTATCACACTGTCCCTGTCCTATCCCGTCACACTATCCCTGTCCTATCCCGTCACACACATCACACTATCCATGTCCTATCCCGTCACACTGTCCCTGTCCTATCCCGTCACACACATCACACTATCCCTGTCCTATCCCGTCACACTGTCCCTGTCCTATCCCGTCACACACATCACACTATCCCTGTCCTATCCCGTCACACTGTCCCTGTCCTATCCCGTCACACACATCACACTATCCCTGTCCTATCCCGTCACACACATCACACAGTCCCTGTCCTATCCCGTCACACACATCACACTATCCCTGTCCTATCCCGTCACACATCACACTGTCCCTGTCCTATCCCGTCACACTGTCCCTGTCCTATCCCATCACACTGTCCCTGTTCTATCCCGTCACACTATCCCTGTCCTATCCCATCACACTGTCCCTGTTCTATCCCGTCACACACATCACACTATCCCTGTCCTATCCCGTCACACACATCACACAGTCCCTGTCCTATCCCGTCACACTGTCCCTGTCCTATCCCATCACACTGTCCCTGTCCTATCCCGTCACACTATCCCTGTCCTATCCCATCACACTGTCCCTGTTCTATCCCGTCACACACATCACACTATCCCTGTACTATCCCGTCACACACATCACACAGTCCCTGTCCTATCCCGTCACACTGTCCCTGTCCTATCCAGTCACACAGTCCCTGTCCTATCCCATCACACTATCCCTGTACTATCCCGTCACACACATCACACTATCCCTGTCCTATCCCGTCACACTATCCCTGTCCTATCCCGTCACAAACATCACACTATCCCTGTCCTATCCCGTCACACACTTCACACTGTCCCTGTCTTATCCCGTCACTCTATCCCTCTCCTATCCCGTCACACTATCCCTGTCCTATCCCGTCACACAGTCCCTGTCCTATCCCGTCACACTATCCCTGTCCTATCCCATCACACAGTTCCTGTCCTATCCCGTCACACACATCACACAGTCCCTGTCCTATCCCGTCACACTATCCCTGTCCTATCCCGTCACACAATCCCTGTCCTATCCCGTCACACTATCCCTGTCCTATCCCGTCACACTATCCCTGTCCTACCCCGTCACACACATCACACAGTCTCTGTCCTATCCCGTCACACGTATCACACTGTCCCTGTCCTATCCCGTCACACTATCCCTGTCCTATCCCGTCACACACATCACACTATCCATGTCCTATCCCGTCACACTGTCCCTGTCCTATCCCGTCACACACATCACACTATCCCTGTCCTATCCCGTCACACTGTCCCTGTCCTATCCCGTCACACACATCACACTATCCCTGTCCTATCCCGTCACACTGTCCCTGTCCTATCCCGTCACACACATCACACTATCCCTGTCCTATCCCGTCACACACATCACACAGTCCCTGTCCTATCCCGTCACACACATCACACTATCCCTGTCCTATCCCGTCACACATCACACTGTCCCTGTCCTATCCCGTCACACTGTCCCTGTCCTATCCCGTCACACTATCCCTGTCCTATCCCGTCACACTGTCCCTGTTCTATCCCGTCACACACATCACACTATCCCTGTCCTATCCCGTCACACACATCACACAGTCCCTGTCCTATCCCGTCACACTGTCCCTGTCCTATCCAGTCACACAGTCCCTGTCCTATCCCATCACACTATCCCTGTACTATCCCGTCACACACATCACACTATCCCTGTCCTATCCCGTCACACTATCCCTGTCCTATCCCGTCACAAACATCACACTATCCCTGTCCTATCCCGTCACACACATCACACTGTCCCTGTCTTATCCCGTCACACTATCCCTGTCCTATCCCGTCACACTGTCCCTGTCCTATCCCGTCACACACATCACACTGTCCCTGTCTTATCCCGTCACACTATCCCTGTCCTATCCCGTCACACTGTCCCTGTCCTATCCCGTCACACTGTCCCATCCCGTCGCACTGTCCCTGTCCTATCCCGTCACACTAACCCTGTCCTATCCCGTCACACACATCACACTATACCTGTCCTATCCCGTCACACACATCACACAGTCCCTGTACTATCCCGTCACACTGTCCCTGTCCTATCCCGTCACACACATCACACTATCCCTGTCCTATCCCGTCACACTATCCCTGTCCTATCCCGTCACACTGTCCCTATCCTATCCCGTCACACACATCACACAGTCCCTGTCCTATCCCGTCACACTGTCCCTGTCCTATCCCGTCACACTATCCCTGTCCTATCCCGTTACACACATCACACAGTCCCTGTCCTATCCCGTCACACTGTCCCTGTCCTATCCCGTCACACAGTCCCTGTCCTATTCCATCACACTATCCCTGTCCTATCCCGTCACACTGTCCCGGTCCTATCCCGTCACACTATCCCTGTCCTATCCCGTCACACTATCCCAGTCCTATCCCGTCACACGTATGACACTGTCCCTGTCCTATCCCGTCACACAGTCCCTGTCCTGTCCCGTCACACTATCCCTGTCCTATCCCGTCACACTATCCCTGTCCTATCCCGTCACACGTATCACACTGTCCCTGTCCTATCCCGTCACACTATCCCTGTCCTATCCCGTCACACAGTCCCTGTCCTATCCCATCACACACATCACACTATCCCTGTCCTATCCCGTCACACTATCCCTGTCCTATCCCGTCACACTGTCCCTGTCCTATCCCGTCACACTATCCCTGTCCTATCCCGTAACAGTCCCTGTCCTATCCCGTCACACTGTCCCTGTCCTATCGTGTCACACTGTCCCTGTCCTATCCTGTCACACTATCCCTATCCTATCCCGTCACACGCATCACACTATCCCTGTCCTATCCCGTCACACTATCCCTGTCCTATCCCGTCACACTGTCCCTGTCCTATCCCGTCACACTATCCCTGTCCTATCCCGTAACACAGTCCCTGTCCTATCCCGTCACACTGTCCCTGTCCTATCGTGTCACACTGTCCCTGTCCTATCCTGTCACACTATCCCTATCCTATCCCGTCACACGCATCACACTATCCCTGTCCTATCCCGTCACACTGTCCCTGTCCTATCCCGTCACACTGTCCCTGTCCTATCCCGTCACACTGTCCCTGTCCTATCCCGTCACACTATCCCTGTCCTATCCCGTCACACAGTCCCTGTCCTAGCCCGTCACACAGTCCCTGTCCTATCCCGTCACACTATCCCTGTCCTATCCCGTCACACTATCCCTGTCCTATCCCGTCACACTATCCCTGTCCTATCCCGTCACACTATCCCTGTCATATCCCGTCACACTATCCCTGTCCTATCCCGTCACACTGTCCCATCCCGTCGCACTGTCCCTGTCCTATCCCGTCACACTAACCCTGTCCTATCCCGTCACACACATCACACTATACCTGTCCTATCCCGTCACACACATCACACAGTCCCTGTACTATCCCGTCACACTGTCCCTGTCCTATCCCGTCACACTGTCCCTGTCCTATCCCGTCACACACATCACACTATCCCTGTCCTATCCCGTCACACTATCCCTGTCCTATCCCGTCACACTGTCCCTATCCTATCCCGTCACACACATCACACAGTCCCTGTCCTATCCCATCACAGTGTCCCTGTCCTATCCCGTCACACTATCCCTGTCCTATCCCGTTACACACATCACACAGTCCCTGTCCTATCCCGTCACACTGTCCCTGTCCTATCCCGTCACACTATCCCTGTCCTATCCCATCACACTGTCCCTGTCCTATCCCGTCACACTGTCCCTGTCCTATCCCGTCACACTATCCCTGTCCTATCCCGTCACACTGTCCCTGTTCTATCCCGTCACACTGTCCCTGTCCTATCCCGTCACACAGTCCATGTCCTATCCCGTCACACAGTCCCTGTCCTATCCCGTCACACTATCCCTGTCCTATCCCGTCACACACATCACACTCTCCCTGTCCTATACTGTCACACACATCACACTCTCCCTGTCCTATACTGTCACACTGTCCCTGTCCTATCCCGTCACACTGTCCCTGTCCTTTCCCGTCACACACATCACACTCTCCCTGTCCTATACTGTCACACTGTCCCTGTCCTATCCCGTCACACTGTCCCTGTCCTATCCCGTCACACTGTCCCTGTCCTATCCCGTCACACTGTCCCTGTCCTATCCCGTCACACTGTCCCTGTCCTATCCCGTCACACTGTCCCTGTCCTATCCCGTCACACAGTCCCTGTCGTATCCCGTCACACTATCCCTGTCCTATCCCGTCACTCACATCACACAGTTCCTGTCCTATCCCGTCACACACATCACACAGTCCCTGTCCTATCCCGTCACACTATCCCTGTCCTATCCCGTCACACAATCCCTGTCCTATCCCGTCACACTATCCCTGTCCTACCCCGTCACACACATCACACAGTCTCTGTCCTATCCCGTCACACGTATCACACTGTCCCTGTCCTATCCCGTCACACACATCACACTATCCATGTCCTATCCCGTCACACTGTCCCTGTCCTATCCCGTCACACACATCACACTATCCCTGTCCTATCCCGTCACACTGTCCCTGTCCTATCCCGTCACACACATCACACTATCCCTGTCCTATCCCGTCACACTGTCCCTGTCCTATCCCGTCACACACATCACACTATCCCTGTCCTATCCCGTCACACACATCACACAGTCCCTGTCCTATCCCGTCACACACATCACACTATCCCTGTCCTATCCCATCACACATCACACTGTCCCTGTCCTATCCCGTCACACTGTCCCTGTCCTATCCCGTCACACTATCCCTGTCCTATCCCGTCACACTGTCCCTGTCCTATCCCGTCACACACATCACACTATCCCTGTCCTATCCCGTCACACACATCACACAGTCCCTGTCCTATCCCGTCACACTGTCCCTGTCCTATCCAGTCACACAGTCCCTGTCCTATCCCATCACACTATCCCTGTACTATCCCGTCACACACATCACACTATCCCTGTCCTATCCCGTCACACTATCCCTGTCCTATCCCGTCACAAACATCACACTATCCCTGTCCTATCCCGTCACACACATCACACTGTCCCTGTCTTATCCCGTCACACTATCCCTGTCCTATCCCGTCACACTGTCCCTGTCCTATCCCGTCACACACATCACACTGTCCCTGTCTTATCCCGTCACACTATCCCTGTCCTATCCCGTCACACTATCCCTGTCCTATCCCGTCACACATCACACTATCCCTGTCCTATCCCGTCACACATCACACTGTCCCTGTCCCATCCCGTCGCACTGTCCCTGTCCTATCCCGTCACACTAACCCTGTCCTATCCCGTCACACACATCACACTATACCTGTCCTATCCCGTCACACACATCACACAGTCCCTGTACTATCCCGTCACACTGTCCCTGTCCTATCCCGTCACACTGTCCCTGTCCTATCCCGTCACACACATCACACTATCCCTGTCCTATCCCGTCACACTATCCCTGTCCTATCCCGTCACACTGTCCCTATCCTATCCCGTCACACACATCACACAGTCCCTGTCCTATCCCATCACACTGTCCCTGTCCTATCCCGTCACACTATCCCTGTCCTATCCCGTTACACACATCACACAGTCCCTGTCCTATCCCGTCACACTGTCCCTGTCCTATCCCGTCACACACATCACACTATCCCTGTCCTATCCCGTCACACTGTCCCTGTCCTATCCCGTCACACTATCCCTGTACTATCCCGTCACACACATCACACAGTCCCTGTCCTATCCCATCACACTGTCCCTGTCCTATCCCGTCACACTATCCCTGTCCTATCCCGTCAAACTGTCCCTGTCCTATCCCGTCACACTGTCCCGGTCCTATCCCGTCACACTATCCCTGTCCTATCCCGTCACACTATCCCAGTCCTATCCCGTCACACGTATGACACTGTCCCTGTCCTATCCCGTCACACAGTCCCTGTCCTGTCCCGTCACACTATCCCTGTCCTATCCCGTCACACTATCCCTGTCCTATCCCGTCATACGTATCACACTGTCCCTGTCCTATCCCGTCACACTATCCCTGTCCTATCCCATCACACAGTCCCTGTCCTATCCCATCACACACATCACACTATCCCTGTCCTATCCCGTCACACTATCCCTGTCCTATCCCGTCACACTGTCCCTGTCCTATCCCGTCACACTATCCCTGTCCTATCCCGTAACACAGTCCCTGTCCTATCCCGTCACACTGTCCCTGTCCTATCGTGTCACACTGTCCCTGTCCTATCGTGTCACACTGTCCCTGTCCTATCCTGTCACACTATCCCTATCCTATCCCGTCACACGCATCACACTATCCCTGTCCTATCCCGTCACACTGTCCTTGTCCTATCCCGTCACACTGTCCCTGTCCTATCCCATCACACTGTCCCTGTCCTATCCCGTCACACTATCCCTGTCCTATCCCGTCACACAGTCCCTGTCCTAGCCCGTCACACAGTCCCTGTCCTATCCCGTCACACTATCCCTGTCCTATCCCGTCACACTATCCCTGTCCTATCCCGTCACACTATCCCTGTCCTATCCCGTCACACTATCCCTGTCATATGTCGTCACACTATCCCTGTCCTATCCCGTCACACTATCCCTGTCCTATCCCGTCACACTGTCCCATCCCGTCGCACTGTCCCTGTCCTATCCCGTCACACTAACCCTGTCCTATCCCGTCACACACATCACACTATACCTGTCCTATCCCGTCACACACATCACACAGTCCCTGTACTATCCCGTCACACTGTCCCTGTCCTATCCCGTCACACTGTCCCTGTCCTATCCCGTCACACACATCACACAGTCCCTGTCCTATCCCGTCACAGTGTCCCTGTCCTATCCCGTCACACTATCCCTGTCCTATCCCGTTACACACATCACACAGTCCCTGTCCTATCCCGTCACACTGTCCCTGTCCTATCCCGTCACACAGTCCCTGTCCTATCCCATCACACTATCCCTGTACTATCCCGTCACACACATCACACAGTCCCTGTCCTATCCCATCACACTGTCCCTGTCCTATCCCGTCACACTATCCCTGTCCTATCCCGTCAAACTGTCCCGGTCCTATCCCGTCACACTATCCCTGTCCTATCCCGTCACACTATCCCAGTCCTATCCCGTCACACGTATGACACTGTCCCTGTCCTATCCCGTCACACAGTCCCTGTCCTGTCCCGTCACACTATCCCTGTCCTATCCCGTCACACTATCCCTGTCCTATCCCGTCACACGTATCACACTGTCCCTGTCCTATCCCGTCACACTATCCCTGTCCTATCCCGTCACACAGTCCCTGTCCTATCCCATCACACACATCACACTATCCCTGTACTATCCCGTCACACTATCCCTGTCCTATCCCGTCACACTGTCCCTGTCCTATCCCGTCACACTATCCCTGTCCTATCCCGTCACACTGTCCCTGTCCTATCGTGTCACACTGTCCCTGTCCTATCGTGTCACACTGTCCCTGTCCTATCCTGTCACACTATCCCTATCCTATCCCGTCACACGCATCACACTATCCCTGTCCTATCCCGTCACACTGTCCCTGTCCTATCCCGTCACACTATCCCTGTCCTATCCCGTCACACTGTCCCTGTCCTATCCCGTCACACTATCCCTGTCCTATCCCGTCACACTGTCCCTGTCCTATCCCGTCACACTGTCCCTGTCCTATCCCGTCACACTATCCCTGTCCTATCCCGTCACACAGTCCCTGTCCTAGCCCGTCACACAGTCCCTGTCCTATCCCGTCACACTATCCCTGTCCTATCCCGTCACACTATCCCTGTCCTATCCCGTCACACTATCCCTGTCCTATCCCGTCACACTATCCCTGTCATATCCCGTCACACTATCCCTGTCCTATCCCGTCACACTATCCCTGTCCTATTCCGTCACACAGTCACTGTCCTATCCCGTCACACACATCACACAGTCCCTGTCCTATACTGTCACACACATCACACTATCCCTGTCCTATCCCGTCACAAACATCACACTATCCCTGTCCTATCCCGTCACACAGTCCCTGTCCTATCCCGTCACACAGTCCCTGTCCTATCCCGTCACACTATCCCTGTCCTATCCCGTCACACAGTCCCTGTCCCATCCCGTCACACACATCACACAGTCCCTGCCTATCCCGTCACACTATCCCCGTCCTATCCCGTCACACTATCCCTGTCCTGTCCAGTCACACTATCCCTGTCCTATCCCGTCACACTGTCCCTGTCCTATCCCGTCACACTGTCCCTGTCCTATCCCGTCACACATCACACTGTCCCTGTCCTATCCCGTCTCACTGTCCCTGTCCTATCCCGTCTCACAGTCCCTGTCCTATCCCGTCACACAGTCCCTGTCCTATCCCGTCACACAGTCCCTGTCCTATCCCGTCACACTGTCCCTGTCCTATCCCGTCACACTATCCCTGTCCTATCCCGTCACACTGTCCCTGTCCTATCCCGTCACACATCACAATGTCCCTGTCCTATCCCGTCACACACATCACACAGTCCCTGTCCTATCCCGTCACACACATCACACTATCCCTGTCCTATTCCGTCAAACTGTCCCTGTCCTATCCCGTCACACTATCCCTGTCCTATCCTGTCACACTGTCTCTGTCCTATCCCGTCACACATCACACAGTCCCTGTCCTATCCCGTCACACAGTCCATGTCCTATCCCGTCACACTGTCCCTGTCCTATCCCGTCACACAGTCCCTGTCCTATCCCGTCACACAGTCCCTGTCCTATCCCGTCACACAGTCCCTGTCCTATCCCGTCACACTATCCCTGTCCTATCCTGTCACACTGTCCCTGTCCTATCCCGTCACACTGTCCCTGTCCTATCCCGTCACACATCACACTGTCCCTGTCCTATCACGTCACACAGTCCCTGTCCTATCCCGTCACACAGTCCCTGTCCTATCCCATCACACTGTCCCTGTCCTATCCCGTCACACTGTCCCTGTCCTATCCCGTCACACTGTCCCTGTCCTATCCCGTCACACTATCCCTGTCCTATCCCGTCACACTGTCCCTGTCCTATCCCGTCACACACATCACACAGTCCCTGTTCTATCCCGTCACACTATCCCTGTCCTATCCCGTCACACTGTCCCTGTCCTATCCCGTCACACAGTCCCTGTCCTATCCGTCACACACATCACACTATCCCTGTCCTGTCCCCTCACACTATCCCTGTCCTATCCCATCACACTGTCCCTGTCCTATCCCGTCACAGTGTCCCTGTCCTATCCCGTCACACAGTCCCTGTCCTATCCCGTCACACACATCACACTATCCCTGTACTGTCCCGTCACACTATCCCTGTCCTA
Source organism: Taudactylus pleione (assembly GCA_031769625.1). Lineage (NCBI taxonomy): Eukaryota > Metazoa > Chordata > Amphibia > Anura > Myobatrachidae > Taudactylus > Taudactylus pleione. The sequence continues at coordinate 288,760 of JAUIMM010000831.1, forward strand.
TCCCGTCACACTATCCCTGTCCTATCCCGTCACACTGTCCCTGTCCTATCCCGTCACACTATCCCTGTCCTATCCCGTCACACTATCCCTGTCCTATCCCGTCACACTGTCCCTGTCCTATCCCGTCACACTGTCCCTGTCCTATCCCGTCACACTATCCCTGTCCTATCACTATCCCTGTCCTGTCCCCTCACACTATCCCTGTCCTATCCCATCACACTGTCCCTGTCCTATCCCGTCACAGTGTCCCTGTCCTATCCCGTCACACAGTCCCTGTCCTATCCCGTCACACACATCACACTATCCCTGTCCTGTCCCGTCACACTATCCCTGTCCTATCCCGTCACACTATCCCTGTCCTATCCCGTCACACTGTCCCTGTCCTATCCCGTCACACTATCCCTGTCCTATCCCGTCACACTATCCCTGTCCTATCCCGTCACACTGTCCCTGTCCTATCCCGTCACACTGTCCCTGTCCTATCCCGTCACACTATCCCTGTCCTATCCCATCACACTGTCCCTGTCCTATCCCGTCACACTGTCCCTGTCCTATCCCGTCACACTGTCCCTGTTCTATCCCGTCACACTGTCCCTGTTCTATCCCGTCACACTGTCCCTGTCCTATCCCGTCACACAGTCCATGTCCTATCCCGTCACACAGTCCCTGTCCTATCCCGTCACACTATCCCTGTCCTATCCCGTCACACTGTCCCTGTCCTATCCCGTCACACACATCACACTCTCCCTGTCCTATACTGTCACACTGTCCCTGTCCTATCCCGTCACACTGTCCCTGTCCTATCCCGTCACACTGTCCCTGTCCTATCCCGTCACACTGTCCCTGTCCTATCCCGTCACACTGTCCCTGTCCTATCCCGTCACACAGTCCCTGTCGTATCCCGTCACACTATCCCTGTCCTATCCCGTCACTCACATCACACAGTTCCTGTCCTATCCCGTCACACACATCACACTGTCCCTGTCCTATCCCGTCACACACATCACACTATCCATGTCCTATCCCGTCACACTGTCCTTGTCCTATCCCGTCACACACATCACACTATCCCTGTCCTATCCCGTCACACTGTCCCTGTCCTATCCCGTCACACACATCACACTATCCCTGTCCTATCCCGTCACACTGTCCCTGTCCTATCCCGTCACACACATCACACTATCCCTGTCCTATCCCGTCACACACATCACACAGTCCCTGTCCTATCCCGTCACACACATCACACTATCCCTGTCCTATCCCATCACACATCACACTGTCCCTGTCCTATCCCGTCACACTGTCCCTGTCCTATCCCGTCACACTATCCCTGTCCTATCCCGTCACACTGTCCCTGTCCTATCCCGTCACACACATCACACTATCCCTGTCCTATCCCGTCACACACATCACACAGTCCCTGTCCTATCCCGTCACACTGTCCCTGTCCTATCCAGTCACACAGTCCCTGTCCTATCCCATCACACTATCCCTGTACTATCCCGTCACACACATCACACTATCCCTGTCCTATCCCGTCACACTATCCCTGTCCTATCCCGTCACAAACATCACACTATCCCTGTCCTATCCCGTCACACACATCACACTGTCCCTGTCTTATCCCGTCACACTATCCCTGTCCTATCCCGTCACACTGTCCCTGTCCTATCCCGTCACACACATCACACTGTCCCTGTCTTATCCCGTCACACTATCCCTGTCCTATCCCGTCACACTATCCCTGTCCTATCCCGTCACACATCACACTATCCCTGTCCTATCCCGTCACACATCACACTGTCCCTGTCCCATCCCGTCGCACTGTCCCTGTCCTATCCCGTCACACTAACCCTGTCCTATCCCGTCACACACATCACACTATACCTGTCCTATCCCGTCACACACATCACACAGTCCCTGTACTATCCCGTCACACTGTCCCTGTCCTATCCCGTCACACTGTCCCTGTCCTATCCCGTCACACACATCACACTATCCCTGTCCTATCCCGTCACACTATCCCTGTCCTATCCCGTCACACTGTCCCTATCCTATCCCGTCACACACATCACACAGTCCCTGTCCTATCCCGTCACACTGTCCCTGTCCTATCCCGTCACACTATCCCTGTCCTATCCCGTTACACACATCACACAGTCCCTGTCCTATCCCGTCACACTGTCCCTGTCCTATCCCGTCACACACATCACACTATCCCTGTCCTATCCCGTCACACTGTCCCTGTCCTATCCCGTCACACTATCCCTGTACTATCCCGTCACACACATCACACAGTCCCTGTCCTATCCCATCACACTGTCCCTGTCCTATCCCGTCACACTATCCCTGTCCTATCCCGTCAAACTGTCCCTGTCCTATCCCGTCACACTGTCCCGGTCCTATCCCGTCACACTATCCCTGTCCTATCCCGTCACACTATCCCAGTCCTATCCCGTCACACGTATGACACTGTCCCTGTCCTATCCCGTCACACAGTCCCTGTCCTGTCCCGTCACACTATCCCTGTCCTATCCCGTCACACTATCCCTGTCCTATCCCGTCATACGTATCACACTGTCCCTGTCCTATCCCGTCACACTATCCCTGTCCTATCCCGTCACAAAGTCCCTGTCCTATCCCATCACACACATCACACTATCCCTGTCCTATCCCGTCACACTATCCCTGTCCTATCCCGTCACACTGTCCCTGTCCTATCCCGTCACACTATCCCTGTCCTATCCCGTAACACAGTCCCTGTCCTATCCCGTCACACTGTCCCTGTCCTATCGTGTCACACTGTCCCTGTCCTATCGTGTCACACTGTCCCTGTCCTATCCTGTCACACTATCCCTATCCTATCCCGTCACACGCATCACACTATCCCTGTCCTATCCCGTCACACTGTCCCTGTCCTATCCCGTCACACTGTCCCTGTCCTATCCCATCACACTGTCCCTGTCCTATCCCGTCACACTATCCCTGTCCTATCCCGTCACACAGTCCCTGTCCTAGCCCGTCACACAGTCCCTGTCCTATCCCGTCACACTATCCCTGTCCTATCCCGTCACACTATCCCTGTCCTATCCCGTCACACTATCCCTGTCATATCCCGTCACACTATCCCTGTCCTATCCCGTCACACTATCCCTGTCCTATCCCGTCACACTGTCCCATCCCGTCGCACTGTCCCTGTCCTATCCCGTCACACTAACCCTGTCCTATCCCGTCACACACATCACACTATACCTGTCCTATCCCGTCACACACATCACACAGTCCCTGTACTATCCCGTCACACTGTCCCTGTCCTATCCCGTCACACTGTCCCTGTCCTATCCCGTCACACACATCACACAGTCCCTGTCCTATCCCGTCACAGTGTCCCTGTCCTATCCCGTCACACTATCCCTGTCCTATCCCGTTACACACATCACACAGTCCCTGTCCTATCCCGTCACACTGTCCCTGTCCTATCCCGTCACACAGTCCCTGTCCTATCCCATCACACTATCCCTGTACTATCCCGTCACACACATCACACAGTCCCTGTCCTATCCCATCACACTGTCCCTGTCCTATCCCGTCACACTATCCCTGTCCTATCCCGTCAAACTGTCCCTGTCCTATCCCGTCACACTGTCCCGGTCCTATCCCTTCACACTATCCCTGTCCTATCCCGTCACACTATCCCAGTCCTATCCCGTCACACGTATGACACTGTCCCTGTCCTATCCCGTCACACAGTCCCTGTCCTGTCCCGTCACACTATCCCTGTCCTATCCTGTCACACTATCCCTGTCCTATCCCGTCACACGTATCACACTGTCCCTGTCCTATCCCGTCACACTATCCCTGTCCTATCCCGTCACACAGTCCCTGTCCTATCCCATCACACACATCACACTATCCCTGTACTATCCCGTCACACTATCCCTGTCCTATCCCGTCACACTGTCCCTGTCCTATCCCGTCACACTATCCCTGTCCTATCCCGTAACACAGTCCCTGTCCTATCCCGTCACACTGTCCCTGTCCTATCGTGTCACACTGTCCCTGTCCTATCGTGTCACACTGTCCCTGTCCTATCCTGTCACACTATCCCTATCCTATCCCGTCACACGCATCACACTATCCCTGTCCTATCCCGTCACACTGTCCCTGTCCTATCCCGTCACACTGTCCCTGTCCTATCCCGTCACACTGTCCCTGTCCTATCCCGTCACACTATCCCTGTCCTATACCGTCACACAGTCCCTGTCCTAGCCCGTCACACAGTCCCTGTCCTATCCCGTCACACTATCCCTGTCCTATCCCGTCACACTATCCCTGTCCTATCCCGTCACACTATCCCTGTCCTATCCCGTCACACTATCCCTGTCCTATCCCGTCACACTATCCCTGTCATATCCCGTCACACTATCCCTGTCCTATCCCGTCACACTATCCCTGTCCTATCCCGTCACACAGTCACTGTCCTATCCCGTCACACACATCACACAGTCCCTGTCCTATACTGTCACACACATCACACTATCCCTGTCCTATCCCGTCACAAACATCACACTATCCCTGTCCTATCCCGTCACACAGTCCCTGTCCTATCCCGTCACACAGTCCCTGTCCTATCCCGTCACACTATCCCTGTCCTATCCCGTCACACAGTCCCTGTCCCATCCCGTCACACACATCACACAGTCCCTGCCTATCCCGTCACACTATCCCCGTCCTATCCCGTCACACTATCCCTGTCCTGTCCAGTCACACTATCCCTGTCCTATCCCGTCACACTGTCCCTGTCCTATCCCGTCACACTGTCCCTGTCCTATCCCGTCACACATCACACTGTCCCTGTCCTATCCCGTCTCACTGTCCCTGTCCTATCCCGTCTCACAGTCCCTGTCCTATCCCGTCACACAGTCCCTGTCCTATCCCGTCACACAGTCCCTGTCCTATCCCGTCACACTGTCCCTGTCCTATCCCGTCACACTATCCCTGTCCTATCCCGTCACACTGTCCCTGTCCTATCCCGTCACACATCACAATGTCCCTGTCCTATCCCGTCACACACATCACACAGTCCCTGTCCTATCCCGTCACACACATCACACTATCCCTGTCCTATTCCGTCAAACTGTCCCTGTCCTATCCCGTCACACTATCCCTGTCCTATCCTGTCACACTGTCTCTGTCCTATCCCGTCACACATCACACAGTCCCTGTCCTATCCCGTCACACAGTCCATGTCCTATCCCGTCACACTGTCCCTGTCCTATCCCGTCACACAGTCCCTGTCCTATCCCGTCACACAGTCCCTGTCCTATCCCGTCACACTATCCCTGTCCTATCCTGTCACACTGTCCCTGTCCTATCCCGTCACACTGTCCCTGTCCTATCCCGTCACACATCACACTGTCCCTGTCCTATCCCGTCACACAGTCCCTGTCCTATCCCGTCACACAGTCCCTGTCCTATCCCATCACACTGTCCCTGTCCTATCCCGTCACACTGTCCCTGTCCTATCCCGTCACACTGTCCCTGTCCTATCCCGTCACACTGTCCCTGTCCTATCCCGTCACACTATCCCTGTCCTATCCCGTCACACTGTCCCTGTCCTATCCCGTCACACAGTCCCTGTCCTATCCGTCACACACATCACACTATCCCTGTCCTATCCCGTCACACAGTCCCTGTCCTATCCCGTCACACACATCACACTATCCCTGTCCTGTCCCCTCACACTATCCCTGTCCTATCCCATCACACTGTCCCTGTCCTATCCCGTCACAGTGTCCCTGTCCTATCCCGTCACACAGTCCCTGTCCTATCCCGTCACACACATCACACTATCCCTGTCCTGTCCCGTCACACTATCCCTGTCCTATCCCGTCACACTATCCCTGTCCTATCCGGTCACACTGTCCCTGTCCTATCCCGTCACACTATCCCTGTCCTATCCCGTCACACTATCCCTGTCCTATCCCGTCACACTGTCCCTGTCCTATCCCGTCACACTGTCCCTGTCCTATCTCGTCACACTATCCCTGTCCTATCCCATCACACTGTCCCTGTCCTATCCCGTCACACTGTCCCTGTCCTATCCCGTCACACTATCCCTGTCCTATCCCGTCACACTGTCCCTGTCCTATCCCGTCACACTGTCCCTGTCCTATCCCGTCACACAGTCCATGTCCTATCCCGTCACACAGTCCCTGTCATATCCCGTCACACTATCCCTGTCCTATCCCGTCACTCACATCACACATTCCCTGTCCTATCCCGTCACACTATCCCTGTCCTATCCCGTCACACTATCCCTGTCCTACCCCGTCACACACATCACACAGTCCCTGTACTATCCCGTCACACTATCCCTCTCCTATCCCGTCACACTATCCCTGTCCTATCCCATCACACAGTCCCTGTCCTATCCCGTCACACACATCACACAGTCCCTGTCCTATCCCGTCACACTATCCCTGTCCTATCCCGTCACACTATCCCTGTCCTATCCCGTCACACAGTCCCTGTCCTATCCCGTCACACACATCACACAGTCCCTGTCTTATCCCGTCACACTGTCCCTGTCCTATCCCGTCACACACATCACACTATCCCTGTCTTATCCCGTAACACTGTCCCTGTCCTATCCCGTCACACACATCACACTATCCCTGTCCTATCCCGTCACACACCACACTATCCCTGTCCTATCCCGTCACACACATCACACTATCCCTGTCCTATCTCGTCACACTGTCTCTGTCCTATCCTGTCACACACATCACACTGTCCTTGTCCTATCCCGTCACACTATCCCTGTCCTATCCTGTCACACACATCACACTATCCCTGTCCTATCCCGTCACACACATCACACAGTCCCTGTCCTATCCCGTCACACTGTCCCTGTCCTATCCTGTCACACAGTCCCTGTCCTATCCCATCACACTATCCCTGTACTATCCCGTCACACACATCACACTATCCCTGTCCTATCCCGTCACACTATCCCTGTCCTATCCCGTCACACACATCACCCTATCCCTGTCCTATCCCGTCACACACATCACACTATCCCTGTCCTATCCCGTCACACTATCCCTGTCCTATCCCGTCACACTGTCCCTGTCCTATCCCGTCACACACATCACACAGTCCCTGTCCTATCCCGTCACACTGTCCCTGTCCTATCCCGTCACACACATCACCCAGTCCCTGTCCTATGCCATCACACTGTCCCTGTCCTATCCCGTCACACTGTCCCTGTCCTATCCCGTCACACTGTCCCTGTCCTATCCCATCACACACATCACACTATCCCTGTCCTATCCCGTCACACTGTCCCTGTCCTATCCCGTCACACTACCCCTGTCCTATCCCGTCACACTACCCCTGTCCTATCCCGTCACACTATCCCTGTCCTATCCCGTCACACGTATCACACTGTCCCTGTCCTATCCCGTCACACTATCCCTGTCCTATCCCGTCACTCAGTCCCTGTCCTATCCCGTCACACAGTCCCTGTCCTATCCCGTCACACTGTCCCTGTCCTATCGTGTCACACTATCCCTGTCCTATCCCGTCACACTATCCCTGTCCTATCCCGTCACACGTATCACACTGTCCCTGTCCTATCCCGTCACACTATCCCTATCCCGTCACACTGTCCCTGTCCTATCCCGTCACACTGTCCCTGTCCTATCGTGTCACACTGTCCCTGTCCTATCCCGTCACACTGTCCCTGTCCTATCCCGTCACACTGTCCCTGTCCTATCCCGTCACACTATCCCTGTCCTATCCCATCACACAGTCCCTGTCCTATCCCGTCACACAGTCCCTGTCCTATCCCGTCACACAGTCCATGTCCTATCCCGTCACACAGTCCCTGTCCTATCCCGTCACACTATCCCTGTCCTATCCCGTCACACTATCCCTGTCCTATCCCGTCACACAGTCCCTGTCCTATCCCGTCACACACATCACACAGTCCCTGTCCTATACTGTCACACACATCACACTATCCCTGTCCTATACCGTCACACACATCACACTATCCCTGTCCTATCCCGTCACACAGTCCCTGTCCTATCCCGTCACACAGTCCCTGTCCTATCCCGTCACACAGTCCCTGTCCTATCCCGTCACACAGTCCCTGTCCTATCCCGTCACACTTTCCCTGTCCTATCCCGTCACACTATCCCTGTCCTATCCCGTCACACAGTCCCTGTCATATCCCATCACACAGTCCCTGTCCTATCCCGTCACACTATCCGTGTCCTATCCCGTCACACTATCCCTGTCCTATCCCGTCACACACATCACACAGTCCCTGTCCTATCCCGTCACACTGTTCCTGTCCTATCCCGTCACACTATCCCTGTCCTGTCCCGTCACACTATCCCTGTCCTATCCCGTCACAGTCCCTGTCCTATCCCGTCACACAGTCCCTGTCCTATCCCGTCACACAGTCCATGTCCTATCCCGTCACACTGTCCCTGTCCTATCCCGTCACATGCATCACACTATCCCTGTCCTATCCCGTCACACTGTCTCTGTCCTATCCCGTCACACTATCCCTGTCCTATCCCGTCACACTGTCCCTGTCCTATCCCGTCACACTATACCTGTCCTATCCCGTCACACTGTCCCTGTCCTATCCCGTCACACATCACACTGTCCCTGTCCTATCCCGTCACACAGTCCCTGTCCTATCCCGTCACACAGTCCATGTCCTATCCCGTCACACAGTCCCTGTCCTATCCCGTCACACTATCCCTGTCCTATCCCGTCACACTGTCCCTGTCCTATCCTGTCACACACATCACACTATCCCTGTCCTATACTGTCACACACATCACACAGTCCCTGTCCTATCCCGTCACACTATCCCTGTCCTACCCCGTCACACACATCACACAGTCCCTGTACTATCCCGTCACACTATCCCTCTCCTATCCCGTCACACTATCCCTGTCCTATCCCGTCACACAGTCCCTGTCCTATCCCGTCACACACATCACACAGTCCCTGTCCTATCCCGTCACACTATCCCTGTCCTATCCCGTCACACTATCCCTGTCCTATCCCATCACACAGTCCCTGTCCTATCCCGTCACACACATCACACAGTCCCTGTCCTATCCCGTCACACAGTCCCTGTCCTATCCCGTCACACACATCACACAGTCCCTGTCCTATCCCGTCACACTATCCCTGTCCTATCCCGTCACACTATCCCTGTCCTATCCCATCACACAGTCCCTGTCCTATCCCATCACACATCACACTGTCCCTGTCCTATCCCGTCACACTGTCCCTGTCCTATCCCGTCACACTATCCCTGTCCTATCCCGTCACACTGTCCCTGTCCTATCCCGTCACACACATCACACTATCCCTGTCCTATCCCGTAACACTGTCCCTGTCCTATCCCGTCACACACATCACACTATCCCTGTCCTATCCCGTCACACACATCACACTATCCCTGTCCTATCCCGTCACACATCACACTGTCCCTGTCCTATCCTGTCACACACATCACACTATCCCTGTCCTATCCCGTCACACTGTCCCTATCCTATCCCGTCACACTATCCCTGTCCTATCCCGTCACACACATCACACCGTCCCTGTCCTATCCCGTCACACTGTCCCTGTCCTATCCTGTCACACAGTCCCTGTCCTATCCCATCACACTATCCCTGTACTATCCCGTCACACACATCACACTGTCCCTGTCATATCCCGTCACACTGTCCCTGTCCTATCCCGTCACACTGTCCCTGTCCTATCCCGCCACACTGTCCCTGTCCTATCCCGTCACACACATCACACTATCACTGTCCTATCCCGTCACACTGTCCCTGTCCTATCCCGTCACACTGTCCCTGTCCTATCCCGTCACACATCACACTGTCCCTGTCCTATCCCGTCACACAGTCCATGTCCTATCCCGTCACACTGTCCCTGTCCTATCCCGTCACACTATCCCTGTCCTATCCCATCACACTGTCCCTGTCCTATCCCGTCACACACATCCCACTATCCCTGTCCTATCCCGTCACACACATCACACTATCCCTGTCCTATCCCGTCACACACATCACACTGTCCCTGTCCTATCCCGTCACACACATTACACTGTCCCTGTCCTATCCCGTCACACACATCACACTATCCCTGTCCTATCCCGTCACACTATCCCTGTCCTATCCCGTCACACACATCACACTATCCCTGTCCTATCCCGTCACACATCACACTGTCCCTGTCCTATCCTGTCACACTGTCCCTGTCCTATCCCGTCACACTATCCCAGTCCTATCCCGTCACACACATCACACTATCCCTGTCCTATCCCGTCACACATCACACTGTCCCTGTCCTATCCCGTCACACTAACCCTGTCCTATCCCGTCACACACATCACACTATCCCTGTCCTATCCCGTCACACACATCACACTATCCCTGTCCTATCCCGTCACACACATCACACTGTCCCTGTCCTATCCCGTCACACTGTCCCTCTCCTATCCCGTCACACACATTACACTATCCCTGTCCTATCCCGTCACACTATCCCTGTCCTATCCCGTCACACTGTCCCTGTCCTATCCCGTCACACACATCACACAGTCCCTGTCCTATCCCGTCACACTGTCCCTGTCCTATCCCGTCACACACATTACACTATCCCTGTCCTATCCCGTCACACACATCACACTATCCCTGTCCTATCCCGTCACACACATCACACTATCCCTGTCCTATCCCGTCACACATCACACTGTCCCTGTCCTATCCCGTCACACATCACACTGTCCCTGTCCTATCCCGTCACACTGTCCCTGTCCTATCCCGTCACACTAACCCTGTCCTATCCCGTCACACACATCACACTATACCTGTCCTATCCCGTCAATCATCACACTGTCCCTGTCCTATCCCGTCACACTGTCCCTGTCCTATCCCATCACACACATCACACAGTCCCTGTCCTATCCCGTCACACTAACCCTGTCCTATCCCGTCACACACATCACACTATACCTGTCCTATCCCGTCACACATCACACTGTCCCTGTCCTATCCCGTCACACTATCCCTGTCCTATCCCGTCACACGTATCACACTATCCCTGTCCTATCCCGTCACACACATCACACTATCCCTGTCCTATCCCGTCACACTGTCCCTGTCCTATCCCGTCAGACACATCACACTATCCCTGTCCTATCCCATCACACACATCACACTGTCCCTGTCCTATCCCGTCACACACATCACACTGTCCCTGTCCCATCCCGTCACACTATCCCTGTCCTATCCCGTCACACATCACACTGTCCCTGTCCTATCCCGTCACACTATCCCAGTCCTATCCCGTCACACACATCACACTGTCCCTGTCCTATCCCGTCACACTATCCCTGTCTTATCCCGTCACACACATCACACAGTCCCTTTCCTATCCCGTCACACAGTCCCTGTCCTATCCCATCACACTATCCCTGTACTATCCCGTCACACACATCACACTATCCCTGTCCTATCCCGTCACACTGTCCCTGTCCTATCCCGTCACACACATCACACTATCCCTGTCCTATCCCGTCACACACATCACACTATCCCTGTCCTATCCCGTTACACAAATCACACTATCCCTGTCCAATCCCGTCACACTATCCCTGTCCTATCCCATCACAAACATCACACAGTCCCTGTCCTATCCCGTCACACTGTCCCTGTCCTATCCCCTCACACAGTCCCTGTCCTATCCCGTCACACACATCACACAGTCCCTGTCCTATCCCGTCACACACATCACACTATCCCTGTCCTATCCCGTCACACATCACACTGTCCCTGTCCTATCCCGTCACACTGTCCCTGTCCTGTCCCGTCACACTGTCCCTGTCCTATCCCGTCACACACATCACACTATACCTGTCCTATCCCGTCACACACATCACACTGTCCCTGTCCTATCCCGTCACACTGTCCCTGTCCTATCCCGTCACACTGTCCCTGTCCTATCCCATCACACTATCCCTGTCCTATCCCGTCACACACATCTCACTATCCCTGTCCTATCCCGTCACACTATCCCTGTCCTATCCCGTCACACTGTCCCTGTCCTATCCCGTCACACACATCACACAGTCCCTGTCCTATCCCGTCACACTGTCCCTGTCCTATCCCGTCACACTATCCCTGTCCTATCCCGTCACACACATCACACAGTCCCTGTCCTATCCCGTCACACACATCACACAGTCCCTGTCCTATCCCATCACACAGTCCCTGTCCTATCCCGTCACACTGTCCCTGTCCTATCCCATCACACAGTCCCTGTCCTATCCCGTCACACACATCACACAGTCCCTGTCCTATCCCGTCACACACATCACACAGTCCCTGTCCTATCCCGTCACACTATCCCTGTCCTATCCCGTCACACAGTCCCTGTCCTATCCCGTCACACTATCCCTGTCCTATCACGTCACACTATCCCTGTCCTATCCCGTCACACGTATCACACTCTCCCTGTCCTATCCCGTCACACAATCCATCTCCTATCCCGTCACACACATCACACTGTCCCTGTCCTATCCCGTCACACTGTCCCTGTCCTATCCCGTCACACTGTCCCTGTCCTATCCCGTCACACACATCACACTGTCCCTGTCCTATCCCATCACACTGTCCCTGTCCTATCCCGCCACACTATCCCTGTCCTATCCCGTCACACTGTCCCTGTCCTATCCCGTCACACTGTCCCTGTCCTATCCCGTCACACTGTCCCTGTCCTATCCCATCACACAGTCCATGTCCTATCCCGTCACACTATCCCTGTCCTATCCCGTCACACTGTCCCTGTCCTATCCCGTCACACTGTCCCTGTCCTATCCCGTCACACAGTCCCTGTGCTATCCCGTCACACTGTCCCTGTCCTATCCCGTCACACTGTCCCTGTCCTATCCCGTCACACTATCCCTGTCCTATCCCGTCACACAGTCCTTGTCCTATCCCGTCACACTATCCCTGTCCTATCCCGTCACACTATCCCTGTCCTATCCCGTCACTCTATCCCTCTCCTATCCCGTCACACTATCCCTGTCCTATCCCGTCACACAGTCCCTGTCCTATCCCGTCACACTATCCCTGTCCTATCCCATCACACAGTTCCTGTCCTATCCCGTCACACACATCACACAGTCCCTGTCCTATCCCGTCACACTATCCCTGTCCTATCCCGTCACACAATCCCTGTCCTATCCCGTCACACTATCCCTGTCCTATCCCGTCACACTATCCCTGTCCTACCCCGTCACACACATCACACAGTCTCTGTCCTATCCCGTCACACGTATCACACTGTCCCTGTCCTATCCCGTCACACTATCCCTGTCCTATCCCGTCACACACATCACACTATCCATGTCCTATCCCGTCACACTGTCCCTGTCCTATCCCGTCACACACATCACACTATCCCTGTCCTATCCCGTCACACTGTCCCTGTCCTATCCCGTCACACACATCACACTATCCCTGTCCTATCCCGTCACACTGTCCCTGTCCTATCCCGTCACACACATCACACTATCCCTGTCCTATCCCGTCACACACATCACACAGTCCCTGTCCTATCCCGTCACACACATCACACTATCCCTGTCCTATCCCGTCACACTACACACTGTCCCTGTCCTATCCCGTCACACTGTCCCTGTCCTATCCCGTCACACTATCCCTGTCCTATCCCGTCACACTGTCCCTGTTCTATCCCGTCACACACATCACACTATCCCTGTCCTATCCCGTCACACACATCACACAGTCCCTGTCCTATCCCGTCACACTGTCCCTGTCCTATCCAGTCACACAGTCCCTGTCCTATCCCATCACACTATCCCTGTACTATCCCGTCACACACATCACACTATCCCTGTCCTATCCCGTCACACTATCCCTGTCCTATCCCGTCACAAACATCACACTATCCCTGTCCTATCCCGTCACACACATCACACTGTCCCTGTCTTATCCCGTCACTCTATCCCTCTCCTATCCCGTCACACTATCCCTGTCCTATCCCGTCACACAGTCCCTGTCCTATCCCGTCACACTATCCCTGTCCTATCCCATCACACAGTTCCTGTCCTATCCCGTCACACACATCACACAGTCCCTGTCCTATCCCGTCACACTATCCCTGTCCTATCCCGTCACACAATCCCTGTCCTATCCCGTCACACTATCCCTGTCCTATCCCGTCACACTATCCCTGTCCTACCCCGTCACACACATCACAAAGTCTCTGTCCTATCCCGTCACACGTATCACACTGTCCCTGTCCTATCCCGTCACACTATCCCTGTCCTATCCCGTCACACACATCACACTATCCATGTCCTATCCCGTCACACTGTCCCTGTCCTATCCCGTCACACACATCACACTATCCCTGTCCTATCCCGTCACACTGTCCCTGTCCTATCCCGTCACACACATCACACTATCCCTGTCCTATCCCGTCACACTGTCCCTGTCCTATCCCGTCACACACATCACACTATCCCTGTCCTATCCCGTCACACACATCACACAGTCCCTGTCCTATCCCGTCACACACATCACACTATCCCTGTCCTATCCCGTCACACATCACACTGTCCCTGTCCTATCCCGTCACACTGTCCCTGTCCTATCCCGTCACACTATCCCTGTCCTATCCCGTCACACTGTCCCTGTTCTATCCCGTCACACACATCACACTATCCCTGTCCTATCCCGTCACACACATCACACAGTCCCTGTCCTATCCCGTCACACTGTCCCTGTCCTATCCAGTCACACAGTCCCTGCCCTATCCCATCACACTATCCCTGTACTATCCCGTCACACACATCACACTATCCCTGTCCTATCCCGTCACACTATCCCTGTCCTATCCCGTCACAAACATCACACTATCCCTGTCCTATCCCGTCACACACATCACACTGTCCCTGTCTTATCCCGTCACACTATCCCTGTCCTATCCCGTCACACTGTCCCTGTCCTATCCCGTCACACACATCACACTGTCCCTGTCTTATCCCGTCACACTATCCCTGTCCTATCCCGTCACACTGTCCCTGTCCTATCCCGTCACACTGTCCCATCCCGTCGCACTGTCCCTGTCCTATCCCGTCACACTAACCCTGTCCTATCCCGTCACACACATCACACTATACCTGTCCTATCCCGTCACACACATCACACAGTCCCTGTACTATCCCGTCACACTGTCCCTGTCCTATCCCGTCACACTGTCCCTGTCCTATCCCGTCACACACATCACACTATCCCTGTCCTATCCCGTCACACTATCCCTGTCCTATCCCGTCACACTGTCCCTATCCTATCCCGTCACACACATCACACAGTCCCTGTCCTATCCCGTCACACTGTCCCTGTCCTATCCCGTCACACTATCCCTGTCCTATCCCGTTACACACATCACACAGTCCCTGTCCTATCCCGTCACACTGTCCCTGTCCTATCCCGTCACACAGTCCCTGTCCTATTCCATCACACTATCCCTGTCCTATCCCGTCTCACTGTCCCGGTCCTATCCCGTCACACTATCCCTGTCCTATCCCGTCACACTATCCCAGTCCTATCCCGTCACACGTATGACACTGTCCCTGTCCTATCCCGTCACACTATCCCTGTCCTGTCCCGTCACACTATCCCTGTCCTATCCCGTCACACTATCCCTGTCCTATCCCGTCACACGTATCACACTGTCCCTGTCCTATCCCGTCACACTATCCCTGTCCTATCCCGTCACACAGTCCCTGTCCTATCCCATCACACACATCACACTATCCCTGTCCTATCCCGTCACACTATCCCTGTCCTATCCCGTCACACTGTCCCTGTCCTATCCCGTCACACTATCCCTGTCCTATCCCGTAACACAGTCCCTGTCCTATCCCGTCACACTGTCCCTGTCCTATCGTGTCACACTGTCCCTGTCCTATCCTGTCACACTATCCCTATCCTATCCCGTCACACGCATCACACTATCCCTGTCCTATCCCGTCACACTATCCCTGTCCTATCCCGTCACACTGTCCCTGTCCTATCCCGTCACACTATCCCTGTCCTATCCCGTCACACAGTCCCTGTCCTATCCGTCACACACATCACACTATCCCTGTCCTGTCCCCTCACACTATCCCTGTCCTATCCCATCACACTGTCCCTGTCCTATCCCGTCACAGTGTCCCTGTCCTATCCCGTCACACAGTCCCTGTCCTATCCCGTCACACACATCACACTATCCCTGTCCTGTCCCGTCACACTATCCCTGTCCTATCCCGTCACACTATCCCTGTCCTATCCCGTCACACTGTCCCTGTCCTATCCCGTCACACTATCCCTGTCCTATCTCGTCACACAGTCCCTGTCCTAGCCCGTCACACAGTCCCTGTCCTATCCCGTCACACTATCCCTGTCCTATCCCGTCACACTATCCCTGTCCTATCCCGTCACACTATCCCTGTCCTATCCCGTCACACTATCCCTGTCATATCCCGTCACACTATCCCTGTCCTATCCCGTCACACTGTCCCATCCCGTCGCACTGTCCCTGTCCTATCCCGTCACACTAACCCTGTCCTATCCCGTCACACACATCACACTATACCTGTCCTATCCCGTCACACACATCACACAGTCCCTGTACTATCCCGTCACACTGTCCCTGTCCTATCCCGTCACACTGTCCCTGTCCTATCCCGTCACACACATCACACTATCCCTGTCCTATCCCGTCACACTATCCCTGTCCTATCCCGTCACACTGTCCCTATCCTATCCCGTCACACACATCACACAGTCCCTGTCCTATCCCGTCACAGTGTCCCTGTCCTATCCCGTCACACTATCCCTGTCCTATCCCGTTACACACATCACACAGTCCCTGTCCTATCCCGTCACACTGTCCCTGTCCTATACCGTCACACAGTCCCTGTCCTATCCCATCACACTATCCCTGTACTATCCCGTCACACACATCACACAGTCCCTGTCCTATCCCATCACACTGTCCCTGTCCTATCCCGTCACACTATCCCTGTCCTATCCCGTCAAACTGTCCCTGTCCTATCTCGTCACACTGTCCCGGTCCTATCCCGTCACACTATCCCTGTCCTATCCCGTCACACTATCCCAGTCCTATCCCGTCACACGTATGACACTGTCCCTGTCCTATCCCGTCACACTATCCCTGTCCTATCCCGTCACACGTATCACACTGTCCCTGTCCTATCCCGTCACACTATCCCTGTCCTATCCCGTCACACAGTCCCTGTCCTATCCCATCACACACATCACACTATCCCTGTACTATCCCGTCACACTATCCCTGTCCTATCCCGTCACACTGTCCCTGTCCTATCCCGTCACACTATCCCTGTCCTATCCCGTCACACTGTCCCTGTCCTATCGTGTCACACTGTCCCTGTCCTATCGTGTCACACTGTCCCTGTCCTATCCTGTCACACTATCCCTATCCTATCCCGTCACACGCATCACACTATCCCTGTCCTATCCCGTCACACTGTCCCTGTCCTATCCCGTCACACTATCCCTGTCCTATCCCGTCACACTGTCCCTGTCCTATCCCGTCACACTATCCCTGTCCTATCCCGTCACACTGTCCCTGTCCTATCCCGTCACACTGTCCCTGTCCTATCCCGTCACACTATCCCTGTCCTATCCCGTCACACAGTCCCTGTCCTAGCCCGTCACACAGTCCCTGTCCTATCCCGTCACACTATCCCTGTCCTATCCCGTCACACTATCCCTGTCCTATCCCGTCACACTATCCCTGTCCTATCCCGTCACACTATCCCTGTCATATCCCGTCACACTATCCCTGTCCTATCCCGTCACACTATCCCTGTCCTATTCCGTCACACAGTCACTGTCCTATCCCGTCACACACATCACACAGTCCCTGTCCTATACTGTCACACACATCACACTATCCCTGTCCTATCCCGTCACAAACATCACACTATCCCTGTCCTATCCCGTCACACAGTCCCTGTCCTATCCCGTCACACAGTCCCTGTCCTATCCCGTCACACTATCCCTGTCCTATCCCGTCACACAGTCCCTGTCCCATCCCGTCACACACATCACACAGTCCCTGCCTATCCCGTCACACTATCCCCGTCCTATCCCGTCACACTATCCCTGTCCTGTCCAGTCACACTATCCCTGTCCTATCCCGTCACACTGTCCCTGTCCTATCCCGTCACACTGTCCCTGTCCTATCCCGTCACACATCACACTGTCCCTGTCCTATCCCGTCTCACTGTCCCTGTCCTATCCCGTCTCACAGTCCCTGTCCTATCCCGTCACACAGTCCCTGTCCTATCCCGTCACACAGTCCCTGTCCTATCCCGTCACACTGTCCCTGTCCTATCCCGTCACACTATCCCTGTCCTATCCCGTCACACTGTCCCTGTCCTATCCCGTCACACATCACAATGTCCCTGTCCTATCCCGTCACACACATCACACAGTCCCTGTCCTATCCCGTCACACACATCACACTATCCCTGTCCTATTCCGTCAAACTGTCCCTGTCCTATCCCGTCACACTATCCCTGTCCTATCCTGTCACACTGTCTCTGTCCTATCCCGTCACACATCACACAGTCCCTGTCCTATCCCGTCACACAGTCCATGTCCTATCCCGTCACACTGTCCCTGTCCTATCCCGTCACACAGTCCCTGTCCTATCCCGTCACACAGTCCCTGTCCTATCCCGTCACACTATCCCTGTCCTATCCTGTCACACTGTCCCTGTCCTATCCCGTCACACTGTCCCTGTCCTATCCCGTCACACATCACACTGTCCCTGTCCTATCCCGTCACACAGTCCCTGTCCTATCCCGTCACACAGTCCCTGTCCTATCCCATCACACTGTCCCTGTCCTATCCCGTCACACTGTCCCTGTCCTATCCCGTCACACTGTCCCTGTCCTATCCCGTCACACTATCCCTGTCCTATCCCGTCACACTGTCCCTGTCCTATCCCGTCACACACATCACACAGTCCCTGTTCTATCCCGTCACACTATCCCTGTCCTATCCCGTCACACTGTCCCTGTCCTATCCCGTCACACAGTCCCTGTCCTATCCGTCACACACATCACACTATCCCTGTCCTGTCCCCTCACACTATCCCTGTCCTATCCCATCACACTGTCCCTGTCCTATCCCGTCACAGTGTCCCTGTCCTATCCCGTCACACAGTCCCTGTCCTATCCCGTCACACACATCACACTATCCCTGTCCTGTCCCGTCACACTATCCCTGTCCTATCCCGTCACACTATCTCTGTCCTATCCCGTCACACTGTCCCTGTCCTATCCCGTCACACTATCCCTGTCCTATCCCGTCACACTATCCCTGTCCTATCCCGTCACACTGTCCCTGTCCTATCCCGTCACACTGTCCCTGTCCTATCCCGTCACACTATCCCTGTCCTATCCCATCACACTGTCCCTGTCCTATCCCGTCACACTGTCCCTGTCCTATCCCGTCACACTGTCCCTGTTCTATCCCGTCACACTGTCCCTGTTCTATCCCGTCACACTGTCCCTGTCCTATCCCGTCACACAGTCCATGTCCTATCCCGTCACACAGTCCCTGTCCTATCCCGTCACACTATCCCTGTCCTATCCCGTCACACTGTCCCTGTCCTATCCCGTCACACACATCACACTCTCCCTGTCCTATACTGTCACACTGTCCCTGTCCTATCCCGTCACACTGTCCCTGTCCTATCCCGTCACACTGTCCCTGTCCTATCCCGTCACACTGTCCCTGTCCTATCCCGTCACACTGTCCCTGTCCTATCCCGTCACACAGTCCCTGTCGTATCCCGTCACACTATCCCTGTCCTATGCCGTCACTCACATCACACAGTTCCTGTCCTATCCCGTCACACACATCACACTGTCCCTGTCCTATCCCGTCACACACATCACACTATCCATGTCCTATCCCGTCACACTGTCCCTGTCCTATCCCGTCACACACATCACACTATCCCTGTCCTATCCCGTCACACTGTCCCTGTCCTATCCCGTCACACACATCACACTATCCCTGTCCTATCCCGTCACACTGTCCCTGTCCTATCCCGTCACACACATCACACTATCCCTGTCCTATCCCGTCACACACATCACACAGTCCCTGTCCTATCCCGTCACACACATCACACTATCCCTGTCCTATCCCATCACACATCACACTGTCCCTGTCCTATCCCGTCACACTGTCCCTGTCCTATCCCGTCACACTATCCCTGTCCTATCCCGTCACACTGTCCCTGTCCTATCCCGTCACACACATCACACTATCCCTGTCCTATCCCGTCACACACATCACACAGTCCCTGTCCTATCCCGTCACACTGTCCCTGTCCTATCCAGTCACACAGTCCCTGTCCTATCCCATCACACTATCCCTGTACTATCCCGTCACACACATCACACTATCCCTGTCCTATCCCGTCACACTATCCCTGTCCTATCCCGTCACAAACATCACACTATCCCTGTCCTATCCCGTCACACACATCACACTGTCCCTGTCTTATCCCGTCACACTATCCCTGTCCTATCCCGTCACACTGTCCCTGTCCTATCCCGTCACACACATCACACTGTCCCTGTCTTATCCCGTCACACTATCCCTGTCCTATCCCGTCACACTATCCCTGTCCTATCCCGTCACACATCACACTATCCCTGTCCTATCCCGTCACACATCACACTGTCCCTGTCCCATCCCGTCGCACTGTCCCTGTCCTATCCCGTCACACTAACCCTGTCCTATCCCGTCACACACATCACACTATACCTGTCCTATCCCGTCACACACATCACACAGTCCCTGTACTATCCCGTCACACTGTCCCTGTCCTATCCCGTCACACTGTCCCTGTCCTATCCCGTCACACACATCACACTATCCCTGTCCTATCCCGTCACACTATCCCTGTCCTATCCCGTCACACTGTCCCTATCCTATCCCGTCACACACATCACACAGTCCCTGTCCTATCCCGTCACACTGTCCCTGTCCTATCCCGTCACACTATCCCTGTCCTATCCCGTTACACACATCACACAGTCCCTGTCCTATCCCGTCACACTGTCCCTGTCCTATCCCGTCACACACATCACACTATCCCTGTCCTATCCCGTCACACTGTCCCTGTCCTATCCCGTCACACTATCCCTGTACTATCCCGTCACACACATCACACAGTCCCTGTCCTATCCCATCACACTGTCCCTGTCCTATCCCGTCACACTATCCCTGTCCTATCCCGTCAAACTGTCCCTGTCCTATCCCGTCACACTGTCCCGGTCCTATCCCGTCACACTATCCCTGTCCTATCCCGTCACACTATCCCAGTCCTATCCCGTCACACGTATGACACTGTCCCTGTCCTATCCCGTCACACAGTCCCTGTCCTGTCCCGTCACACTATCCCTGTCCTATCCCGTCACACTATCCCTGTCCTATCCCGTCATACGTATCACACTGTCCCTGTCCTATCCCGTCACACTATCCCTGTCCTATCCCGTCACAAAGTCCCTGTCCTATCCCATCACACACATCACACTATCCCTGTCCTATCCCGTCACACTATCCCTGTCCTATCCCGTCACACTGTCCCTGTCCTATCCCGTCACACTATCCCTGTCCTATCCCGTAACACAGTCCCTGTCCTATCCCGTCACACTGTCCCTGTCCTATCGTGTCACACTGTCCCTGTCCTATCGTGTCACACTGTCCCTGTCCTATCCTGTCACACTATCCCTATCCTATCCCGTCACACGCATCACACTATCCCTGTCCTATCCCGTCACACTGTCCCTGTCCTATCCCGTCACACTGTCCCTGTCCTATCCCATCACACTGTCCCTGTCCTATCCCGTCACACTATCCCTGTCCTATCCCGTCACACAGTCCCTGTCCTAGCCCGTCACACAGTCCCTGTCCTATCCCGTCACACTATCCCTGTCCTATCCCGTCACACTATCCCTGTCCTATCCCGTCACACTATCCCTGTCATATCCCGTCACACTATCCCTGTCCTATCCCGTCACACTATCCCTGTCCTATCCCGTCACACTGTCCCATCCCGTCGCACTGTCCCTGTCCTATCCCGTCACACTAACCCTGTCCTATCCCGTCACACACATCACACTATACCTGTCCTATCCCGTCACACACATCACACAGTCCCTGTACTATCCCGTCACACTGTCCCTGTCCTATCCCGTCACACTGTCCCTGTCCTATCCCGTCACACACATCACACAGTCCCTGTCCTATCCCGTCACAGTGTCCCTGTCCTATCCCGTCACACTATCCCTGTCCTATCCCGTTACACACATCACACAGTCCCTGTCCTATCCCGTCACACTGTCCCTGTCCTATCCCGTCACACAGTCCCTGTCCTATCCCATCACACTATCCCTGTACTATCCCGTCACACACATCACACAGTCCCTGTCCTATCCCATCACACTGTCCCTGTCCTATCCCGTCACACTATCCCTGTCCTATCCCGTCAAACTGTCCCTGTCCTATCCCGTCACACTGTCCCGGTCCTATCCCGTCACACTATCCCTGTCCTATCCCGTCACACTATCCCAGTCCTATCCCGTCACACGTATGACACTGTCCCTGTCCTATCCCGTCACACAGTCCCTGTCCTGTCCCGTCACACTATCCCTGTCCTATCCTGTCACACTATCCCTGTCCTATCCCGTCACACGTATCACACTGTCCCTGTCCTATCCCGTCACACTATCCCTGTCCTATCCCGTCACACAGTCCCTGTCCTATCCCATCACACACATCACACTATCCCTGTACTATCCCGTCACACTATCCCTGTCCTATCCCGTCACACTGTCCCTGTCCTATCCCGTCACACTATCCCTGTCCTATCCCGTAACACAGTCCCTGTCCTATCCCGTCACACTGTCCCTGTCCTATCGTGTCACACTGTCCCTGTCCTATCGTGTCACACTGTCCCTGTCCTATCCTGTCACACTATCCCTATCCTATCCCGTCACACGCATCACACTATCCCTGTCCTATCCCGTCACACTGTCCCTGTCCTATCCCGTCACACTGTCCCTGTCCTATCCCGTCACACTGTCCCTGTCCTATCCCGTCACACTATCCCTGTCCTATCCCGTCACACAGTCCCTGTCCTAGCCCGTCACACAGTCCCTGTCCTATCCCGTCACACTATCCCTGTCCTATCCCGTCACACTATCCCTGTCCTATCCCGTCACACTATCCCTGTCCTATCCCGTCACACTATCCCTGTCATATCCCGTCACACTATCCCTGTCCTATCCCGTCACACTATCCCTGTCCTATCCCGTCACACAGTCACTGTCCTATCCCGTCACACACATCACACAGTCCCTGTCCTATACTGTCACACACATCACACTATCCCTGTCCTATCCCGTCACAAACATCACACTATCCCTGTCCTATCCCGTCACACAGTCCCTGTCCTATCCCGTCACACAGTCCCTGTCCTATCCCGTCACACTATCCCTGTCCTATCCCGTCACACAGTCCCTGTCCCATCCCGTCACACACATCACACAGTCCCTGCCTATCCCGTCACACTATCCCCGTCCTATCCCGTCACACTATCCCTGTCCTGTCCAGTCACACTATCCCTGTCCTATCCCGTCACACTGTCCCTGTCCTATCCCGTCACACTGTCCCTGTCCTATCCCGTCACACATCACACTGTCCCTGTCCTATCCCGTCTCACTGTCCCTGTCCTATCCCGTCTCACAGTCCCTGTCCTATCCCGTCACACAGTCCCTGTCCTATCCCGTCACACAGTCCCTGTCCTATCCCGTCACACTGTCCCTGTCCTATCCCGTCACACTATCCCTGTCCTATCCCGTCACACTGTCCCTGTCCTATCCCGTCACACATCACAATGTCCCTGTCCTATCCCGTCACACACATCACACAGTCCCTGTCCTATCCCGTCACACACATCACACTATCCCTGTCCTATTCCGTCAAACTGTCCCTGTCCTATCCCGTCACACTATCCCTGTCCTATGCTGTCACACTGTCTCTGTCCTATCCCGTCACACATCACACAGTCCCTGTCCTATCCCGTCACACAGTCCATGTCCTATCCCGTCACACTGTCCCTGTCCTATCCCGTCACACAGTCCCTGTCCTATCCCGTCACACAGTCCCTGTCCTATCCCGTCACACTATCCCTGTCCTATCCTGTCACACTGTCCCTGTCCTATCCCGTCACACTGTCCCTGTCCTATCCCGTCACACATCACACTGTCCCTGTCCTATCCCGTCACACAGTCCCTGTCCTATCCCGTCACACAGTCCCTGACCTATCCCATCACACTGTCCCTGTCCTATCCCGTCACACTGTCCCTGTCCTATCCCGTCACACTGTCCCTGTCCTATCCCGTCACACTGTCCCTGTCCTATCCCGTCACACTATCCCTGTCCTATCCCGTCACACTGTCCCTGTCCTATCCCGTCACACAGTCCCTGTCCTATCCGTCACACACATCACACTATCCCTGTCCTATCCCGTCACACAGTCCCTGTCCTATCCCGTCACACACATCACACTATCCCTGTCCTGTCCCCTCACACTATCCCTGTCCTATCCCATCACACTGTCCCTGTCCTATCCCGTCACAGTGTCCCTGTCCTATCCCGTCACACAGTCCCTGTCCTATCCCGTCACACACATCACACTATCCCTGTCCTGTCCCGTCACACTATCCCTGTCCTATCCCGTCACACTATCCCTGTCCTATCCCGTCACACTGTCCCTGTCCTATCCCGTCACACTATCCCTGTCCTATCCCGTCACACTATCCCTGTCCTATCCCGTCACACTGTCCCTGTCCTATCCCGTCACACTGTCCCTGTCCTATCTCGTCACACTATCCCTGTCCTATCCCATCACACTGTCCCTGTCCTATCCCGTCACACTGTCCCTGTCCTATCCCGTCACACTATCCCTGTCCTATCCCGTCACACTGTCCCTGTCCTATCCCGTCACACTGTCCCTGTCCTATCCCGTCACACAGTCCATGTCCTATCCCGTCACACAGTCCCTGTCATATCCCGTCACACTATCCCTGTCCTATCCCGTCACTCACATCACACATTCCCTGTCCTATCCCGTCACACTATCCCTGTCCTATCCCGTCACACTATCCCTGTCCTACCCCGTCACACACATCACACAGTCCCTGTACTATCCCGTCACACTATCCCTCTCCTATCCCGTCACACTATCCCTGTCCTATCCCATCACACAGTCCCTGTCCTATCCCGTCACACACATCACACAGTCCCTGTCCTATCCCGTCACACTATCCCTGTCCTATCCCGTCACACTATCCCTGTCCTATCCCGTCACACAGTCCCTGTCCTATCCCGTCACACACATCACACAGTCCCTGTCTTATCCCGTCACACTGTCCCTGTCCTATCCCGTCACACACATCACACTATCCCTGTCTTATCCCGTAACACTGTCCCTGTCCTATCCCGTCACACACATCACACTATCCCTGTCCTATCCCGTCACACACCACACTATCCCTGTCCTATCCCGTCACACACATCACACTATCCCTGTCCTATCTCGTCACACTGTCTCTGTCCTATCCTGTCACACACATCACACTGTCCTTGTCCTATCCCGTCACACTATCCCTGTCCTATCCTGTCACACACATCACACTATCCCTGTCCTATCCCGTCACACACATCACACAGTCCCTGTCCTATCCCGTCACACTGTCCCTGTCCTATCCTGTCACACAGTCCCTGTCCTATCCCATCACACTATCCCTGTACTATCCCGTCACACACATCACACTATCCCTGTCCTATCCCGTCACACTATCCCTGTCCTATCCCGTCACACACATCACCCTATCCCTGTCCTATCCCGTCACACACATCACACTATCCCTGTCCTATCCCGTCACACTATCCCTGTCCTATCCCGTCACACTGTCCCTGTCCTATCCCGTCACACACATCACACAGTCCCTGTCCTATCCCGTCACACTGTCCCTGTCCTATCCCGTCACACACATCACCCAGTCCCTGTCCTATGCCATCACACTGTCCCTGTCCTATCCCGTCACACTGTCCCTGTCCTATCCCGTCACACTGTCCCTGTCCTATCCCATCACACACATCACACTATCCCTGTCCTATCCCGTCACACTGTCCCTGTCCTATCCCGTCACACTACCCCTGTCCTATCCCGTCACACTACCCCTGTCCTATCCCGTCACACTATCCCTGTCCTATCCCGTCACACGTATCACACTGTCCCTGTCCTATCCCGTCACACTATCCCTGTCCTATCCCGTCACTCAGTCCCTGTCCTATCCCGTCACACAGTCCCTGTCCTATCCCGTCACACTGTCCCTGTCCTATCGTGTCACACTATCCCTGTCCTATCCCGTCACACTATCCCTGTCCTATCCCGTCACACGTATCACACTGTCCCTGTCCTATCCCGTCACACTATCCCTATCCCGTCACACTGTCCCTGTCCTATCCCGTCACACTGTCCCTGTCCTATCGTGTCACACTGTCCCTGTCCTATCCCGTCACACTGTCCCTGTCCTATCCCGTCACACTGTCCCTGTCCTATCCCGTCACACTATCCCTGTCCTATCCCATCACACAGTCCCTGTCCTATCCCGTCACACAGTCCCTGTCCTATCCCGTCACACAGTCCATGTCCTATCCCGTCACACAGTCCCTGTCCTATCCCGTCACACTATCCCTGTCCTATCCCGTCACACTATCCCTGTCCTATCCCGTCACACAGTCCCTGTCCTATCCCGTCACACACATCACACAGTCCCTGTCCTATACTGTCACACACATCACACTATCCCTGTCCTATACCGTCACACACATCACACTATCCCTGTCCTATCCCGTCACACAGTCCCTGTCCTATCCCGTCACACAGTCCCTGTCCTATCCCGTCACACAGTCCCTGTCCTATCCCGTCACACAGTCCCTGTCCTATCCCGTCACACTTTCCCTGTCCTATCCCGTCACACTATCCCTGTCCTATCCCGTCACACAGTCCCTGTCATATCCCATCACACAGTCCCTGTCCTATCCCGTCACACTATCCGTGTCCTATCCCGTCACACTATCCCTGTCCTATCCCGTCACACACATCACACAGTCCCTGTCCTATCCCGTCACACTGTTCCTGTCCTATCCCGTCACACTATCCCTGTCCTGTCCCGTCACACTATCCCTGTCCTATCCCGTCACAGTCCCTGTCCTATCCCGTCACACAGTCCCTGTCCTATCCCGTCACACAGTCCATGTCCTATCCCGTCACACTGTCCCTGTCCTATCCCGTCACATGCATCACACTATCCCTGTCCTATCCCGTCACACTGTCTCTGTCCTATCCCGTCACACTATCCCTGTCCTATCCCGTCACACTGTCCCTGTCCTATCCCGTCACACTATACCTGTCCTATCCCGTCACACTGTCCCTGTCCTATCCCATCACACATCACACTGTCCCTGTCCTATCCCGTCACACAGTCCCTGTCCTATCCCGTCACACAGTCCATGTCCTATCCCGTCACACAGTCCCTGTCCTATCCCGTCACACTATCCCTGTCCTATCCCGTCACACTGTCCCTGTCCTATCCTGTCACACACATCACACTATCCCTGTCCTATACTGTCACACACATCACACAGTCCCTGTCCTATCCCGTCACACTATCCCTGTCCTACCCCGTCACACACATCACACAGTCCCTGTACTATCCCGTCACACTATCCCTCTCCTATCCCGTCACACTATCCCTGTCCTATCCCGTCACACAGTCCCTGTCCTATCCCGTCACACACATCACACAGTCCCTGTCCTATCCCGTCACACTATCCCTGTCCTATCCCGTCACACTATCCCTGTCCTATCCCATCACACAGTCCCTGTCCTATCCCGTCACACACATCACACAGTCCCTGTCCTATCCCGTCACACAGTCCCTGTCCTATCCCGTCACACACATCACACAGTCCCTGTCCTATCCCGTCACACTATCCCTGTCCTATCCCGTCACACTATCCCTGTCCTATCCCATCACACAGTCCCTGTCCTATCCCATCACACATCACACTGTCCCTGTCCTATCCCGTCACACTGTCCCTGTCCTATCCCGTCACACTATCCCTGTCCTATCCCGTCACACTGTCCCTGTCCTATCCCGTCACACACATCACACTATCCCTGTCCTATCCCGTAACACTGTCCCTGTCCTATCCCGTCACACACATCACACTATCCCTGTCCTATCCCGTCACACACATCACACTATCCCTGTCCTATCCCGTCACACATCACACTGTCCCTGTCCTATCCTGTCACACACATCACACTATCCCTGTCCTATCCCGTCACACTGTCCCTATCCTATCCCGTCACACTATCCCTGTCCTATCCCGTCACACACATCACACCGTCCCTGTCCTATCCCGTCACACTGTCCCTGTCCTATCCTGTCACACAGTCCCTGTCCTATCCCATCACACTATCCCTGTACTATCCCGTCACACACATCACACTATCCCTGTCCTATCCCGTCACACTATCCCTGTCCTATCCCGTCACACACATCACCCTATCCCTGTCCTATCCCGTCACACACATCACACTATCCCTGTCCTATCCCGTCACACTATCCCTGTCCTATCCCGTCACACTATCCCTGTCCTATCCCGTCACACTGTCCCTGTCCTATCCCGTCACACACATCACACAGTCCCTGTCCTATCCCGTCACACTGTCCCTGTCCTATCCCGTCACACACATCACACAGTCCCTGTCCTATGCCATCACACTGTCCCTGTCTTATCCCGTCACACTATCCCTGTCCTATCCCGTCACACTGTCCCTGTCCTATCCCGTCACACTGTCCCTGTCCTATCCCGTCACACTGTCCCTGTCCTATCCCATCACACACATCACACTATCCCTGTCCTATCCCGTCACACTGTCCCTGTCCTATCCCGTCACACTACCCCTGTCCTATCCCGTCACACTACCCCTGTCCTATCCCGTCACACTATCCCTGTCCTATCCCGTCACATGTATCACACTGTCCCTGTCCTATCCCGTCACACTATCCCTGTCCTATCCCGTCACTCAGTCCCTGTCCTATCCCGTCACACAGTCCCTGTCCTATCCCGTCACACTGTCCCTGTCCTATCGTGTCACACTATCCCTGTCCTATCCCGTCACACTATCACTGTCCTATCCCGTCACACGTATCACACTGTCCCTGTCCTATCCCGTCACACTATCCCTGTCCTATCCCGTCACACTGTCCCTGTCCTATCCCGTCACACTGTCCCTGTCCTATCGTGTCACACTGTCCCTGTCCTATCCCTTCACACTGTCCCTGTCCTATCCCGTCACACTGTCCCTGTCCTATCCCGTCACACTATCCCTGTCCTATCCCATCACACAGTCCCTGTCCTATCCCGTCACACAGTCCCTGTCCTATCCCGTCACACAGTCCATGTCCTATCCCGTCACACAGTCCCTGTCCTATCCCGTCACACTATCCCTGTCCTATCCCGTCACACTATCCCTGTCCTATCCCGTCACACAGTCCCTGTCCTATCCCGTCACACACATCACACAGTCCCTGTCCTATACTGTCACACACATCACACTATCCCTGTCCTATACCGTCACACACATCACACTATCCCTGTCCTATCCCGTCACACAGTCCCTGTCCTATCCCGTCACACAGTCCCTGTCCTATCCCGTCACACAGTCCCTGTCCTATCCCGTCACACAGTCCCTGTCCTATCCCGTCACACTTTCCCTGTCCTATCCCGTCACACTATCCCTGTCCTATCCCGTCACACAGTCCCTGTCATATCCCATCACACAGTCCCTGTCCTATCCCGTCACACTATCCGTGTCCTATCCCGTCACACTATCCCTGTCCTATCCCGTCACACACATCACACAGTCCCTGTCCTATCCCGTCACACTGTTCCTGTCCTATCCCGTCACACTATCCCTGTCCTGTCCCGTCACACTATCCCTGTCCTATCCCGTCACAGTCCCTGTCCTATCCCGTCACACAGTCCCTGTCCTATCCCGTCACACAGTCCATGTCCTATCCCGTCACACTGTCCCTGTCCTATCCCGTCACACGCATCACACTATCCCTGTCGTATCCCGTCACACTGTCCCTGTCCTATCCCGTCACACTATCCCTGTCCTATCCCGTCACACTGTCCCTGTCCTATCCCGTCACACTATCCCTGTCCTATCCCGTCACACTGTCCCTGTCCTATCCCGTCACACATCACACTGTCCCTGTCCTATCCCGTCACACAGTCCCTGTCCTATCCCGTCACACAGTCCCTGTCCTATCCCGTCACACTGTCCCTGTCCTATCCCGTCACACTATCCCTGTCCTATCCCGTCACACAGTCCCTGTCCTATCCCGTCACACACATCACACTATCCCTGTCCTATCCCGTCACACTGTCCCTGTCCTATCCCGTCACACTATCCCTGTCCTATCCCGTCACACTGTCCCTGTCCTATCCCGTCACACTATCCCTGTCCTATCCCGTCACACTGTCCCTGTCCTATCCTGTCACACATCACACTGTCCCTGTCCTATCCCGTCACACAGTCCCTGTCCTATCCCGTCACACAGTCCCTGTCCTATCCCGTCACACTGTCCCTGTCCTATCCCGTCACACTGTCCCTGTCCTATCCCGTCACACTATCCCTGTCCTATCCCGTCACACAGTCCCTGTCCTATCCCGTCACACACATCACACTATCCCTGTCCTATCCCGTCACACTGTCCCTGTTCTATCCCGTCACACATCACACTATCCCTGTCCTATCCCGTCACACACATCACACAGTCCCTGTCCTATACTGTCACACACATCACACTGTCCTTGTCCTATCCCGTCACACTATCCCTGTCCTATCCCGTCACACTGTCCCTGTCCTATCCTGTCACACTGTCCCTGTCCTATCCCGTCACACTATCCCTGTCCTATCCCGTCACACACATCACACTGTCCCTGTCCTATCCCGTCACACTATCCCTGTCCTATCCTGTCACACTGTCCCTGTCCTATCCCGTCACACAGTCCCTGTCCTATCCTGTCACACTGTCCCTGTCCTATCCTGTCACACTGTCCCTGTCCTATCCCGTCACACTATCCCTGTCCTATCCCGTCACACATCACACTATCCCTGTCCTATCCCGTCACACTATCCCTGTCCTATCCCGTCACACTATCCCTGTCCTATCCCGTCACACTGTCCCTGTCCTATCCCGTCACACTGTCCCTGTCCTATCCCGTCACACATCACACTATCCCTGTCCTATCCCGTCACACTGTCCCTGTCCTATCCCGTCACACATCACACTGTCCCTGTCCTATCCCGTCACACTATCCCTGTCCTATCCCGTCACACTGTCCCAGTCCTATCCTGTCACACTGTCCCTGTCCTATCCCGTCACACTATCCCTGTCCTATCCCGTCACACATCACACTATCCCTGTCCTATCCCGTCACACTGTCCCTGTCCTATCCCGTCACACATCACACTATCCCTGTCCTATCCCGTCACACTGTCCCTGTCCTATCCCGTTACACATCACACTATCCCTGTCCTATCCCGTCACACTATCCCTGTCCTATCCCGTCACACTGTCCCTGTCCTATCCCGTCACACTGTCCCTGTCCTATCCCGTCACACATCACACTGTCCCTGTCCTATCCCGTCACACATCACACTATCCCTGTCCTATCCCGTCACACTATCCCTGTCCTATCCCGTCACACACATCACACAGTCCCTGTCCTATCCCGTCACACTATCCCTGTCCTATCCCGTCACACGTATCACACTGTCCCTGTCCTATCCCGTCACACTATCCCTGTCCTATCCCGTCACACACATCACACTATCCCTGTCCTATCCGTTCACACTGTCCCTGTCCTATCCGTTCACACTGTCCCTGTCCTATCCCGTCACACTATCCCTGTCCTATCCCGTCACACACATCACACTATCCCTGTCCTATCCGTTCACACTGTCCCTGTCCTATCCAGTCACACTGTCCCTGTCCTATCCCGTCACACTATCCCTGTCCTATCCCATCACACTGTCCCTGTCCTATCCCGTCACACACATCAGACAGTCCCTGTCCTATCCCGTCACACTGTCCCTGTCCTATCCCGTCACACACATCACACAGTCCCTGTCCTATCCTGTCACACTATCCCTGTCCTATCCCGTCACACAGTCCCTGTCCTATCCCGTCACACACATCACACTATCCCTGTCCTATCCCGTCACACTGTCCCTGTCCTATCCCGTCACACACATCACACTGTCCCTGTCCTATCCTGTCACACTATCCCTGTCCTATCCCGTCACACTGTCCCTGTCCTATCCCGTCACACTATCCCTGTCCTATCCCGTCACACTGTCCCTGTCCTATCCCGTCACACACATCACACTGTCCCTGTCCTATCCCGTCACACATCACACTATCCCTGTCCTATCCCGTCACACATCACACTATCCCAGTCCTATCCCGTCACAGTCCCTGTCCTATCCCGTCACACTATCCCTGTCCTATCCCGTCACACTATCCCTGTCCTACCCCGTCACACACATCACACAGTCTCTGTCCTATCCCGTCACACACATCACACAGTCCCTGTCCTATCCCGTCACAATATCCCTGTCCTATACATTCACACGTATCACACTGTCCCTGTCCTATCCCGTCACACTGTCCCTGTCCTATCCCGTCACACACATCACACTATCCCTGTCCTATCCCGCCACACTGTCCCTGTCCTATCCCGTCACACAGTCCCTGTCCTATCCCATCACACTATCCCTGTACTATCCCATCACACACAAAACACTATCCCTGTCCTATCCCGTCACACTATCCCTGTCCTATCCCGTCACACACATCACACAGTCCCTGTCCTATCCCGTCACACTGTCCCTGTCCTATCCCGTCACACTATCCCTGTCCTATCCCGTCACACACATCACACAGTCCCTGTCCTATCCCGTCACACACATCACACAGTCCCTGTCCTATCCTGTCACACTATCCCTGTCCTATCCCGTCACACAGTCCCTGTCCTATCCCATCACACTATCCCTGTACTATCCCATCACACACAAAACACTATCCCTGTCCTATCCCGTCACACACATCACACAGTCCCTGTCCTATCCCGTCACACTGTCCCTGTCCTATC
Organism: Taudactylus pleione; assembly: GCA_031769625.1. Lineage (NCBI taxonomy): Eukaryota > Metazoa > Chordata > Amphibia > Anura > Myobatrachidae > Taudactylus > Taudactylus pleione. The sequence continues at coordinate 322,266 of JAUIMM010000831.1, forward strand.
CCGTCACACTATCCCTGTCCTATCCCGTCACACACATCACACAGTCCCTGTGCTATTCCGTCTCACGCATCACACTATCCCTGTCCTATCCCGTCACACTATCCCTGTCCTATCCCGTCACACTGTCCCTGTCCTATCCCGTCACACTGTCCCTGTCCTATCCCGTCACACACATCACACAGTCCCTGTCCTATCCTGTCACACTATCCCTGTCCTATCCCGTCACACAGTCCCTGTCCTATCCCGTCACACACATCACACTATCCCTGTCCTATCCCGTCACACTATCCCTGTCCTATCCCGTCACACTGTCCCTGTCCTATCCCGTCACACACATCACACTGTCCCTGTCCTATCCCGTCACACACATCACACTGTCCCTGTCCTATCCCGTCACACATCACACTATCCCTGTCCTATCCCGTCACACTATCTCTGTCCTATCCCGTCACACATCACACTATCCCTGTCCTATCCCGTCACACTGTCCCTGTCCTATCCCGTCACACTGTCCCTGTCCTATCCCGTCACACTATCCCTGTCCTATCCCGTCACACTGTCCCTGTCCTATCCCGTCACACACATCACACAGTCCCTGTCCTATCCCGTCACACTGTCCCTGTCCTATCCCGTCACACTATCCCTGTCCTATCCCGTCACACACATCACACAGTCCCTGTCCTATTCCGTCTCACGCATCACACTATCCCTGTCCTATCCCGTCACACTATCCCTGTCCTATCCCGTCACACTGTCCCTGTCCTATCCCGTCACACTGTCCCTGTCCTATCCCGTCACACTGTCCCTGTCCTATCCCGTCACACACATCACACAGTCCCTGTCCTATCCTGTCACACTATCCCTGTCCTATCCCGTCACACAGTCCCTGTCCTATCCCGTCACACACATCACACTATCCCTGTCCTATCCCGTCACACTATCCCTGTCCTATCCCGTCACACTGTCCCTGTCCTATCCCGTCACACACATCACACTGTCCCTGTCCTATCCCGTCACACACATCACACTGTCCCTGTCCTATCCCGTCACACATCACACTATCCCTGTCCTATCCCGTCACACTATCTCTGTCCTATCCCGTCACACATCACACTATCCCTGTCCTATCCCGTCACACTGTCCCTGTCCTATCCCGTCACACACATCACACAGTCTCTGTCCTATCCCGTCACACACATCACACAGTCCCTGTCCTATCCCGTCACGCTATCCCTGTCCTATCCCGTCACACGTATCACACTGTCCCTGTCCTATCCCGTCACACTATCCCTGTCCTATCCCGTCACACACATCACACAGTCCCTGTCCTATCCCGTCACACTGTCCCTGTCCTATCCCGTCACACTGTCCCTGTCCTATCCCGTCACACACATCACACTATCCCTGTCCTATCCCGTCACACACATCACACTGTCCCTGTCCTAACCCGTCACACACATCACACTATCCCTGTCCTATCCCGTCACACTGTCCCTGTCCTATCCCGTCACACTATCCCTGTCCTATTTCCGTCACACACATCACACTATCCCTGTCCTATCCCGTCACACTGTCCCTGTCCTATCCTGTCACACACATCACACTATCCCTGTCCTATCCCGTCACACACATCACACAGTCCCTATCCTATCCCGTCACACAGTCCCTGTCCTATCCCATCACTCTATCCCTGTACTATCCCGTCACACAGATCACACTATCCCTGTCCTATCCCGTCACACACATCACACAGTCCCTGTCCTATCCCGTCACACTGTCCCTGTCCTATCCCATCACACTATCCCTGTCCTATCCCGTCACACACATCACACAGTCCCTGTCCTATCCCGTCACACTATCCCTGTCCTATCCCGTCACACTGTCCCTGTCCTATCCCGTCACACTGTCCCTGTCCTATCCCGTCACACGTATCACACTGTCCCTGTCCTATCCCGTCACACTATCCCAGTCCTATCCCGTCACACGTATCACACTGTCCCTGTCCTATCCCGTCACACAGTCCCTGTCCTATCCCGTCACACTATCCCTATCCTATCCCGTCTCACTATCCCTGTCCTATCCCGTCACACGTATCACACTGTCCCTGTCCTATCCCGTCACACTATCCCTGTCCTATCCCGTCACACAGTCCCTGTCCCATCCCGTCACACAGTCCATGTCCTATCCCGTCACACTATCCCTGTCCTATCCCGTCACACTGTCCCTGTCCTATCCCGTCACACTATCCCTGTCCTATCCCGTCACACGTATCACACTGTCCCTGTCCTATCCCGTCACACTATCCCTGTCCTATCCCGTCACACAGTCCCTGTCCTATCCCGTCACACTGTCCCTGTCCTATCCCGTCACACTGTCCCTGTCCTATCCCGTCACACTGTCCCTGTCCTATCCCGTCACACTGTCCCTGTCCTATCCCATCACACTGTCCCTGTCCTATCCCGTCACACAGTCCCTGTCCTATCCCGTCACACAGTCCATGTCCTATCCCGTCACACAGTCCATGTCCTATCCCGTCACACAGTCCATGTCCTATCCCGTCACACTATCCCTGTCCTATCCCGTCACACTATCCCTGTCCTATCCCGTCACACAGTCCCTGTCCTATCCCGTCACACTATCCCTGTCCTATCCCGTCACACTATCCCTGTCCTATCCCATCACACACATCACACTATCCCTCTCCTATCCCGTCACACACATCACACTATCCCTGTCCTATCCCATCACACAGATTACACAGTCCCTGGGGCCAGTTTTAGGGACTGTGCACTTGTGTGACCCGGGTTTCAGTTGCAGTACAAAAAAAATGTCAAAAAAAATATTTTAAAACAGATATCTGCCATATACAGATAACTGCCATATACAGATAACTGCCATATACAGATAACTACCATATACAGATAACTGCCATATACAGATAACTACCATATACAGATAACTGCCATATACAGATAACTACCATATACAGATAACTGCCATATACAGATAACTACCATATACAGATAACTACCATATACAGATAACTGCCATATACAGATAACTACCATATACAGATAACTGCCATATACAGATAACTACCATATACAGATAACTGCCATATACAGATAACTACCATATACAGATAACTGCCATATACAGATAACTGCCATATACAGATAACTGCCATATACAGATAATATATTATTGTGTGGATCAGGCTGCATTTGTTATCAGTACCCTGCAGTAATTTTTAGTTCTCCTCATGATCTGCAGATGGCGCTATCACAGCGAGAGCCAACAAATCCTATCTCCATCGGTAGATAGTGCTGCTGTAGGCGGCAGGGACCCATTTTTATAGGTGTAATATGTTGACCCAATGTGAGGCCTCTGTCGGCATTGTCCCGATCTGCCAGGCAGTTTGGAGGTAGTGAAAGGGTGATTGGCGGGGATAATGGACACGTCCATGTCCCCTTTGTAACATTAGCCAGCCCCTTCTGTGGCCTGGCCACGCCCCCTTTGTATCACTGATCAGCCCCTTCTGTGGCCTGGCCACTCCCCCTTTGTAACACTGATCAGCCCCTTTGGCCTGGCTACGCCCCCTTTGTAACTGATCAACCTCTTCTGTGGCATGGCCACACCCCCTGTTCCATTCCTTAGACCAGGGGTAACCAACCCTGGTTCCCACGAGAGCTACCAAAAGTGCATGTTTTCCAGGTCTCCTCACAGGATCACAAGTGAAATAATTAGCTCCACCTGTGGATCTTTTCAAATGTGTCAGTGAGTAATGAATACACCTGTGCACCTGCTGGGTGACCTGGGAAATGTGTCAGTGAGTAATGACTACACCTGTGCATCTGCTGGGTGACCTGGGAAATGTGTCAGTGAGTAATGACTACACCTGTGCACCTGCTGGGTGACCTGGGAAATGTGTCAGTGAGTAATGAATACACCTGTGCACCTGCTGGGTGACCTGGGAAATGTGTCAGTGAGTAATGACTACACCTTTGTACATGCTGGGTGACCTGGGAAATGTGTCAGTGAGTAATGATTACACCTGTGCTCCTGCTGGGTGACCTGGGAAATGTGTCAGTGAGTAATGACTACACCTGTGCACCTGCTGTGTGACCTGGGAAATGTGTCAGTGAGTAATGACTACACCTGTGCTCCTGCTGGGTGACCTGGGAAATGTGTCAGTGAGTAATGATTACACCTGTGCTCCTGCTGGGTGACCTGGGAAATGTGTCAGTGAGTAATGATTACACCTGTGCACCTACTGTGTGACCTGGGAAATGTGTTAGTGAGTAATGAATACACCTGTGCACCTGCTATGTGACCTGGGATATGTGTCAGTGAGTAATGAATACACCTGTGCTCCTGCTGGGTGACCTGAGAAATGTGTTAGTGAGTAATGAATACACCTGTGCACCTGCTATGTGACCTGGGATATGTGTCAGTGAGTAATGAATACACCTGTGCTCCTGCTGGGTGACCTGGGAAATGTGTCAGTGAGTAATGAGTACACCTGTGCTCCTGCTGGGTGACCTGGGAAATGTGTCAGTGAGTAATGAGTATACCTGTGCACCTGCCGGGTGACCTGGGAAATGTGTCAGTGAGTAATGACTACACCTGTGCACCTGCCGGGTGACCTGGGAAATGTGTCAGTGAGTAATGACTACACCTGTGCTCCTGCTGGGTGACCTGGGAAATGTGTCAGTGAGTAATGACTACACCTGTGCTCCTGCTGGGTGACCTGGGAAATGTGTCAGTGAGTAATGACTACACCTGTGCACCTGCTGTGTGACCTGGGAAATGTGTCAGTGAGTAATGACTACACCTGTGCTCCTGCTGGGTGACCAGGGAAATGTATCAGTGAGTAATGACTACACCTGTGCACCTGCCGGGTGACCTGGGAAATGTGTCAGTGAGTAATGACTACACCTGTGCACCTGCCGGGTGACCTGGGAAATGTGTCAGTGAGTAATGACTACACCTGTGCTCCTGCCGGGTGACCTGGGAAATGTGTCAGTGAGTAATGACTACACCTGTGCTCCTGCTGGGTGACCTGGGAAATGTGTCAGTGAGTAATGATTACACCTGTGCACCTGCTGGGTGACCTGGGAAATGTGTCAGTGAGTAATGACTACACCTGTGCACCTGCTGTGTGACCTGGGAAATGTGTCAGTGAGTGATGACTACACCTGTGCTCCTGCTGGGTGACCTGGGAAATGTGTCAGTGAGTAATGATTACACCTGTGCACCTGCTGGGTGACCTGGGAAATGTGTCAGTGAGTAATGACTACACCTGTGCACCTGCTGTGTGACCTGGGAAATGTGTCAGTGAGTAATGACTACACCTGTGCTCCTGCCGGGTGACCTGGGAAATGTGTCAGTGAGTAATGACTACACCTGTGCACCTGCTGGGTGACCTGGGAAATGTGTCAGTGAGTAATGATTACACCTGTGCATCTGCTGGGTGACCTGGGAAATGTGTCATTGAGTAATGACTACACCTGTGCACCTGCTGTGTGACCTGGGAAATGTGTCAGTGAGTAATGACTACACCTGTGCTCCTGCTGGGTGACCTGGGAAATGTGTCAGTGAGTAATGACTACACCTGTGCTCCTGCTGGGTGACCTGTGATATGTGTCAGTGAGTAATGAGTACACCTGTGCTCCTGCTGGGTGGTCTGGAAAACGTGAACTATTAGTAGCACTCGAGGACCGAGGTTGGCCACCCCTGCTTTAGACTGGCAGTAGTACTGTGGCTCACGGGATGGAGAGCAGAGAGGTGTTTGGGCCGTGATGGTGGTCACAGAGGGCATCGTGTAGTACTGGATGGAAATTGCGGGCATGGAGACAGTATGTATAGTTGTACGTGTAGTGCAGTCACAGTGCGCCCCCTAAGTGTGCGCACGTCGTAGCATTATTACTCGTCATCCGTGGACACTCGCATCTCCTTACTGGTGTATTTACACTTCCGTTCATGGCCCGTAGTTGTGTCGCCTCCACCAATCGTTGCCGACATGAGGACGCCCCATTACAGTTACGCTTCTTTAGCCGTAAATGTGTAGTTGCGAATGAGATGCATCGCCTGGCCTTTAATTCGCTTCGTTTTGGCACATGTGCTGTAGGAAAACACTTAAGCCACGTTCCGCAAACATGCCGTTTCGCAAACAGGCGTACATTTAGCTCTGCGTCCGCCCCAAAGGCCAGAAGTGGTCAGTGAGCGCCGATGGCTGGAGGTTAGGGATGGGCAGACACCCGCAGCCGCACCAAAACCTCACATTGCAAATATTATTTAAAACAATACAAAAATGTAAAACTTTACACTGTAAAAAAGTGTTTGAGCCACTTGAACGGCTTGGAGAGAATCCACGTTATGTGCCACGGCCTAGATAGAAGGACTGTGTGTGCCATCTGGTGAGATTGGTGGGGCCCAGGCTCTGGACTGACCGTCTATAAAGTCCCGGTAATACCGTTTTCCATTGTTCTGTGCATAGGACGCCGCAAACAGCACAATCCTCAGAGATCAAGTGGTCGGCATCAGCCTGGAGGACACAAAGGTCTCCAACCTCTGCGAGGACATAGTACTTACCTTTCCACACGAACCCATAAAGGTAACCTTTCTCACCTGTACCTGCTCTCCTACATAACTGTATATTCAGCAGCTGCTGTCCCAGGTGACACCTCAGGGTAATACAGTACTACACCCCTGTTATACCTGTCCCATGTAACCTGCCATATCCAACTACGGCACCTGTAACACCTGTCCCAGGTAGCAACTCCCTGTACTATAACACCTGTCCCAGGTAGCACCTCCCTGTACTATAACACCTGTCCCAGGTACTGTAGCACCTCTCTGTACTATAACACCTGTCCCAGGTACTGTAGCACCTCCCTGTACTATAACACCTGTCCCAGGTAGCACCTCCCTGTACTATAACACCTGTCCCAGGTAGCACCTCCCTGTACTATAACACCTGTCCCAGGTAGCACCTCCCTGTACTATAACACCTGTCCCAGGTAGCACCTCCCTGTACTATAACACCTGTCCCAGGTAGCACCTCCCTGTACTATAACACCTGTCCCAGGTAGCACCTCCCTGTACTATAACACCTGTACCTGCTCTCCTACATAACTGTATATTCAGCAGCTGCTGTCCCAGGTGACACCTCAGGGTAATACAGTACTACACCCCTGTTATACCTGTCCCATGTAACCTGCCATATCCAACTACTGCACCTGTAACACCTGTCCCAGGTAGCACCTCCCTGTACTATAACACCTGTCCCAGGCACTGTAGCACCTCTCTGTACTATAACACCTGTCCCAGGTACTGTAGCACCTCCCTGTACTATAACACCTGTCCCAGGTACTGTAGCACCTCCCTGTACTATAACACCTGTCCCAAGTACTGTAGCACCTCCCTGTACTATAACACCTGTCCCAGGTACTGTAGCACCTCCCTGTACTATAACACCTGTCCCAGGTACTGTAGCACCTCCCTGTACTATAACACCTGTCCCAGGTAGCACCTCCCTGTACTATAACACCTGTCCCAGGTAGCACCTCCCTGTACTATAACACCTGTCCCAGGTACTATAGCACCTCCCTGTACTATAACACCTGTCCCAGGTAGCACCTCCCTGTACTATAACACCTGTCCCAGGTAGCACCTCCCTGTACTATAACACCTGTCCCAGGTACTGTAGCACCTCCCTGTACTAAAACACCTGTCCCAGGTACTGTAGCACCTCCCTGTACTATACCTGTCCCAGGTAGCACCTCCCTGTACTATAACACCTGTCCCAGGTACTATAGCACCTCCCTGTACTATAACACCTGTCCCAGGTAGCACCTCCCTGTACTATAACACCTGTCCCAGGTAGCACCTCCCTGTACTATAACACCTGTCCCAGGTAGCACCTCCCTGTACTATAACACCTGTCCCAGGTACTGTAGCACCTCCCTGTACTATAACACCTGTCCCAGGTACTGTAGCACCTCCCAGTACTATACCTGTCAAAGGTAGCACCTCCCTGTACTATAACACCTGTCCCAGGTAGCACCTCCCTGTACTATACCTGCCCAGGTAACACCTCCCTGTACTATAACACCTGTCCCAGGTACTGTAGCACCTCCCTGTACTATACCTGTCCCAGGTACCACCTCCCTGTACTATACCTGCCCAGGTAACACCTCCCTGTACTATAACATCTGTCCCAGGTAGCACCTCCCTGTACTATAACACCTGTCCCAGGTACTGTAGCACCTCCCTGTACTATAACACCTGTCCCAGGTAGCACTTCTCTGTACTATACCTGTCCCAGGTAGCACCTCTCTGTACTATAACACCTGTCCCAGGTAGCACCTCTCTGTACTATAACACCTGTCCCAGGTAGCACCTCCCTGTACTATACCTGTCCCAGGTAGCACCTCTCTGCCCTTTGTCTGCCACTTATATTAGTGTGACACTTATCTGGGATTCTAAGAGCGTTTGGAGATTGTAATCTCCACATTGAACATCGGATATAGAAGATGTTTGTGGGCAGGTGCAGGTTACACACGTCAGACGTTTATTAACCACAGCTCAGGCACAATACCATGCAACTGTCACATCCTCTCCAGGTGGCCCCAGGCGGTCTCTTTCTTCCCATCTACTCATTGTCCCCTGTGAGTGTGACGAGAGGAGAGAGGGCTGCTGCAAAGAGCGCTGTACGGCTATGAGAGACAGGAGAGCGCTGCACGGATATGAGACATAAGAGAGCGCTGCACGGCTGTGAGAGGAGAGGCAGGAGAGCGCTGCACGGCTGTGAGAAGAGAGACAGGAGAGCGCTGCACGGCTGTGAGAGGAGAGACAGGAGAGCGCTGCACGGCTGTGAGAGGAGAGGCAGGAGAGCGATGCACGGCTGTGAGAGGAGAGACAGGATAGCGCTGCACGGCTGTGAGAGGAGAGGCAGGAGAGCGCTGCACGGCTGTGAGAGGAGAGGCAGGAGAGCGCTGCACGGCTGTGAGAGGAGAGGAAGGAGAGCGCGGCACGGCTGTGAGAGGAGAGGCAGGAGAGCGCGGCACGGCTGTGAGAGGAGAGGCAGGAGAGCGCTGCAAGGCTGTGAGAGGAGAGGCAGGAGAGCGCTGCACGGCTGTGTGTGAGGAGAGGCAGGAGAGCGCTGCACGGATGTGAGAGGAGAGAGAGGAGAGCGCTGCACGGCTGTGAGAGGAGAGGCAGGAGAGCGCTGCACGGTGTGTGAGAGGAGAGACAGGAGAGCGCTGCACGGCTGTAAGAGGAGAGAGAGGAGAGCGCTGCACGGCTGTTAGAGGAGAGACATGAGAGCGATGCATGGCTGTGAGAGGAGAGACAGGAGAGCGCTGCAAGGCTGTGAGAGGAGAGAGAGGAGAGCGCTGCACGGCTGTGAGAGGAGAGGCAGGAGAGAGCTGCACGGCTCTGAGAGGAGAGGCAGGAGAGCGCTGCACGGTGTGTGAGAGGAGAGGCAGGAGAGCGCTGCGAGGAGAGTCAGGAGAGCGCTGCATGGCTGTGAGAGGAGAGGCAGGAGAGCGCTGCACGGCTGTGAGAGGAGAGGCAGGAGAGCGCTGCACGGATATGAGACATAATAGAGCGCTCCACGGCTGTGAGAAGAGAGGCAGGAGAGCGCTGCACGGCTGTGAGAGGAGAGACAGGGGAGCGCTGCACGGCTGTAAGAGGAGAGGCAGGAGAGCGCTGCACGGCTGTGAGAGGAGAGGCAGGAGAGCGCTGCACGGCTGGGAGAGGAGAGGCAGGAGAGCGCTGCACGGCTGTGAGAGGAGAGGCAGGAGAGCGCTGCACGGCTGTGAGAGGAGAGGCAGGAGAGCGCTGCACGGTGTGTGACAGGAGAGCCAGGATAGCGCTGCACGGCTGTGAGAGGAGAGGCAGGAGAGCGCTGCACGGTGTGTGAGAGGAGAGGCAGGAGAGCGCTGCACGGCTGTGAGAGGACAGGCAGGAGAGCGCTGCACGGCTGTGAGAGGAGAGGCAGGAGAGCGCTGCACGGCTGTGAGAGGAGAGGCAGGAGAGCGCTGCACGGCTGTGAGAGGAGAGGCAGGAGAGCGCTGCACGGCTGTGAGAGGAGAGGCAGGAGAGCGCTGCACGGCTGTGAGAGGAGAGACAGGAGAGCGCTGCACGGCTGTGAGAGGAGAGACAGGAGAGCGCTGCACGGCTGTGAGAGGAGAGGCAGGAGAGCGCTGCACGGTGTGTGAGAGGAGAGGCAGGAGTGCGCTGCATGGCTGTGAGAGGAGAGGCAGGAGTGCGCTGCACGGCTGTGAGAGGAGAGACAGGAGAGCGCTGCACGGCTGTGAGAGGAGAGGCAGGAGTGCGCTGCACGGCTGTGAGAGGAGAGGCAGGAGAGCGCTGCACGGCTGTGGGAGGAGAGACAGGAGAGCGCTGCACGGCTGTGAGAGGAGAGACAGGAGAGCGCTGCACGGCTGTGAGAGGAGAGGCAGGAGTGCGCTGCACGGCTGTGAGAGGAGAGGCAGGAGAGCGCTGCACGGCTGTGAGAGGAGAGACAGGAGAGCGCTGCACGGCTGTGAGAGGAGAGGCAGGAGAGCGCTGCACGGCTTTGAGAGGAGAGAGGGGAGAGCGCTGCATGGCTGTGAGAGGAGAGGCAGGAGTGCGCTGCACGGTGTGTGAGAGGATAGACAGGAAAGCGCTGCACGGCTGTGAGAGGAGAGGCAGGAGAGCGCTGCACGGCTGTGAGAGGATAGACAGGAGAGCGCTGCACGGCTGTGAGAGGAGAGGCAGGAGAGCGCTGCACGGCTGTGAGAGGAGAGAGAGGAGAGCGCTGCACGGCTGTGAGAGGAGAGGCAGGAGAGCGCTGCAAGGCTGTGAGAGGAGAGAGAGGAGAGCGCTGCACGGCTGTGAGAGGAGAGGCAGGAGAGCGCTGCAAGGCTGTGAGAGGAGAGAGAGGAGAGCGCTGCACGGCTGTGAGAGGAGAGGCAGGAGAGAGCTGCACGGCTGTGAGAGGAGAGGCAGGAGAGCGCTGCACGGTGTGTGAGAGGAGAGGCAGGAGAGCGCTGCGAGGAGAGTCAGGAGAGCGCTGCACGGTGTGTGAGAGGAGAGGCAGGAGAGCGCTGCACGGCTGTGAGAGGAGAGACATGAGAGCGCTGCACGGCTGTGAGAGGAGAGACAGGAGAGCGCTGCAAGGCTGTGAGAGCAGAGAGAGGAGAGCGCTGCACGGCTGTGAGAGGAGAGGCAGGAGAGAGCTGCACGGCTGTGAGAGGAGAGACAGGAGAGCGCTGCACGGATGTGAGAGGAGAGAGAGGAGAGCGCTGCACGGCTGTGAGAGGAGAGGCAGGAGAGCGCTGCAAGGCTGTGAGAGGAGAGAGAGGAGAGCGCTGCACGGCTGTGAGAGGAGAGGCAGGAGAGCGCTGCAAGGCTGTGAGAGGAGAGAGAGGAGAGCGCTGCACGGCTGTGAGAGGAGAGGCAGGAGAGAGCTGCACGGCTGTGAGAGGAGAGGCAGGAGAGCGCTGCACGGTGTGTGAGAGGAGAGGCAGGAGAGCGCTGCGAGGAGAGTCAGGAGAGCGCTGCACGGTGTGTGAGAGGAGAGGCAGGAGAGCGCTGCACGGCTGTGAGAGGAGAGGCAGGAGAGCGCTGCACGGATGTGAGAGGAGAGAGAGGAGAGCGCTGCACGGCTGTGAGAGGAGAGGCAGGAGAGCGCTGCACGGATGTAAGAGGAGAGGCAGGAGAGCGCTGCACGGCTGTGCGAGGAGAGGCAGGAGAGCGCTGCACGGCTGTGAGAGGAGAGGCAGGAGAGCGCTGCACGGTGTGTGAGAGGAGAGACAGGAGAGCGCTGCACGGTGTGTGAGAGGAGAGACAGGAGAGCGCTGCATGGCTGTGAGAGGAGAGACAGGAGAGCGCTGCACGGTGTGTGAGAGGAGAGACAGGAGAGCGCTGCACGGTGTGTGAGAGGAGAGACAGGAGAGCGCTGCACGGATATGAGAGGAGAGACAGGAGAGCGCTGCACGGCTGTGAGAGGAGAGTCAGGAGAGCGCTGCACGGCTGTGAGAGGAGAGGCAGGAGAGCGCTGCAAGGCTGTGAGAGGAGAGGCAGGAGAGCGCTGCACGGCTGTGAGGAGAGGCAGGAGAGCGCTGCACGGCTGAGAGGAGAGGCAGGAGAGCGCTGCACGGCTGAGAGGAGAGACAGGAGAGCGCTGCACGGCTGTGAGGAGAGACAGGAGAGCGCTGCGAGGAGAGTCAGGAGAGCGCTGCACGGTGTGTGAGAGGAGAGGCAGGAGAGCGCTGCACGGCTGTGAGAGGAGAGGCAGGAGAGCGCTGCACGGCTGTGAGAGGAGAGACATGAGAGCGCTGCACGGCTGTGAGAGGAGAGGCAGGAGAGCGCTGCAAGGCTGTGAGAGGAGAGGCAGGAGAGCGCTGCACGGCTGTGAGAGGAGAGGCAGGAGAGCGCTGCACGGTGTGTGAGAGGAGAGACAGGAGAGCGCTGCACGGTGTGTGAGAGGAGAGGCAGGAGAGCGCTGCACGGCTGTGAGAGGAGAGGCAGGAGAGCGCTGCACGGTGTGTGAGAGGAGAGACAGGAGAGCGCTGCACGGATATGAGAGGAGAGACAGGAGAGCGCTGCACGGCTGTGAGAGGAGAGTCAGGAGAGCGCTGCACGGCTGTGAGAGGAGAGACAGGAGAGCGATGCACGGCTGTGAGAGGAGAGGCAGGAGAGCACTGCACGGCTGTGAGAGGAGAGACAGGAGAGCGATGCACGGCTGTGAGAGGAGAGGCAGGAGAGCGCTGCACGGCTGTGAGAGGAGAGGCAGGAGAGCGCTGCACGGGTGTGAGAGGAGAGGCAGGAGAGCGCTGCACGGTGTGTGAGAGGAGAGGCAGGAGAGCGCTGCACGGCTGTGAGAGGAGAGGCAGGAGAGCGCTGTACGGCTGAGAGGAGAGACAGGAGAGCGCTGCACGGCTGTGAAGAGAGACAGGAGAGCGCTGCAAGGCTGAGAGGAGAGACAGGAGAGCGCTGCAAGGCTGTGAGAGGAGAGGCAGGAGAGCGCTGCACGGTGTGTGAGGAGAGGCAGGAGAGCGCTGCACGGCTGTGAGGAGAGGCAGGAGAGCGCTGCACGGCTGAGAGGAGAGGCAGGAGAGCGCTGCACGGCTGAGAGGAGAGACAGGAGAGCGCTGCACGGCTGTGAGGAGAGACAGGAGAGCGCTGCAAGGCTTTGAGAGGAGAGAGAGGAGAGCGCTGCATGGCTGTGAGAGGAGAGACAGGAGAGCGCTGCACGGCTGTGAGAGGAGAGTCAGGAGAGCGCTGCACGGCTGTGAGAGGAGAGGCAGGAGAGCGCTGCACGGTGTGTGAGAGGAGAGGCAGGAGAGCGCTGCACGGCTGTGAGGAGAGGCAGGAGAGCGCTGCACGGCTGAGAGGAGAGGCAGGAGAGCGCTGCACGGCTGAGAGGAGAGACAGGAGAGCACTGCACGGCTGTGAGGAGAGACAGGAGAGCGCTGCAAGGCTTTGAGAGGAGAGAGAGGAGAGCGCTGCATGGCTGTGAGAGGAGAGGCAGGAGAGCGCTGCACGGCTTTGAGAGGAGAGAGAGGAGAGCGCTGCATTGCTGTGAGAGGAGAGTCAGGAGTGCGCTGCACGGTGTGTGAGAGGATAGACAGGAAAGCGCTGCACGGCTGTGAGAGGAGAGGCAGGAGAGCGCTGCACGGCTGTGAGAGGATAGGCAGGAGAGCGCTGCACGGCTGTGAGAGGAGAGGCAGGAGAGCGCTGCACGGCTGTGAGAGGAGAGACAGGAGAGCGCTGCAAGGCTGTGAGAGGAGAGAGAGGAGAGCGTGCACGGCTGTGAGAGGAGAGGCAGGAGAGCGCTGCAAGGCTGTGAGAGGAGAGAGAGGAGAGCGCTGCACGGCTGTGAGAGGAGAGTCAGGAGAGAGCTGCACGGCTGTGAGAGGAGAGGCAGGAGAGCGCTGCACGGTGTGTGAGAGGAGAGGCAGGAGAGCGCTGCGAGGAGAGTCAGGAGAGCGCTGCACGGTGTGTGAGAGGAGAGGCAGGAGAGCGCTGCACGGCTGTGAGAGGAGAGACATGAGAGCGCTGCACGGCTGTGAGAGGAGAGACAGGAGAGCGCTGCAAGGCTGTGAGAGCAGAGAGAGGAGAGCGCTGCACGGCTGTGAGAGGAGAGGCAGGAGAGAGCTGCACGGCTGTGAGAGGAGAGACAGGAGAGCGCTGCACGGATGTGAGAGGAGAGAGAGGAGAGCGCTGCACGGCTGTGAGAGGAGAGGCAGGAGAGCGCTGCAAGGCTGTGAGAGGAGAGAGAGGAGAGCGCTGCACGGCTGTGAGAGGAGAGGCAGGAGAGCGCTGCAAGGCTGTGAGAGGAGAGAGAGGAGAGTGCTGCACGGCTGTGAGAGGAGAGGCAGGAGAGAGCTGCACGGCTGTGAGAGGAGAGGCAGGAGAGCGCTGCGAGGAGAGTCAGGAGAGCGCTGCACGGTGTGTGAGAGGAGAGGCAGGAGAGCGCTGCACGGCTGTGAGAGGAGAGGCAGGAGAGCGCTGCACGGCTGTGAGAGGAGAGACATGAGAGCGCTGCACAGCTGTGAGAGGAGAGGCAGGAGAACGCTGCAAGGCTGTGAGAGGAGAGGCAGGAGAGCGCTGCACGGCTGTGAGAGGAGAGGCAGGAGAGCGCTGCACGGTGTGTGAGAGGAGAGACAGGAGAGCGCTGCACGGATATGAGAGGAGAGACAGGAGAGCGCTGCACGGATATGAGAGGAGAGACAGGAGAGCGCTGCACGGCTGTGAGAGGAGAGTCAGGAGAGCGCTGCACGGCTGTGAGAGGAGAGGCAGGAGAGCGATGCACGGCTGTGAGAGGAGAGGCAGGAGAGCGCTGCACGGCTGTGAGAGGAGAGACAGGAGAGCGCTGCACGGCTGTGAGAGGAGAGGCAGGAGAGCGCTGCACGGTGTGTGAGAGGAGAGGCAGGAGAGCGCTGCACGGCTGTGAGAGGAGAGGCAGGAGAGCGCTGCACGGTGTGTGAGAGGAGAGGCAGGAGAGCGCTGCACGGTGTGTGAGAGGAGAGGCAGGAGAGCGCTGCACGGCTGTGAGAGGAGAGGCAGGACAGCGCTGCACGGCTGAGAGGAGAGACAGGAGAGCGCTGCACGGCTGTGAAGAGAGACAGGAGAGCGCTGCAAGGCTGAGAGGAGAGACAGGAGAGCGCTGCACGGTGTGTGAGAGGAGATACAGGAGAGTGCTGCATGGCTGTGAGAGGAGAGACAGGAGAGCGCTGCACGGCTGTGAGAGGATAGAGAGGAGAGCGCTGCACGGTGTGTGAGAGGAGAGACAGGAGAGCGCTGCACGGCTGTGAGAGGAGAGGCAGGAGAGCGCTGCACGGTGTGTGAGAGGAGAGACAGGAGAGCGCTGCACGGCGGTGAGTGGAGAGGCAGGAGAGCGCTGCACGGCGGTGAGAGGAGAGGCAGGAGAGCGCTGCACGGCTGTGAGAGGAGAGGCAGGAGAGCGCTGCACGGCTGTGAGAGGAGAGGCAGGAGAGCGCTGCACGGCTGTGAGAGGAGAGGCAGGAGAGCGCTGCACGGCTGTGAGAGGAGAGGCAGGAGAGCGCTGCACGGCTGCGAGAGGAGAGGCAGGAGAGCGCTGCACGGTGTGTGAGAGGAGAGACAAGAGAGCGCTGCACGGCGGTGAGAGGAGAGGCAGGAGAGCGCTGCACCGCGGTGAGAGGAGAGGCAGGAGAGCGCTGCACGGCTGTGAGAGGAGAGACAGGAGAGCGATGCACGGCTGTGAGAGGAGAGGCAGGAGAGCGCTGCACGGCTGTGAGAGGAGAGGCAGGAGAGCGCTGCACGGGTGTGAGAGGAGAGGCAGGAGAGCGCTGCACGGTGTGTGAGAGGAGAGGCAGGAGAGCGCTGCACGGCTGTGAGAGGAGAGGCAGGAGAGCGCTGTACGGCTGAGAGGAGAGACAGGAGAGCGCTGCACGGCTGTGAAGAGAGACAGGAGAGCGCTGCAAGGCTGAGAGGAGAGACAGGAGAGCGCTGCAAGGCTGTGAGAGGAGAGGCAGGAGAGCGCTGCACGGTGTGTGAGGAGAGGCAGGAGAGCGCTGCACGGCTGTGAGGAGAGGCAGGAGAGCGCTGCACGGCTGAGAGGAGAGGCAGGAGAGCGCTGCACGGCTGAGAGGAGAGACAGGAGAGCGCTGCACGGCTGTGAGGAGAGACAGGAGAGCGCTGCAAGGCTTTGAGAGGAGAGAGAGGAGAGCGCTGCATGGCTGTGAGAGGAGAGACAGGAGAGCGCTGCACGGCTGTGAGAGGAGAGTCAGGAGAGCGCTGCACGGCTGTGAGAGGAGAGGCAGGAGAGCGCTGCACGGTGTGTGAGAGGAGAGGCAGGAGAGCGCTGCACGGCTGTGAGGAGAGGCAGGAGAGCGCTGCACGGCTGAGAGGAGAGGCAGGAGAGCGCTGCACGGCTGAGAGGAGAGACAGGAGAGCACTGCACGGCTGTGAGGAGAGACAGGAGAGTGCTGCAAGGCTTTGAGAGGAGAGAGAGGAGAGCGCTGCATGGCTGTGAGAGGAGAGGCAGGAGAGCGCTGCACGGCTTTGAGAGGAGAGAGAGGAGAGCGCTGCATTGCTGTGAGAGGAGAGGCAGGAGTGCGCTGCACGGTGTGTGAGAGGATAGACAGGAAAGCGCTGCACGGCTGTGAGAGGAGAGGCAGGAGAGCGCTGCACGGCTGTGAGAGGATAGACAGGAGAGCGCTGCACGGCTGTGAGAGGAGAGGCAGGAGAGCGCTGCACGGCTGTGAGAGGAGAGACAGGAGAGCGCTGCACGGATGTGAGAGGAGAGAGAGGAGAGCGCTGCACGGCTGTGAGAGGAGAGGCAGGAGAGCGCTGCAAGGCTGTGAGAGGAGAGAGAGGAGAGCGTGCACGGCTGTGAGAGGAGAGGCAGGAGAGCGCTGCAAGGCTGTGAGAGGAGAGAGAGGAGAGCGCTGCACGGCTGTGAGAGGAGAGTCAGGAGAGAGCTGCACGGCTGTGAGAGGAGAGGCAGGAGAGCGCTGCACGGTGTGTGAGAGGAGAGGCAGGAGAGCGCTGCGAGGAGAGTCAGGAGAGCGCTGCACGGTGTGTGAGAGGAGAGGCAGGAGAGCGCTGCACGGCTGTGAGAGGAGAGACATGAGAGCGCTGCACGGATGTGAGAGGAGAGAGAGGAGAGCGCTGCACGGCTGTGAGAGGAGAGGCAGGAGAGCGCTGCAAGGCTGTGAGAGGAGAGAGAGGAGAGCGCTGCACGGCTGTGAGAGGAGAGGCAGGAGAGCGCTGCAAGGCTGTGAGAGGAGAGAGAGGAGAGTGCTGCACGGCTGTGAGAGGAGAGGCAGGAGAGAGCTCCACGGCTGTGAGAGGAGAGGCAGGAGAGCGCTGCGAGGAGAGTCAGGAGAGCGCTGCACGGTGTGTGAGAGGAGAGGCAGGAGAGCGCTGCACGGCTGTGAGAGGAGAGGCAGGAGAGCGCTGCACGGCTGTGAGAGGAGAGACATGAGAGCGCTGCACAGCTGTGAGAGGAGAGGCAGGAGAACGCTGCAAGGCTGTGAGAGGAGAGGCAGGAGAGCGCTGCACGGCTGTGAGAGGAGAGGCAGGAGAGCGCTGCACGGTGTGTGAGAGGAGAGACAGGAGAGCGCTGCACGGTGTGTGAGAGGAGAGGCAGGAGAGCGCTGCACGGCTGTGAGAGGAGAGGCAGGAGAGCGCTGCACGGTGTGTGAGAGGAGAGACAGGAGAGCGCTGCACGGATATGAGAGGAGAGACAGGAGAGCGCTGCACGGATATGAGAGGAGAGACAGGAGAGCGCTGCACGGCTGTGAGAGGAGAGTCAGGAGAGCGCTGCACGGCTGTGAGAGGAGAGGCAGGAGAGCGATGCACGGCTGTGAGAGGAGAGGCAGGAGAGCGCTGCACGGCTGTGAGAGGAGAGACAGGAGAGCGCTGCACGGCTGTGAGAGGAGAGGCAGGAGAGCGCTGCACGGTGTGTGAGAGGAGAGGCAGGAGAGCGCTGCACGGCTGTGAGAGGAGAGGCAGGAGAGCGCTGCACGGTGTGTGAGAGGAGAGGCAGGAGAGCGCTGCACGGTGTGTGAGAGGAGAGGCAGGAGAGCGCTGCACGGCTGTGAGAGGAGAGGCAGGACAGCGCTGCACGGCTGAGAGGAGAGACAGGAGAGCGCTGCACGGCTGTGAAGAGAGACAGGTGAGCGCTGCAAGGCTGAGAGGAGAGACAGGAGAGCGCTGCACGGTGTGTGAGAGGAGATACAGGAGAGTGCTGCATGGCTGTGAGAGGAGAGACAGGAGAGCGCTGCACGGCTGTGAGAGGATAGAGAGGAGAGCGCTGCACGGTGTGTGAGAGGAGAGACAGGAGAGCGCTGCACGGCTGTGAGAGGAGAGGCAGGAGAGCGCTGCACGGTGTGTGAGAGGAGAGACAGGAGAGCGCTGCACGGCGGTGAGTGGAGAGGCAGGAGAGCGCTGCACGGCGGTGAGAGGAGAGGCAGGAGAGCGCTGCACGGCTGTGAGAGGAGAGGCAGGAGAGCGCTGCACGGCTGTGAGAGGAGAGGCAGGAGAGCGCTGCACGGCTGTGAGAGGAGAGGCAGGAGAGCGCTGCACGGCTGTGAGAGGAGAGGCAGGAGAGCGCTGCACGGCTGCGAGAGGAGAGGCAGGAGAGCGCTGCACGGTGTGTGAGAGGAGAGACAAGAGAGCGCTGCACGGCGGTGAGAGGAGAGGCAGGAGAGCGCTGCACCGCGGTGAGAGGAGAGGCAGGAGAGCGCTGCACGGCTGTGAGAGGAGAGGCAGGAGAGCGCTGCACGGCTGTGAGAGGAGAGACAAGAGAGCGCTGCACGGCGGTGAGAGGAGAGGCAGGAGAGCGCTGCACGGCTGTGAGAGGAGAGGCAGGAGAGCGCTGCACGGCTGTGAGAGGAGAGCGCTTCACGGTGTGTGAGAGGAGAGGCAGGAGAGCGCTGCACGGTGTGTGAGAGGAGAGGCAGGAGAGCGCTGCACGGCTGTGGGAGGAGAGACAGGAGAGCGCTGCACGGCTGTGGGAGGAGAGGCAGGAGAGTGCTGCACGGCTGTGAGAGGAGAGGCAGGAGAGCGCTGCACGGCTGTGAGAGGAGAGGCAGGAGAGCGCTGCACGGCTGTGAGAGGAGAGGCAGGAGAGCGCTGCACGGCTGTGAGAGGAGAGGCAGGAGAGCGCTGCACGGTGTGTGAGAGGAGAGGCAGGAGAGCGCTGCACGGCTGTGAGAGGAGAGGCAGGAGAGCGCTGCACGGCTGTGAGAGGAGAGGCAGGAGAGGGCTCCACGGCTGTGAGAGGAGAGGCAGGAGAGCGCTGCACGGCTGTGAGAGGAGAGGCAGGAGAGCGCTGCACGGTGTGTGAGAGGAGAGGCAGGAGAGCGCTGCACAGCTGTGAGAGGAGAGACAGGAGAGCGCTGCACGGCTGTGAGAGGAGAGGCAGGAGAGCGCTGCGCGGTGTGTGTGAGAGGAGAGGCAGGAGAGCGCTGCACGGCTGTGAGAGGAGAGGCAGGAGAGCGCTGCATGGCTGTGAGAGGAGAGGCAGGAGAGCGCTGCACGGCTGTGAGAGGAGAGGCAGGAGAGCGCTGCGCGGTGTGTGTGAGAAGAGAGGCAGGAGAGCGCTGCGCGGTGTGTGTGAGAAGAGAGGCAGGAGAGCGCTGCGCGGTGTGTGTGAGAGGAGAGGCAGGAGAGCGCTGCACGGCTGTGAGAGGAGAGGCAGGAGAGCGCTGCACGGCTATGAGAGGAGAGCCAGGAGAGCGCTGCACGGCTGTGAGAGGAGAGACAGGAGAGCGCTGCACGGTGTGTGAGAGGAGAGGCAGGAGAGCGCTGCACGGCTGTGAGAGGAGAGGCAGGAGAGCGCTGCACGGTGTGTGAGAGGAGAGACAGGAGAGCGCTGCACGGATATGAGAGGAGAGACAGGAGAGCGCTGCACGGATATGAGAGGAGAGACAGGAGAGCGCTGCACGGCTGTGAGAGGAGAGGCAGGAGAGCGCTGCACGGCTGTGAGAGGAGAGACAGGAGAGCGCTGCACGGCTGTGAGAGGAGAGGCAGGAGAGCGCTGCACAGTGTGTGAGAGGAGAGGCAGGAGAGCGCTGCACGGCTGTGAGAGGAGAGGCAGGAGAGCGCTGCACGGTGTGTGAGAGGAGAGGCAGGAGAGCGCTGCACGGTGTGTGAGAGGAGAGGCAGGAGAGCGCTGCACGGTGTGTGAGAGGAGAGGCAGGAGAGCGCTGCACGGCTGTGAGAGGAGAGGCAGGAGAGCGCTGCACGGCTGAGAGGAGAGACAGGAGAGCGCTGCACGGCTGTGAAGAGAGACAGGAGAGCGCTGCAAGGCTGAGAGGAGAGACAGGAGAGCGCTGCACGGTGTGTGAGAGGAGATACAGGAGAGTGCTGCATGGCTGTGAGAGGAGAGACAGGAGAGCGCTGCACGGCTGTGAGAGGATAGAGAGGAGAGCGCTGCACGGTGTGTGAGAGGAGAGACAGGAGAGCGCTGCACGGCTGTGAGAGGAGAGGCAGGAGAGCGCTGCACGGTGTGTGAGAGGAGAGACAAGAGAGCGCTGCACGGCGGTGAGTGGAGAGGCAGGAGAGCGCTGCACGGCGGTGAGAGGAGAGGCAGGAGAGCGCTGCACGGCTGTGAGAGGAGAGGCAGGAGAGCGCTGCACGGCTGTGAGAGGAGAGGCAGGAGAGCGCTGCACGGCTGTGAGAGGAGAGGCAGGAGAGCGCTGCACGGCTGTGAGAGGAGAGGCAGGAGAGCGCTGCACGGCTGCGAGAGGAGAGGCAGGAGAGCGCTGCACGGTGTGTGAGAGGAGAGACAAGAGAGCGCTGCACGGCGGTGAGAGGAGAGGCAGGAGAGCGCTGCACCGCGGTGAGAGGAGAGGCAGGAGAGCGCTGCACGGCTGTGAGAGGAGAGGCAGGAGAGCGCTGCACGGCTGTGAGAGGAGAGACAAGAGAGCGCTGCACGGCGGTGAGAGGAGAGGCAGGAGAGCGCTGCACGGCTGTGAGAGGAGAGGCAGGAGAGCGCTGCACGGCTGTGAGAGGAGAGCGCTTCACGGTGTGTGAGAGGAGAGGCAGGAGAGCGCTGCACGGTGTGTGAGAGGAGAGGCAGGAGAGCGCTGCACGGCTGTGGGAGGAGAGACAGGAGAGCGCTGCACGGCTGTGAGAGGAGAGGCAGGAGAGTGCTGCACGGCTGTGAGAGGAGAGGCAGGAGAGCGCTGCACGGCTGTGAGAGGAGAGGCAGGAGAGCGCTGCACGGCTGTGAGAGGGGAGGCAGGAGAGCGCTGCACGGCTGTGAGAGGAGAGGCAGGAGAGCGCTGCACGGTGTGTGAGAGGAGAGGCAGGAGAGCGCTGCACGGCTGTGAGAGGAGAGGCAGGAGAGCGCTGCACGGCTGTGAGAGGAGAGGCAGGAGAGGGCTCCACGGCTGTGAGAGGAGAGGCAGGAGAGCGCTGCACGGCTGTGAGAGGAGAGGCAGGAGAGCGCTGCACGGTGTGTGAGAGGAGAGGCAGGAGAGCGCTGCACAGCTGTGAGAGTGAGACAGGAGAGCGCTGCACGGCTGTGAGAGGAGAGGCAGGAGAGCGCTGCGCGGTGTGTGTGAGAGGAGAGGCAGGAGAGCGCTGCACGGCTGTGAGAGGAGAGGCAGGAGAGCGCTGCATGGCTGTGAGAGGAGAGGCAGGAGAGCGCTGCACGGCTGTGAGAGGAGAGGCAGGAGAGCGCTGCGCGGTGTGTGTGAGAAGAGAGGCAGGAGAGCGCTGCGCGGTGTGTGTGAGAAGAGAGGCAGGAGAGCGCTGCGCGGTGTGTGTGAGAGGAGAGGCAGGAGAGCGCTGCACGGCTGTGAGAGGAGAGGCAGGAGAGCGCTGCACGGCTATGAGAGGAGAGCCAGGAGAGCGCTGCACGGCTGTGAGAGGAGAGGCAGGAGAGCGCTGCGCGGTGTGTGTGTGAGGCTGCGATGTTACGCCATGTTACCGATGGTGTCACAGTCTTGCTAAGTGTTACGGATGTGTGTAAGATAAGATGGGCGTCCTTATGTTATGCTGCTGCATAGCGCACACAATGGATTAGCGTACTATCACAGTTGAACTGCGTGCGTAATCGCTATTGCATTGTCAGTTGCGATCCGTAATGAATCATGGCCTCTGTTCCTGCCCCTCCTCTATGTGCCGGAACACGTGGGCTCCCTAATTACAGCCTCCTAACCAATGGGTACAGGGGCCCTAGTCATTTATATCAATAACAAGTAGGATGGACCTAAAATATTCCCCAAATGTCCCCTTTGTTCCTTAAAGACACCAGAAATCCTGTTGGGAATCTGCTGAGTTCTCTGAAGTCCGTAATATCCTAATCTGTCATTATGGGAATATTTGGGACTAGTTTTGTTAGAATTTGATAATTCTTTGGTTGTTAATAGAGAATATCTGGAGAAAATGCTAGAAATGGACCATTCTGTTATATAGTGTATATTAGATTGTCAGCTCCTATAGTACAGAGCTTCCCCCTAATACACTGCGCCTTCTCTCTCTGCAGGGAAACCTCTCTCCGTTATGTGTGTTCTGGGACGGTGAGTATAATAATACCTGTTATTAATAGTCGCCCATTATTCCCAGGGGTGTATGACGGCCCCATTAGGGGGGAGAGTCATAAAGTATCAACCAATCAGCACCTAACTGTCACTTTACAGACATCCTCCTTACCTCCTGTTAGTAAATAGCACCCGTTAAGAGCTCCATGCATCCTGTACTGTACTCTTCTCCATATGTACTGTTCTCCATATGTACTGTACCGTACTCTTCTCTATATGTACTGTACTCTTCTCCATATGTACTGTACTGTACTCTTCTCCATATGTACTGTTTTCCATATGTACTGTACTCTTCTCCATATGTACTGTACTGTACTCTTCTCCATATGTACTGTTCTCCATATGTACTGTACTGTACTCTTCTCCATGTGTACTGTACTCTTCTCCATATGTACTGTACTGTACTCTTCTCCATATGTACTGTACCGTACTCTTCTCTATATGTACTGTACTCTTCTCCATATGTACTGTTCTCCATATGTACTGTATTCTTCTCCATATGTACTGTACTGTACTCTTCTCCATATGTACTGTTCTCCATATGTACTGTACTCTTCTCCATGTGTACTGTACTCTTCTCCATATGTACTGTTCTCCATATGTACTGTACTCTTCTCCATGTGTACTGTACTGTACTCTTCCCTATATGTACTGTACTCTTCTCCATATGTACTGTACTGTACTCTTCTCCATATGTACTGTGCTGTACTCTTCCCTATATGTACTGTACTCTTCTCCATATGTACTGTACTGTACTCTTCCCTATATGTACTGTACTCTTCTCCATATGTACTGTACTGTACTCTTCTCTATATGTACTGTACTCTTCTCCATATGTACTGTACTGTACTCTTCTCCATATGTACTGTACTGTACTCTTCCCTATATGTACTGTACTCTTCTCCATATGTACTGTACTGTACTCTTCTCCATATGTACTGTACTGTACTCTTCCCTATATGTACTGTACTCTTCTCCATATGTACTGTACTCTTCCCTATATGTACTGTACTCTTCTCCATATGTACTGTACTGTACTCTTCCCTATATGTACTGTACTCTTCTCCATATGTACTGTACTGTTCTCCATATGTACTGTACTCTTCCCTATATGTACTGTACTCTTCTCCATATGTACTGTACTGTACTCTTCCCTATATGTACTGTACTCTTCTCCATATGTACTGTACTCTTCTCCATATGTACTGTACTGTACTCTTCCCTATATGTACTGTACTCTTCTCCATATGTACTGTACTCTTCCCTATATGTACTGTACTCTTCTCCATATGTACTGTACTGTACTCTTCCCTATATGTACTGTACTCTTCTCCATATGTACTGTACTGTTCTCCATATGTACTGTACTCTTCTCCATGTGTACTGTACTGTACTCTTCTCCATATGTACTGTACTGTTCTCCATATGTACTGTACTGTACTCTTCTCCATATGTACTGTACCGTACTCTTCTCTATATGTACTGTACTCTTCTCCATATGTACTGTACTGTACTCTTCTCCATATGTACTGTTCTCCATATGTACTGTACTGTACTCTTCTCCATATGTACTGTTCTCCATATGTACTGTACTCTTCTCCATATGTACTGTTCTCCATATGTACTGTACTCTTCTCCATCTGTACTGTACTCTTCCCTATATGTACTGTACTCTTCTCCATATGTACTGTACTGTACTCTTCTCCATATGTACTGTTCTCCATATGTACTGTACTCTTCTCCATGTGTACTGTACTCTTCTCCATATGTACTGTTCTCCATATGTACTGTACTCTTCCCTATATGTACTGTACTCTTCTCCATATGTACTGTTCTCCATATGTACTGTACTCTTCTCCATATGTACTGTACTCTTCCCTATATGTACTGTACTCTTCTCCATATGTACTGTACTGTACTCTTCTCTATATGTACTGTACTCTTCTCCATATGTACTGTACTGTACTCTTCTCCATATGTACTGTACTCTTCCCTATATGTACTGTACTCTTCTCCATATGTACTGTACTGTACTCTTCCCTATATGTACTGTACTCTTCTCCATATGTACTGTTCTCCATATGTACTGTACTCTTCTCCATATGTACTGTACTCTTCCCTATATGTACTGTACTCTTCTCCATATGTACTGTACTGTACTCTTCTCTATATGTACTGTACTCTTCTCCATATGTACTGTACTGTACTCTTCTCCATATGTACTGTACTCTTCCCTATATGTACTGTACTCTTCTCCATATGTACTGTACTGTACTCTTCCCTATATGTACTGTACTCTTCTCCATATGTACTGTACTGTACTCTTCCCTATATGTACTGTACTCTTCTCCATATGTACTGTACTGTACTCTTCTCCATATGTACTGTACTGTACTCTTCCCTATATGTACTGTACTCTTCTCCATATGTACTGTACTGTACTCTTCTCCATATGTACTGTACTCTTCCCTATATGTACTGTACTCTTCTCCATATGTACTGTACTGTACTCTTCCCTATATGTACTGTACTCTTCTCTATATGTACTGTACTGTACTCTTCTCCATATGTACTGTACTGTACTCTTCTCCATATGTACTGTACTGTACTCTTCCCTATATGTACTGTACTCTTCTCCATATGTACTGTACTGTACTCTTCCCTATATGTACTGTACTCTTCTCCATATGTACTGTACTGTACTCTTCCCTATATGTACTGTACTCTTCTCCATATGTACTGTACTGTACTCTTCCCTATATGTACTGTACTCTTCTCCATATGTACTGTACTGTACTCTTCTCCATATGTACTGTACTGTACTCTTCTCCATATGTACTAATGGATGTTCTGTTCTGCTGCCAGCGCTGAGTGTTCTTATGGCGCTGTGATTAGGCCACGCCCCCTTCACCTTGGCCCAGCCCGCTCCGTACGCCGCTGCTCCTATGTCAGAGATAAGGGCCTCAGATGTTATCAATATTTATTTTTACACTTACCGTGTCCTGTATCTCCAGCGCCGCATTGCGCCCCCCGGCTGCCATTAACTCTTTCTCCTGTCATTACTAGTGCACTGCTTACAGGACGCCCCTGCTGTCTGTTACTGTCTACTAATAAAGTTGGGTTTGAATTAAAACAAAAACTCAGAGCTGCTTTTATTATTTTTTGTGCTGACCTCAGATGCCACCTCGTCACTGAGCGCATGCGCAACTATGCAGCCGACAAAACACTGACCGCTAACATCCACCCTTACCCTCAGCAGGTTTCTTAGTGAACAGTAGCGTCATTCACTCCACGGTACGCGGAGTGTTAGTCATATTCACTATTTACTGTGTTTGAAAAATGACAGTGAGGAGCTGATTGCTTGGTACTTTATCACTCTCCAGGGCTTATGCTGGATACACATTCAACGATGTATACCCAGCCGATGTCGTCCTGTCGGGGTTCAGGGCATCAGCAAGTGCATACACACTTACTGGGGGCAACTGCGACAGCATGGCCATCGCTGACAATATCACCCGCCGTACCCGTATGCAGGAGCACGCATCCTCAGTGACATAGCTGGGGTGTGCCTGCCTTTAGTGCATCTACCCCTAGGACTGGCGCTGAAAAATGATCAGGCACCTGTTGTGAGAAGTGGATGGGTGGCCAGTGGTTATGTGGGCGTGACCGGGGCAATGTGGGCGTGACCGGGGCAATGTGGGCGTGACCGGGGCAATGTGGGCGTGACCGGGGCAATGTGGGCGTGACCGGGGCAATGTGGGCGTGACCGGGGCAATGCTGTCAGGGGGGTGACCGGTCATCCCTGTGCTGTCAGGGGGGTGACCGGTCATCCCTGTGCTGTCAGGGGGGTGACCGGTCATCCCTGTGCTGTCAGGGGGGGTGACCGGTCATCCCTGTGCTGTCAGGGGGGGTGACCGGTCATCCCTGTGCTGTCAGGGGGGTGACCGGTCATCCCTGTGCTGTCAGGGGGGTGACCGGTCATCCCTGTGCTGTCAGGGGGGTGACCGGTCATCCCTGTGCTGTCAGGGGGGGTGACCGGTCATCCCTGTGCTGTCAGGGGGGTGACCGGTCATCCCTGTGCTGTCAGGGGGGTGACCGGTCATCCCTGTGCTGTCAGGGGGTGTCCGTGCCCTGATGATATTACCTTTCTTTGTTGTCTGTAGTTAGTTCTGCCACCTCTCCTGTTATGTACTGACCACGGCATTGTAAGTACAGAATTTGGCAGGGAATTTATACAGGAAAGCCAGGAATAAAACGTAGAGATTAGGAAACCCCCCCAGCTGTGCTCCCCTCCCTCCCAGCGCCTCTGATCTTCTCTATATGTGTGAGCGATCCCGTTACACGGGCAGCAGTAGCCAGGTCCTACATTCAGAGTGTTGATGTTGACACTAGAATGGCGACATGGTTGACAGTTACTATGTTGCCACGTGAAATGTTGACATTCTGAGGATGCTGACAGTGGAGGATAGGAGCCACCGGGAGGGTTAGGTGTACGCTGCTGGTCGGGGAGTTTAGGGTTAAGCACTAGGGGAAGGGTTAGGGATAGTGGGGAAATACTTACAAAAACCACCAGTCCTTCAATGGTCTGACTCAGAAGTGATGGTCACACGACCACCAGGACCCAGAAGCTGCATTGGAGCCGCTGGGACCACTAGACCACCAGAGACTATTATCCCGTACACATAATGGCTGTCAGTATGATCATGGTCAGCAAATTATAGCGCCAGCACCCTCTCCACACAACATACTCCCTACTTCTATCCTCACCTGCTGCTAACAGGAAGTCCCTACTGGCGCTATACAGACACTCAGATACCAGCACCCTCTCCACACAACATACTCCCTACTTCCATCCTCACCTGCTGCTAACAGGAAGTCCCTACTGGAGCTATACACTCAGATACTGGCACCCTCTCCACACAACATACTCCCTACTTCCATCCTCACCTGTTGCTAACAGGAAGTCCCTACTGGTGCTATACAGACACTCAGATACCAGCACCCTCTCCACACAACATACTCCCTACTTCTATCCTCACCTGCTGCTAACAGGAAGTCCCTACTGGTGCTATACAGACACTCAGATACCAGCACCCTCTCCACACAATATACTCCCTACTTCTATCCTCACCTGCTGCTAACAGGAAGTCCCTACTGGTGCTATACAGACACTCCGATACCAGCACCCTCTCCACACAACATACTCCCTACTTCCATCCTCACCTGCTGCTAACAGGAAGTCCCTACTGGAGCTATACAGTCAGATACTGGCACCCTCTCCACACAACATACTCCCTACTTCTATCCTCACCTGCTGCTAACAGGAAGTCCCTACTGGAGCTATACAGACACTCAGATACCAGCACCCTCTCCACACAACATACTCCCTACTTCTATCCTCACCTGCTGCTAACAGGAAGTCCCTACTGGAGCTATACAGACACTCAGATACCAGCACCCTCTCCACACAACATACTCCCTACTTCTATCCTCACCTGCTGCTAACAGGAAGTCCCTACTGGTGCTATACAGACACTCCGATACCAGCACCCTCTCCACACAACATACTCCCTACTTCCATCCTCACCTGCTGCTAACAGGAAGTCCCTACTGGAGCTATACAGACACTCAGATACCAGCACCCTCTCCACACAACATACTCCCTACTTCTATCCTCACCTGCTGCTAACAGGAAGTCCCTACTGGTGCTATAGACACCGGGATACCGATACCCTCTCCACACAACATACTCCCTACTTCTATCCTCACCTGCTGCTAACAGGAAGTCCCTACTGGTGCTATACAGACACTCGGATACCAGCACCCTCTCCACACAACATACTCCCTACTTCTATCCTCACCTGCTGCTAACAGGAAGTCCCTACTGGCGCTATACAGACACTCAGATACCAGCACCCTCTCCACACAACATACTCCCTACTTCTATCCTCACCTGCTGCTAACAGGAAGTCCCTACTGGAGCTATACAGACACTCAGATGCCAGCACCCTCTCCACACAACATACTCCCTACTTCTATCCTCACCTGCTGCTAACAGGAAGTCCCTACTGGTGCTATACAGACACTCAGATACCAGCACCCTCTCCACACAACATACTCCCTACTTCCATCCTCACCTGTTGCTAACAGGAAGTCCCTACTGGTGCTATACAGACACTCAGATACCAGCACCCTCTCCACACAACATACTCCCTACTTCTATCCTCACCTGCTGCTAACAGGAAGTCCCTACTGGTGCTATACAGACACTCAGATACAAGCACCCTCTCCACACAACATACTCCCTACTTCTATCCTCACCTGCTGCTAACAGGAAGTCCCTACTGGAGCTATACAGACACTCAGATACCAGCACCCTCTCCACACAACATACTCCCTACTTCTATCCTCACCTGCTGCTAACAGGAAGTCCCTACTGGTGCTATACAGACACTCAGATACCAGCACCCTCTCCACACAACATACTCCCTACTTCCATCCTCACCTGTTGCTAACAGGAAGTCCCTACTGGTGCTATACAGACACTCAGATACCAGCACCCTCTCCACACAACATACTCCCTACTTCTATCCTCACCTGCTGCTAACAGGAAGTCCCTACTGGTGCTATACAGACACTCAGATACCAGCACCCTCTCCACACAACATACTCCCTACTTCTATCCTCACCTGCTGCTAACAGGAAGTCCCTACTGGTGCTATACAGACACTCAGATACCAGCACCCTCTCCACACAACATACTCCCTACTTCTATCCTCACCTGCTGCTAACAGGAAGTCCCTACTGGTGCTATACAGACACTCCGATACCAGCACCCTCTCCACACAACATACTCCCTACTTCTATCCTCACCTGCTGCTAACAGGAAGTCCCTACTGGTGCTATACAGACACTCAGATACCAGCACCCTCTCCACACAACATACTCCCTACTTCCATCCTCACCTGCTGCTAACAGGAAGTCCCTACTGGTGCTATACAGACACTCAGATACCAGCACCCTCTCCACACAACATACTCCCTACTTCTATCCTCACCTGCTGCTAACAGGAAGTCCCTACTGGTGCTATACAGACACTCAGATACCAGCACCCTCTCCACACAACATACTCCCTACTTCTATCCTCACCTGCTGCTAACAGGAAGTCCCTACTGGTGCTATACAGACACTCAGATACTGGCACCCTCTCCACACAACATACTCCCTACTTCTATCCTCACCTGCTGCTAACAGGAAGTCCCTACTGGTGCTATACAGACACTCAGATACCAGCACCCTCTCCACACAACATACTCCCTACTTCTATCCTCACCTGCTGCTAACAGGAAGTCCCTACTGGAGCTATACAGACACTCAGATACCAGCACCCTCTCCACACAACATACTCCCTACTTCTATCCTCACCTGCTGCTAACAGGAAGTCCCTACTGGAGCTATACAGACACTCCGATACCAGCACCCTCTCCACACAACATACTCCCTACTTCCACTTGGGATATTAGATGAAGGGGTGGAGAGAGACCATGCACGGGGCACTTACCTGGCGCTTGGTGGACATTTAGCTGCGCACGGTTATATGAAGGACCATTCTGGGTCTTCAGTTCTTGCGATTTGTAAATGACCGTCATTGAGTTGTCAGTTCATTGTTGTATAATCTGCATTATCTGGCAAAGAGGGTTCTTTCTTGGCCATATTCTGCTATAAAGAACATGACTCATTCCCTGGGTAAAGGCCCCCATACATCAGAGAGTGATTGCAGCAATCGTGCAATTTGCAATTGATTGTGTATGAAAAAGGGAAAGATTTTTATACACAATCGATTGCAAATAGCACGATTGCTGCAACTAATCTCTGATGTATGGGGGCCTTAATATGTTGTTCCCTGCTGGATAGCTGTAAAACACAGCTGCTGCACATGGGTGTGATTGGTGTGTGTCTGTCTGCAGCATAAAGCATTCTGGGAGTCCGGGGGAAGGTGCTCCTGACCCTGAATTAGACGGCCAGGTGATAGTGAGCCGCTAATGTTTACCTTAGTGTCAGGGAGCCACATGATGGATGTAAATGTGAAGATATAACATTTTGAACCAATAAAACCATCGGAGAAGTAAACCTGCTATCAAGTACAATCTTACACACTATAGCAACTGGCTGTCCCTACCTATAGGCCTCTCTGTGTAATAATAACCGAAACCAAGGCTTGGCTGTCCCTACCTATAGGCCTCTCTGTGTAATAATAACCGAAACCAAGGCTTGGCTGTCCCTACCTATAGGCCTCTCTGTGTAATAATAACCGAAACCAAGGCTTGGCTGTCCCTACCTATAGGCCTCTCTGTGTAATAATAACCGAAACCAAGGCTTGGCTGTCCCTACCTATAGGCCTCTCTGTGTAATAATAACCGAAACCAAGGCTTGGCTGTCCCTACCTATAGGCCTCTCTGTGTAATAATAACCGAAACCAAGGCTTGGCTGGCTCTACCTAAAGGCCTCTCTATGTGATAATAACAGGAACCAAGGCTTGGCTGGCTCTACCTATAGACCTCTATGTGATAACAGAAACCAAAGCTGACCACATCTTCTCCTGCAGAATCATCCGATGAGTGGAGCACATATGGCTGCCGGACCGACCTCGGCACACACCAGACCGCCTGCCGGTGTAACCATCTGACTTACTTTGCTGTACTGATGGTGAGTTTCTTGATAGGTATAAAATATAGGGGCCTAGTTCAGAGAATACGCCAATACCGCGGCAGCTTCAGTGTGCAAATGGTGCAGACGCCGGCTTTTGTATTGAGATGTCCACAGGTCACCGGTCCTTCCATACCACTGTACAAAAATGAAATACTTCTAATTTGTATCCTTTTACAAATGTGTGTGTGTGTGTGTGTGTGTACGTACGTCAGTAATATAGTCATAGTGAAAAGCGATTTGTAAATAATCTGACATTTTCCTGATACACCATAAATAAATTGTTTCAATTCAATCAATCGCAAATAAGAAAACAAAACATCATACAACAAGCGAAAGTACTATCTCGTATTCATGAGGGAGCTTTCTCCTTGCTTGTACTCCCAGTATCAGAATACACTTAGTACATGGCCTCCAGTGACTACATGGCCTCCACTTAGTACATGGCCTAGACTTAGTGCATGGTCTCCACTTACTACACTAACTACATGGCCTCCAGTGACTACATGACATCCACTGACTGCATGGCCTACACTTACTATATGGCCTCCACTGACTGCATGGCCTCCACTTACTGCATGGCCTCCAGTGACTACATGGTCTCCAGTGACTACACTTACTACATGGCCTCCAGTTACTACATGGCCTCCACTGACTCAGCATTTACAGGTAATCGTTAAACCATGTAATTATCGGCATAAGGTACCTCTCTGAATCAGGCCCATAATCCTGCTCACTGAGATATGTCTTCTACATAACCCAATTCAGACATTATTACGTGTTCCCCTAAACACCCAGCAATATAGTAACTTGTACCCCCAAATCTCCTGTATCTTTCCTGTCCCCCCACTGTCACTCATTACTCACCACTATGTGTACCCCTAACTCCCAGTAATACAGTAACATCTCTCACAGGTAACATACGTACCCCCAAATCTCCTGTATCTTTCCTGTACCCCCCACTGTCACTCATTACTCACCACTACGTGTACCCCTAACTCCCAGTAATACAGTAACATCTCACAGGTAACATACGTACCCCCAAATCTCCTGTATCTTTCCTGTACCCCCCACTGTCACTCATTATTCACCACTATGTGTACCCCTAACTCCCAGTAATACAGTAACCTCTCTCACAGGTAACATCCGTACCCCCAAATCTCCTGTATCTTTCCTGTACCCCCCACTGTCACATTACTCACCACTGTATGTACCCCTAACTCCCAGTAATACAAAACATCTCACAGGTAACATACGTACCCCCAAATCTCCTGTATCTTTCCTATACCCCCCACTGTCACTCATTATTCACCACTATGTGTACCCCTAACTCCCAGTAATACAGCAACATCTCTCACAGGTAACATCCGTACCCCCAAATCTCCTGTATCTTTCCTGTACCCCCCACTGTCACTCATTACTCACCACTATGTGTACCCCTAACTCCCAGTAATACAGTAACCTCTCTCACAGGTAACATACGTACCCCCAAATCTCCTGTATCTTTCCTGTACCCCCACTGTCACTCATTACTCACCACTATGTGTACCCCTAACTCCCAGTAATACAGTAACATCTCTCACAGGTAACATACGTACCCCCAAATCTCCTGTATCTTTCCTGTACCCCCCACTGTCACTCATTATTCACCACTATGTGTACCCCTAACTCCCAGTAATACAGTAACCTCTCTCACAGGTAACATACGTACCCCCAAATCTCCTGTATCTTTCCTGTACCCCCCACTGTCACTCATTACTCACCACTATGTGTACCCCTAACTCCCAGTAATACAGTAACCTCTCTCACATGTAACATACGTACCCCCAAATCTCCTGTATCTTTCCTGTACCCCCACTGTCACTCATTACTCACCACTGTGTGTACCCCTAACTCCCAGTAATACAGTAACCTCTCTCACAGGTAACATACGTACCCCCAAATCTCCTGTATCTTTCCTGTACCCCCACTGTCACTCATTACTCACCACTATGTGTACCCCTAACTCCCATTAATATGGGAACATTCCTGATTTTTCTTTGCTGGTTGTCACCCTGTTATATATATACGTATATGTGGATTAGTGCAGTAGAGAGATATAGGATCCTCACCAGATTCTTTGTGCATTTATTGTTATGTTGCTCATCATATAAAATAGAATCACGTTCTCAGTCTCCCGACCCCACGAGCCCCTTCCTCAGGAGGCACATCTGTGTATAATGAGACACCGTATTCAGCACATATCTCTCATCTCTCCCCTTTCCCTCTCGTAAAGTATGTATATATGTATATATATATATATATATACAGTAAAGTAATATGTGTCCTTATACTCTGTGCCCCCACTAATCTCCGCTCTCACCATGCAGCAAGTGTCCAGTGAGGTTATATCGGAGCTGCACCTCGTGTCTCTCTCTGTACTGACGTTCATTGGATGCAGCATCTCCGCACTGTCCTGTCTCTTCACCATCGGCTGGATGTACTGCGCCAGGTACCGTGACCTATAACATGTTACATGTGTGTTACATGCACCATCGGCTGGATGTACTGCGCCAGGTACCGTGACCTATAACCCTATAGGGGAGAAAGTGCCCAGAGCCACCAATCAGCTTCCGTCTGTCATGTATAAATACTGGCCTGTATAAATGAGTCAGACGCTGATTGGTTGCCACGAGCACTTTATCTCTCTCTAGGACTGGATACATCTCCCCCTATATGACATGTGCGTTATATACATCTCCCCCTATATGACATGTGCGTTATATACATCTCCCCCTATATGACATGTGCACGTTATATACATCTCCCCCTATATGACATGTGCACGTTATATACATCTCCCCCTATATGACATGTGCACGTTATATACATCTCCCCCTATATGACATGTGCACGTTATATACATCTCCCCCTATATGACATGTGCACGTTATATACATCTCCCCCTATATGACATGTGCACGTTATATACATCTCCCCCTATATGACATGTGCGTTATATACATCTCCCCCTATATGACATGTGCGTTATATACATCTCCCCCTATATGACATGTGCACGTTATATACATCTCCCCCTATATGACATGTGCACGTTATATACATCTCCCCCTATATGACATGTGCGTTATATACATCTCCCCCTATATGACATGTGCGTTATATACATCTCCCCCTATATGACATGTGCGTTATATACATCTCCCCCTATATGACATGTGCGTTATATACATCTCCCCCTATATGACATGTGCGTTATATACATCTCCCCCTATATGACATGTGCGTTATATACATCTCCCCCTATATGACATGTGCGTTATATACATCTCCCCCTATATGACATGTGCACGTTATATACATCTCCCCCTATATGATATGTGCACGTTATATACATCTCCCCCTATATGACATGTGCACGTTATATACATCTCCCCCTATATGACATGTGCGTTATATACATCTCCCCCTATATGACATGTGCGTTATATACATCTCCCCCTATATGACATGTGCACGTTATATACATCTCCCCCTATATGACATGTGCACGTTATATACATCTCCCCCTATATGACATGTGCGTTATATACATCTCCCCCTATATGACATGTGCGTTATATACATCTCCCCCTATATGACATGTGCACGTTATATACATCTCCCCCTATATGACATGTGCACGTTATATACATCTCCCCCTATATGACATGTGCGTTATATACATCTCCCCCTATATGACATGTGCACGTTATATACATCTCCCCCTATATGACATGTGCGTTATATACATCTCCCCCTATATGACGTGTGCGTTATATACATCTCCCCCTATATGACGTGTGCGTTATATACATCTCCCCCTATATGACGTGTGCGTTATATACATCTCCCCCTATATGACGTGTGCGTTATATACATCTCCCCCTATATGACATGTGCGTTATATACATCTCCCCCTTTATGACGTGTGCGTTATATACATCTCCCCCTATATGACGTGTGCGTTATATACATCTCTCCCTATATGATGTGTGCGTTATATACATCTCCCCCTATATGACATGTGCGTTATATACATCTCACCCTATATGACATGTGCGTTATATACATCTCACCCTATATGACATGTGCGTTATATACATCTCCCCCTATATGACATGTGCACGTTATATACATCTCCCCCTATATGACATGTGCACGTTATATACATCTCCCCCTATATGTCGTGTGCGTTATATACATCTCCCCCTATATGACGTGTGCGTTATATACATCTCCCCCTATATGACATGTGCGTTATATACATCTCCCCCTATATGACATGTGCGTTATATACATCTCCCCCTATATGACATGTGCACGTTATGTAATCTCCCCCTATGTGACATGTGCACGTTATATAATCTCCCCCTATATGACATGTGCGTTATATACATCTCCCCCTATATGACATGTGCGTTATATACATCTCCCCCTATATGACATGTGCGTTATATACATCTCCCCCTATATGACATGTGCACGTTATATACATCTCCCCCTATATGACATGTGCACGTTATATACATCTCCCCCTATATGACATGTGCGTTATATACATCTCCCCCTATATGACATGTGCGTTATATACATCTCCCCCTATATGACATGTGCGTTATATACATCTCACCCTATATGACATGTGCGTTATATACATCTCCCCCTATATGACATGTGCACGTTATATACATCTCCCCCTATATGACGTGTGCGTTATATACATCTCCCCCTATATGACGTGTGCGTTATATACATCTCCCCCTATATGACGTGTGCGTTATATACATCTCCCCCTATATGACATGTGCGTTATATACATCTCCCCCTTTATGACATGTGCGTTATATACATCTCCCCCTATATGACATGTGCGTTATATACATCTCCCCCTATATGACATGTGCACGTTATATACATCTCACCCTATATGACATGTGCGTTATATACATCTCCCCCTATATGACATGTGCGTTATATACATCTCCCCCTATATGACATGTGCACGTTATATACATCTCCCCCTATATGACATGTGCGTTATATACATCTCCCCCTATATGACATGTGCACGTTATGTAATCTCCCCCTATGTGACATGTGCACGTTATATAATATCCCCCTATATGACATGTGCGTTATATACATCTCCCCCTATATGACATGTGCGTTATAAGCAGCATTGATTGCTTATTGTAGCCTACATAGCGCATGAAGGATTACATACGTGTACTGTCTGGGTGCACAGCGCATGAAGGATTACATACGTGTACTGTGCATAAATATTGGGACATTGACAGAATTGTCATATTTTGTCCTCTATTCACCACCACAATGGCTTTGAAATGAAACAAAC
Source organism: Taudactylus pleione (assembly GCA_031769625.1). Lineage (NCBI taxonomy): Eukaryota > Metazoa > Chordata > Amphibia > Anura > Myobatrachidae > Taudactylus > Taudactylus pleione. The sequence continues at coordinate 358,905 of JAUIMM010000831.1, forward strand.
AAGATGTGATTTACCTGCAGACTTTCAGATTTAATTTGAGGGTAATTACATCCAAATCAGGTGAACGGTGTAGGAATTACAGCGGTTTCTATATGTGTCTCCCACTTTTTAAGGGGCCAAAAGTAATGGGACAAACTAAACAATCCTAAATCTAACTTTCACTTTTTAATACTTTGTTGCAAATCCTTTGCAGGCAATTACAGCCTGAAGTCTGGAACGCATAGACATCACCAGACGCTGGGTTTCATCCCTGGTGATGCTCTGCCAGGCCTCTACTGCAAATGTCTTCAGTTCCTCCTTGTTCTTGGGGCATTTTCCCTTCAGTTTTGTCTTCATCAAGTGAAATGATGCTCAATCGGATTCAGGTCAGGGGATTGACTTGGCCACTGCATAACATTCCACTTTTTAGCCTTAAAAAACTCTTTGGTTGCTTTTGCAGTATGCTTCGGGTCATTGTCCATCTGCACTGTGAAGCGCCGTCCAATGAGTTCTGAAGCATTTGACTGAATATGAGCATATAATATTCCCGAAACACTTCAGAATTCATTCTGCTGCTTTTGTCAGCAGTCACATCATCAATAAATACAAGGGAACCAGTTCCATTGGCAGCCATACATGCCCACGCCATGACACTACCACCACCATGCTTCACTGATGAGGTGGTATGTTTTGGATCATGAGCAGTTCCTTTCCTTCTCCATACTCTTCTCTTCCCATCACTCTGGTACAAGTTGATCTTTGTCTCATCTGTCCATAGGATGTTGTTCCAGTACTGTAATGGCTTTTTTAGATGTTGTTTGGCAAACTCTAATCTGGTCTTCCTGTTTTTGTGGCTCACCAATGGTTTACATCTTGTGGTGAACCCTCTATATTCACTCTTGTGAAGTCTTCTCTTGATTGTTGACTTTGACACCTATACACCTACCTCCTGGAGAGTGTTCTTGATTTGGCCAACTGTTGTGAAGGGGTTTTTCTTCACCAGGGAAATAATTCTTCTGTCATCCACCACAATTGTGTTCCGTGGTCTTCCGGGTCTTTTGGTGTTGCTGAGCTCTCCGGTGCGTTCTTTCTAACGAGGGAATAGCCCACACCTGTCCATGAAATAGCTTTTGAGTTGATAGTCCCATTACTTTTGGCCCCATAAAAAGTGGGAGGCACATATAGAAACCGCTGTAATTCCTACACCGTTCACCTGATTTGGATGTAATTACCCTCAAATTAAATCTGAAAGTCTGCAGGTAAAGCTCATCTTGTTTGTTTCATTTCAAAGCCATTGTGGTGGTGACTAGAGGCCAAAATATGACAATTCTGTCAATGTCCCAATATTTATGCACCTGACTGTACGTGTACTGTCTGGGTGCACAGCGCACAGGATTCATGGTTTGTATTGTTTATATAGATCCAGCTGTCAGGAAGATTTGGATTCTTCCAGAATAGGTTAATATATAAAAGTCACATATTCAGAGTAGATGTGTATGTACAGTATGTGTATGTATATGTGTGTGACATTATGTACAGTATGTGTATGTATATATGTGTATGTGTATGTATATATGTGTATATATATGTGTGTGTATGTATATATGTGTGTGTGTGTGTGTGACATTATGTACTAACGTGTTTCTCACACACGCTCTCATGGCAGGAAGATGCAGACAAACCCCACGTTGCAGATCCACACAAACCTCCTGGGTGCGGTGTTACTGCTGGACCTGAGCTTCATACTGAGCGCGGTGCTCGGGGCTGTGGAGGAAGAGAATGTTTGTAGAGGCTCCGCCATCGCTCTGCACTTTGCTTTGCTCTGCACATTCGCTTGGATGGCCATCGAAGGCTTTAATCTCTACCAACTGGTGGTCAAAGTCTTCCAATCGTCTTCTGTGTCCACCTTAAAACTTGCCCTCTTGGGCTGGGGTAAGTCCTGGTATGATGGTAACTAGACCCCACCTCCCCATCTCTTTCCATGTTACGTGTGAGAATGCTGTATGTGCTAATTACGCTGGCTATACACGGGACGATTGATCACACGATTTGGGCAGTTTCTACAGGTTGGACAGACCAATCGTTTGCAAATAGTTGTATTTTGAGTCTTCTGCGACCCCGATGCGCATCCCCGCCGTCTAGTTGAATCACAGATCAGATGGTTTTGCAGAGAGATCTCAACTGATCGTGTACGATGTGATACACTTCTATGCATCTTATCTTATGATCTTAGAGATCAATCGTACACCGTGTGACCACACTTATCCCGTTATCGTACACCGTGTGACCACACTTAACCCGTCATCGTACACCGTGTGACCACACTTAACCCGTCATCGTACACCGTGTGACCACACTTATCCCGTCATCGTACACCGTGTGACCACACTTATCCCGTCATCGTACACCGTGTGACCACACTTATCCCGTCATCGTACACCGTGTGACCACACTTATCCCGTCATCGTACACCGCGTGACCACACTTATCCCGTCATCGTACACCGCGTGACCACACTTATCCCGTCATCGTACACCGCGTGACCACACTTATCCCGTCATCGTACACCGCGTGACCACACTTATCCCGTCATCGTACACCGCGTGACCACACTTATCCCGTCATCGTACACCGCGTGACCACACTTATCCCGTCATCGTACACCGCGTGACCACACTTATCCCGTCATCGTACACCGCGTGACCACACTTATCCCGTCATCGTACACCGCGTGACCACACTTATCCCGTCATCGTACACCGCGTGACCACACTTATCCCGTCATCGTACACCGCGTGACCACACTTATCCCGTCATCGTACACCGCGTGACCACACTTATCCCGTCATCGTACACCGCGTGACCACACTTATCCCGTCATCGTACACCGCGTGACCACACTTATCCCGTCATCGTACACCGCGTGACCACACTTATCCCGTCATCGTACACCGCGTGACCACACTTATCCCGTCATCGTACACCGCGTGACCACACTTATCCCGTCATCGTACACCGCGTGACCACACTTATCCCGTCATCGTACACCGCGTGACCACACTTATCCCGTCATCGTACACCGCGTGACCACACTTATCCCGTCATCGTACACCGCGTGACCACACTTATCCCGTCATCGTACACCGCGTGACCACACTTATCCCGTCATCGAACACCGCGTGACCACACTTATCCCGTCATCGAACACCGCGTGACCACACTTATCCCGTCATCGAACACCGCGTGACCACACTTATCCCGTCATCGAACACCGCGTGACCACACTTATCCCGTCATCGTACACCGCGTGACCACACTTATCCCGTCATCGTACACCGCGTGACCACACTTATCCCGTCATCGTACACCGCGTGACCACACTTATCCCGTCATCGTACACCGCGTGACCACACTTATCCCGTCATCGTACACCGCGTGACCACACTTATCCCGTCATCGTACACCGCGTGACCACACTTATCCCGTCATCGTACACCGCGTGACCACACTTATCCCGTCATCGTACACCGCGTGACCACACTTATCCCGTCATCGTACACCGCGTGCCCACACTTATCCCGTCATCGTACACCGCGTGACCACACTTATCCCGTCATCGTACACCGCGTGACCACACTTATCCCGTCATCGTACACCGCGTGACCACACTTATCCCGTCATCGTACACCGCGTGACCACACTTATCCCGTCATCGAACACCGCGTGACCACACTTATCCCGTCATCGTACACCGCGTGACCACACTTATCCCGTCATCGTACACCGCGTGACCACACTTATCCCGTCATCGAACACCGCGTGACCACACTTATCCCGTCATCGTACACCGCGTGACCACACTTATCCCGTCATCGTACACCGTGTGACCACACTTATCCCGTCATCGTACACCATTTCACCACATCTTATGAAGAATTTCAAGGGAAATCGTACAACTGATCTTAACATGTCTCTGTCTTTAGTACATTGGAGGAACTGCAACCCCCAGGATGCTCCCTATAGTTATTTAGTCTTGTATCTCTCAGGATAATGGACAGAGCTGAGCCTGATACATATAGGACATATACAGTACATGCATTCTTTACTATGTGGAATTGTTGGAAATGATCATTTTGTCCCATGTGTAACATCCGTTACTGAGGTCTCTGGTACAGACGTGTCCTCACCCCAGCTCCTGGGAGACTCTGCTACTACTGGGCGTCTTTTCTTTTTGTCAAAAATGGGGGTATTCAATTAGGTGCAAAAAGCCATTTTTCGTCGAAAAGCTTTCGCCGGTGATGTCATTTCGCCAGGTGAAAACTTATCCCCGTATTCAATACCATGACTGGTGCGGAAAGTCCATGCATTGGAATAGGCAAAAAAGATTCTCCTATGAAAGCTGTAAAAAAAAAGTGCAGAATTGGGGTTTTGGGGTGCATACTTGCGGGAACCACCCTGCACCCTTGAGATAGCCCCCCAAAGGTACTGTGTCAAAAGTTTAAAAAAACTTAACACCCCAAAAAAGTAACTTCATTTTGGAGGCAAAAAAAACAAAGTTCGGGGACAAACTTAAAAACTAGCGTAATAGACTTCAGGGGGGTCCCCAAGTATGTCTCAGGTGATTTTAAGATTGCAGGTGCTAGCGGCAGGTGGATTTTTCAAATTTTTTGAAACTTCACATTAGCAACTTCCAAATGTGCTGGCCCCCATTTTCATGTACCCCAAACTTGCTGGGACTAGTTATATTGCAGAAAAATCATTGCCTAACGCATTTCTTCATCACTTATGCAAAGACGCCAACAGCAAGCCCCCCAGAATAGCTCTAATAGGGGTATTAGAAGACCCCTATAGTGATCCCCTATGTTAGTTCAGCTTTTCAGGGGGTACAGAGTGTTTTCCCCATTTTTTACCGGACTTTTCAGTGGTTTCAAATTCGCCGGGTTCCGTTTTTGCCGCTTTCAAATTGAATACAGGAATAAGCGCCGATACTTTTACGCATGGAAAACCAGCGATGATGGCGAAAACTTCTGCATGCAAAAACTCTGGGACTTTTCACACCTAATAGAATACGGCTGTCGCAATGTGACTAGGACAAACTCGCAGACTACTGATTAATGTGATACTTGTATATCTGTGTGTGACAGAGTCTGTATATGTGTACGAAGTACTAATATATAGCAGCCAGTGCCTATTTATTCCAAACACCATTGTGATTCATATACAGACTCAGGAGCACACATATATACAGGTGTCACATATCACATTACTCAGCGCAGTCTCCTATATACAGACTCAGGAGCACACAGATATACAGGTGTCACATATCACATTACTCAGCGCAGTCTCCCATATACAGACTCAGGAGCACACACAGATATACAAGTGTCACATATCACATTACTCAGCACAGTCTCCTATATACAGACTCAGGAGCACACAGATATACAGGTGTCACCTATCACATTACTCAGCTCAGTCTCCTATATACAGACTCAGGAGCACACAGATATACAGGTGTCACATATCACATTACTCAGCACAGTCTCCTGTATACAGACTCAGGAGCACACAGATATACAGGTGTCACATATCACATTACTCAGCACATCACCCATATACAGACTCAGGAGCACACAGACATACAGGTGTCACATTACTCAGTGCAGTCTCCCATATACAGACTCAGGAGCACACAGATATACAGGTGTCACATATCACATTACTCAGCGCAGTCTCCTATATACAGACTCAGGAGCACAATGATATACAGATATCACATTACTCAGCGCAGTCTCCCATATACAGACTCAGGAGCACACAGATATACAGGTGTCACATATCACATTACTCAGCGCAGTCTCCCATATACAGACTCAGGAGCACACAGATATACAGGTGTCACATATCACATTACTCAGCGCAGTCTCCCATATACAGACTCAGGAGCACACAGATATACAGGTGTCACATATCACATTACTCAGCGCAGTCTCCCATATACAGACTCAGGAGCACAATGATATACAGGTATCACATTACTCAGCACAGTCTCCCATATACAGACTCAGGAGCACACAGATATACAGGTGTCACATATCACATTACTCAGCGCAGTCTCCCATATACAGACTCAGGAGCACACACAGATATACAAGTGTCACATATCACATTACTCAGCACAGTCTCCTATATACAGACTCAGGAGCACACAGATATACAGGTGTCACCTATCACATTACTCAGCTCAGTCTCCTATATACAGACTCAGGAGCACACAGATATACAGGTGTCACATATCACATTACTCAGCGCAGTCTCCTATATACAGACTCAGGAGCACAATGATATACAGGTATCACATATCACATTACTCAGCGCAGTCTCCCATATACAGACTCAGGAGCACACAGATATACAGGTGTCACATTACTCAGCGCAGTCTCCCATATACAGACTCAGGAGCACACAGATATACAGGTGTCACATATCACATTACTCAGCACAGTCTCCCATATACAGACTCAGGAGCACACAGATATACAGGTGTCATATTACTCAGCACAGTCTCCTATATACAGACTCAGGAGCACACAGATATACAGGTGTCACATATCACATTACTCAGCGCAGTCTCCTATATACAGACTCAGGAGCACACAGATACACAGGTGTCACACATCACATTACTCAGCACATCACCCATATACAGACTCAGGAGCACACAGATATACAGGTGTCACATATCGCATTACTCAGCGCAGTCTCCCATATACAGACTCAGGAGCACACAGATATACAGGTGTCACATATCCCATAACTCAGCGCAGTCTCCTATATACAGATATACAGGTGTCACATATCACATTACTCAGCGCAGTCTCCCATATACAGACTCAGGAGCACACAGATATACAGGTGTCACATATCACATTACTCAGTGCAGTCTCCTATGTACAGCACACAGACATACAGGTGTCACATATCACATTACTCAGCACAGTCTCCTATATACAGACTCAGGAGCACACAGATAAACAGGTGTCACATATCACATTACTCAGCACAGTCTCCTATATACAGACTCAGGAGCACACAGATATACAGGTGTCACATATCACATTACTCAGCACAGTCTCCTATATACAGACTCAGGAGCACACAGATATACAGGTGTCACATATCCCATAACTCAGCGCAGTCTCCCATATACAGACTCAGGAGCACACAGATATACAGGTGTCACCTATCACATTACTCAGCTCAGTCTCCCATATACAGACTCAGGAGCACACAGATATACAGGTGTCACATATCACATTACTCAGTGCAGTCTCCTATGTACAGCACACAGACATACAGGTGTCACATATCACATTACTCAGCACAGTCTCCCATATACAGACTCAGGAGCACACAGATATACAGGTGTCACATATCACATTACTCAGTGCAGTCTCCTATGTACAGCACACAGACATACAGGTGTCACATATCACATTACTCAGCGCAGTCTCCCATATACAGACTCAGGAGCACACAGATATACAGGTGTCACCTATCACATTACTCAGCACAGTCTCCTATATACAGACTCAGGAGCACACAGATATACAGGTGTCATATTACTCAGCACAGTCTCCTATATACAGACTCAGGAGCACACAGATATACAGGTGTCACATATCACATTACTCAGCACAGTCTCCCATATACAGACTCAGGAGCACACAGATATACAGGTGTCACATATCACATTACTCAGTGCAGTCTCCCATATACAGACTCAGGAGCACACAGATATACAGGTGTCACATATCACATTACTCAGCGCAGTCTCCCATATACAGACTCAGGAGCACACAGATATACAGGTGTCACATATCACATTACTCAGTGCAGTCTCCTATGTACAGCACAAAGACATACAGGTGTCACATATCACATTACTCAGCGCAGTCTCCCATATACAGACTCAGGAGCACACAGATATACAGGTGTCACATTACTCAGCACAGTCTCCTATATACAGACTCAGGAGCACACATATATACAGGTGTCACATATTACTCAGTGCAGTCTCCCATATACAGACTCAGGAGCACACAGATATACAGGTGTCACATATCACATTACTCAGCACAGTCTCCCATATACAGTCTCAGGAGCACACAGATATACAGGTGTCACATATCACATTACTCAGCGCAGTCTCCTATGTACAGACTCAGGAGCACACAGATATACAGGTGTCACATATCACATTACTCAACGCAGTCTCCCATATGGAGACTCAGGAGCACACAGATATACAGGTGTCACATATCACATTACTCAGCGCAGTCTCCTATATACAGACTCAGGAGCACACAGATATAAAGGTGTCACATATCACATTACTCAGCGCAGTCTCCTATATACAGACTCAGGTGCACACAGATATACAGGTGTCACATCACATTACTCAGCACAGTCTCCCATATACAGACTCAGGAGCACACAGATATACAGGTGTCACATTACTCAGCACAGTCTCCTATATACAGACTCAGGAGCACACAGATATACAGGTGTCACATATTACTCAGTGCAGTCTCCTATATACAGACTCAAGAGCACACAGATATACAGGTGTCACATATCACATTACTCAGCGCAGTCTCCTATATACAGCACACAGACATACAGGTGTCACATTACTCAGCACAGTCTCCTATATACAGGTGTCACATATCACATTACTCAGCGCAGTCTCCCATATACAGACTCAGGAGCACACAGATATACAGGTGTCACATATCGCATTACTCAGCACAGTCTCCCATATACAGACTCAGGAGCACACAGATATACAGGTGTCACATATCACATTACTCAGCACAGTCTCCTATATACAGATATACAGGTGTCACATATCACATTACTCAGTGCAGTCTCCTATGTACAGCACACAGACATACAGGTGTCACATATCACATTACTCAGCGCAGTCTCCCATATACAGACTCAGGAGCACACAGATATACAGGTGTCACATATCACATTACTCAGCGCAGTCTCCATATACAGACTCAGGAGCACACAGATATACAGGTGTCACATATCACATTACTCAGCCCAGTCTCCTATATACAGACTCAGGAGCACACAGATATACAGGTGTCACACATCACATTACTCAGCACAGTCTCCCATATACAGACTCAGGAGCACACAGATATACAGGTGTCACATATCACATTACTCAGCACAGTCTCCTATATACAGATATACAGGTGTCACATATCACATTACTCAGCGCAGTCTCCCATATACAGACTCAGGAGCACACAGATATACAGGTGTCACATATCACATTACTCAGCGCAGTCTCCATATACAGACTCAGGAGCACACAGATATACAGGTGTCACATTACTCAGCGCAGTCTCCCATATACAGACTCAGGAGCACACACAGATATACAGGTGTCCCATATCACATTACTCAGCACAGTCTCCTATATACAGACTCAGGAGCACACAGATATACAGGTGTCACATATCACATTACTCACCGCAGTCTCCTATATACAGACTCAGGAGCACACAGATATACAGGTGTCACATATCACATTACTCAGCGCAGTCTCCCATATACAGACTCAGGAGCACACACAGATATACAGGTGTCACATTACTCAGTGCAGTCTCCCATATACAGACTCAGGAGCACACAGATATACAGGTGTCACATCACATTACTCAGCGCAGTCTCCTATATACAGACTCAGGAGCACACAGATATACAGGTGTCACATATCCCATAACTCAGCGCAGTCTCCTATATACAGATATACAGGTGTCACATATCACATTACTCAGCGCAGTCTCCTATATACAGACTCGGGAGCACACAGACATACAGGTGTCACATATCACATTACTCAGCGCAGTCTCCCATATACAGACTCAGGAGCACACAGATATACAGGTTTCACCTATCACATTACTCAGCGCAGTCTCCTATATACAGACTCAGGAGCACACAGATATACAGGTGTCACATATCCCATAACTCAGCGCAGTCTCCTATATACAGATATACAGGTGTCACATATCACATTACTCAGCGCAGTCTCCTATATACAGACTCAGGAGCACACAGATAAACAGGTGTCACATATCACATTACTCAGCGCAGTCTCCTATATACAGACTCAGGAGCACACAGATATACAGGTGTCACATATCACATTACTCAGCACAGTCTCCTATATACAGACTCAGGAGCACACAGATATACAGGTGTCACATATCCCATAACTCAGCGCAGTCTCCTATATACAGATATACAGGTGTCACATATCACATTACTCAGCGCAGTCTCCCATATACAGACTCAGGAGCACACAGATATACACGTGTCACATATCACATTACTCAGCACAGTCACCTATATACAGACTCAGGAGCACACAGATACAGGTGTCACATATCACATTACTCAGCGCAGTCTCCTATATACAGACTCAGGAGCACACAGATATACAGGTGTCACATATCACATTACTCAGCGCAGTCTCCCATATACAGATATACAGGTGTCACATATCACATTACTCAGTGCAGTCTCCTATGTACAGCACACAGACATACAGGTGTCACATATCACATTACTCAGCACAGTCTCCCATATACAGACTCAGGAGCACACAGATATACAGGTGTCACATATCACATTACTCAGTGCAGTCTCCTATGTACAGCACACAGACATACAGGTGTCACATATCACATTACTCAGCGCAGTCTCCCATATACAGACTCAGGAGCACACAGATATACAGGTTTCACCTATCACATTACTCAGCACAGTCTCCTATATACAGACTCAGGAGCACACAGATATACAGGTGTCATATTACTCAGCACAGTCTCCTATATACAGACTCAGGAGCACACAGATATACAGGTGTCACATATTACTCAGTGCAGTCTCCCATATACAGACTCAGGAGCACACAGATATACAGGTGTCACATATCGCATTACTCAGCACAGTCTCCCATATACAGATATACAGGTGTCACGTATCACATTACTCAGCACAGTCTCCCATATACAGACTCAGGAGCACACAGATATACAGGTGTCACATATCACATTACTCAGTGCAGTCTCCCATATACAGACTCAGGAGCACACAGATATACAGGTGTCACATATCACATTACTCAGTGCAGTCTCCTATGTACAGCACAAAGACATACAGGTGTCACATATCACATTACTCAGCGCAGTCTCCCATATACAGACTCAGGAGCACACAGATATACAGGTGTCACATATCACATTACTCAGCACAGTCTCCCATATACAGACTCAGGAGCACACAGATATACAGGTGTCACATTTCACATTACTCAGCGCAGTCTCCCATATACAGACTCAGGAGCACACAGATATACAGGTGTCACATATCACATTACTCAGTGCAGTCTCCTATGTACAGCACAAAGACATACAGGTGTCACATATCACATTACTCAGCGCAGTCTCCCATATACAGACTCAGGAGCACACAGATATACAGGTGTCACATATTACTCAGTGCAGTCTCCCATATACAGACTCAGGAGCACACAGATATACAGGTGTCACATATCACATTACTCAGCACAGTCTCCCATATACAGACTCAGGAGCACAAAGATATACAGGTGTCACATATCACATTACTCAGCGCAGTCTCCCATATACAGACTCAGGAGCACACAGATATACAGGTGTCACATATCACATTACTCAGTGCAGTCTCCTATGTACAGACTCAGGAGCACACAGATATACAGGTGTCACATATCACATTACTCAGCACAGTCTCCCATATACAGACTCAGGAGCACACAGATATAAAGGTGTCACATATCACATTACTCAACGTAGTCTCCCATATACAGACTCAGGAGCACACAGATATACAGGTGTCACATTACTCAGCACAGTCTCCCATATACAGCACACAGACATACAGGTGTCACATTACTCAGCACAGTCTCCTATATACAGCACACAGATATACAGGTGTCACATTACTCAGCACAGTCTCCTATATACAGACTCAGGAGCACACAGATATACAGGTGTCACATATCACATTACTCAGCGCAGTCTCCTATATACAGCACACAGACATACAGTTATCACATTACTCAGCACAGTCTCCTATATACAGGTGTCACATATCACATTACTCAGCGCAGTCTCCCATATACAGACTCAGGAGCACACAGATATATACAGGTGTCACATATCACATTACTCAGCACAGTCTCCTATATACAGGTGTCACATATCACATTACTCAGCGCAGTCTCCCATATACAGACTCAGGAGCACACAGTCATACAGGTGTCACATATCACATTACTCAGCGCAGTCTACATATACAGACTCAGGAGCACACAGATATACAGGTGTCACATTACTCAGCGCAGTCTCCCATATACAGACTCAGGAGCACACACAGATATACAGGTGTCCCATATCACATTACTCAGCACAGTCTCCTATATACAGACTCAGGAGCACACAGATATACAGGTGTCACATTACTCACCGCAGTCTCCTATATACAGACTCAGGAGCACACACAGATATACAGGTGTCACATTACTCAGTGCAGTCTCCCATATACAGACTCAGGAGCACACAGATATACAGGTGTCACATCACATTACTCACCGCAGTCTCCTATATACAGACTCAGGAGCACACAGATATACAGGAGTCACATATCATATTACTCAGCGCAGTCTCCTATATACAGACTCAGGTGCACACAGATATACAGGTGTCACATATCACATTACTCATCGCAGTCTCCTATATACAGATATACAGGTGTCACATTACTCAGCACAGTCTCCTATATACAGACTCAGGAGCACACAGATATACAGGTGTCACATTACTCAGCGCAGTCTCCCATATACAGACTCAGGAGCACACAGATATACAGGTGTCACATTACTCAGCACAGTCTCATATATACAGACTCAGGAGCACACAGATATACAGGTGTCACATATCACATTACTCAGCACTGTCTCCTATATACAGACTCAGGAGCACACAGATATACAGGTGTCACATTACTCAGCACAGTCTCCCATATACAGCACACAGACATACAGGTGTCACATTACTCAGCACAGTCTCCTATATACAGCACACAGATATACAGGTGTCACATTACTCAGCACAGTCTCCTATATACAGACTCAGGAGCACACAGATATACAGGTGTCACATATCACATTACTCAGCGCAGTCTCCTATATACAGCACACAGACATACAGTTATCACATTACTCAGCACAGTCTCCTATATACAGGTGTCACATATCACATTACTCAGCGCAGTCTCCCATATACAGACTCAGGAGCACACAGATATATACAGGTGTCACATATCACATTACTCAGCACAGTCTCCTATATACAGGTGTCACATATCACATTACTCAGCGCAGTCTCCCATATACAGACTCAGGAGCACACAGTCATACAGGTGTCACATATCACATTACTCAGCGCAGTCTCCATATACAGACTCAGGAGCACACAGATATACAGGTGTCACATTACTCAGCGCAGTCTCCCATATACAGACTCAGGAGCACACACAGATATACAGGTGTCCCATATCACATTACTCAGCACAGTCTCCTATATACAGACTCAGGAGCACACAGATATACAGGTGTCACATTACTCACCGCAGTCTCCTATATACAGACTCAGGAGCACACACAGATATACAGGTGTCACATTACTCAGTGCAGTCTCCCATATACAGACTCAGGAGCACACAGATATACAGGTGTCACATCACATTACTCACCGCAGTCTCCTATATACAGACTCAGGAGCACACAGATATACAGGAGTCACATATCATATTACTCAGCGCAGTCTCCTATATACAGACTCAGGTGCACACAGATATACAGGTGTCACATATCACATTACTCATCGCTGTCTCCTATATACAGATATACAGGTGTCACATTACTCAGCACAGTCTCCTATATACAGACTCAGGAGCACACAGATATACAGGTGTCACATTACTCAGCGCAGTCTCCCATATACAGACTCAGGAGCACACAGATATACAGGTGTCACATTACTCAGCACAGTCTCATATATACAGACTCAGGAGCACACAGATATACAGGTGTCACATATCACATTACTCAGCACTGTCTCCTATATACAGACTCAGGAGCACACAGATATACAGGTGTCACATTACTCAGCACAGTCTCCCATATACAGACTCAGGAGCACACAGATATACAGGTGTCACATATCACATTACTCAGCGCAGTCTCCTATATACAGCACACAGACATACAGGTATCACATATCACATTACTCAGCGCAGTCTCCCATATACAGACTCAGGAGCACACAGATTTATACAGGTGTCACATATCACATTACTCAGCACAGTCTCCTATATACAGGTGTCACATATCACATTACTCAGCGCAGTCTCCCATATACAGACTCAGGAGCACACAGATATACAGGTGTCACATATCACATTACTCAGCGCAGTCTCCATATACAGACTCAGGAGCACACAGATATACAGGTGTCACATTACTCAGCGCAGTCTCCCATATACAGACTCAGGAGCACACACAGATATACAGGTGTCCCATATCACATTACTCAGCACAGTCTCCTATATACAGACTCAGGAGCACACAGATATACAGGTGTCACATATCACATTACTCACCGCAGTCTCCTATATACAGACTCAGGAGCACACACAGATATACAGGTGTCACATTACTCAGTGCAGTCTCCCATATACAGACTCAGGAGCACACAGATATACAGGTGTCACATCACATTACTCACCGCAGTCTCCTATATACAGACTCAGGAGCACACAGATATACAGGAGTCACATATCACATTACTCAGCGCAGTCTCCTATGTACAGACTCAGGAGCACACAGATATACAGGTGTCACATATCACATTACTCAGCACAGTCTCCTATATACAGACTCAGGAGCACACAGATTTACAGGTGTCACATATCATATTACTCAGCGCAGTCTCCTATATACAGACTCAGGAGCACACAGATATACAGGTGTCACATATCACATTACTCATCGCAGTCTCCTATATACAGATATACAGGTGTCACATTACTCAGCACAGTCTCCTATATACAGACTCAGGAGCACACAGATATACAGGTGTCACATTACTCAGCGCAGTCTCCCATATACAGACTCAGGAGCACACAGATATACAGGTGTCACATTACTCAGCACAGTCTCATATATACAGACTCAGGAGCACACAGATATACAGGTGTCACATATCACATTACTCAGCACAGTCTCCTATATACAGACTCAGGAGCACACAGATATACAGGTGTCACATTACTCAGCGCAGTCTCCTATATACAGACTCAGGAGCACACAGATATACAGGTGTCACATATCACATTACTCATCACAGTCTCCCATATACAGACTCGGGAGCACACAGACATACAGGTGTCACATATCATATTACTCAGTGCAGTCTCCATATACAGACTCAGGAGCACACAGATATACAGGTGTCACATATCACATTACTCAGCACAGTCTCCCATATACAGACTCAGGAGCACACAGATATACAGGTGTCACATTACTCAGCGCAGTCTCCATATACAGACTCAGGAGCACACAGATATACAGGTGTCACATCACATTACTCAGCACAGTCTCCCGTATACAGACTCAGGAGCACACAGATATACAGGTGTCACATATCACATTACTCAGCACAGTCTCCTATATACAGACTCAGGAGCACACAGATATACAGGTGTCACATATCACATTACTCAGCGCAGTCTCCTATATACAGACTCAGGAGCACACAGATATACAGGTGTCACATATCACATTACTCAGCGCAGTCTCCTATATACAGACTCAGGAGCACACAGATATACAGGTGTCACATATCACATTACTCAGCACAGTCTCCTATATACAGACTCAGGAGCACACAGATATACAGGGGTCACATATCACATTACTCAGCACAGTCTCCTATATACAGACTCAGGAGCACACAGATATACAGGGGTCACATATCACATTACTCAGCACAGTCTCCTATATACAGACTCAGGAGCACACAGATATACAGGGGTCACATATCACATTACTCAGCACAGTCTCCTATATACAGACTCAGGAGCACACAGATATACAGGGGTCACCTATCACATTACTCAGCACAGTCTCCTATATACAGACTCAGGAGCACACAGATATACAGGTGTCACATTACTCAGCACAGTCTCCTATATACAGACTCAGGAGCACACAGATATACAGGTGTCACATATCACATTACTCAGCTCAGTCTCCCATATACAGACTCAGGAGCACACAGATATACAGGTGTCACATATCACATTACACAGCACAGTGTCCTATATACAGACTCAGGAGCACACACAGATATACAAGTGTCACATATCACATTACTCAGCACAGTCTCCTATATACAGACTCAGGAGCACACAGATATACAGGTGTCACCTATCACATTACTCAGCACAGTCTCCTATATACAGACTCAGGAGCACACAGATATACAGGTGTCACATTACTCAGCACAGTCTCCCATATACAGACTCAGGAGCACACAGATATACAGGTGTCACATATCACATTACTCAGCGCAGTCTCCTATATACAGACTCAGGAGCACACAGATATACAGGTGTCACATATCACATTACTCATCACAGTCTCCCATATACAGACTCGGGAGCACACAGACATACAGGTGTCACATATCATATTACTCAGTGCAGTCTCCATATACAGACTCAGGAGCACACAGATATACAGGTGTCACATATCACATTACTCAGCACAGTCTCCCATATACAGACTCAGGAGCACACAGATATACAGGTGTCACATTACTCAGCGCAGTCTCCATATACAGACTCAGGAGCACACAGATATACAGGTGTCACATCACATTACTCAGCACAGTCTCCCGTATACAGACTCAGGAGCACACAGATATACAGGTGTCACATATCACATTACTCAGCACAGTCTCCTATATACAGACTCAGGAGCACACAGATATACAGGTGTCACATATCACATTACTCAGCGCAGTCTCCTATATACAGACTCAGGAGCACACAGATATACAGGTGTCACATATCACATTACTCAGCGCAGTCTCCTATATACAGACTCAGGAGCACACAGATATACAGGTGTCACATATCACATTACTCAGCACAGTCTCCTATATACAGACTCAGGAGCACACAGATATACAGGGGTCACATATCACATTACTCAGCACAGTCTCCTATATACAGACTCAGGAGCACACAGATATACAGGGGTCACATATCACATTACTCAGCACAGTCTCCTATATACAGACTCAGGAGCACACAGATATACAGGGGTCACATATCACATTACTCAGCACAGTCTCCTATATACAGACTCAGGAGCACACAGATATACAGGGGTCACCTATCACATTACTCAGCACAGTCTCTTATATACAGACTCAGGAGCACACAGATATACAGGTGTCACATGTCACATTACTCAGCGCAGTCTCCTATATACAGACTCAGGAGCACACAGATATACAGGTGTCACATTACTCAGCACAGTCTCCTATATACAGACTCAGGAGCACACAGATATACAGGTGTCACATATCACATTACTCAGCTCAGTCTCCCATATACAGACTCAGGAGCACACAGATATACAGGTGTCACATATCACATTACACAGCACAGTGTCCTATATACAGACTCAGGAGCACACACAGATATACAAGTGTCACATATCACATTACTCAGCACAGTCTCCTATATACAGACTCAGGAGCACACAGATATACAGGTGTCACCTATCACATTACTCAGCACAGTCTCCTATATACAGACTCAGGAGCACACAGATATACAGGTGTCACATTACTCAGCGCAGTCTCCCATATACAGACTCAGGAGCACACAGATATACAGGTGTCACATATCACATTACTCAGCGCAGTCTCCTATATACAGACTCAGGAGCACACAGATATACAGGTGTCACATATCACATTACTCATCACAGTCTCCCATATACAGACTCGGGAGCACACAGACATACAGGTGTCACATATCATATTACTCAGTGCAGTCTCCATATACAGACTCAGGAGCACACAGATATACAGGTGTCACATATCACATTACTCAGCACAGTCTCCCATATACAGACTCAGGAGCACACAGATATACAGGTGTCACATATCACATTACTCAGCGCAGTCTCCCATATACAGACTCAGGAGCACACAGATATACAGGTGTCACATATCACATTACTCAGCGCAGTCTCCATATACAGACTCAGGAGCACACAGATATACAGGTGTCACATATCACATTACTCAGCACAGTCTCCCGTATACAGACTCAGGAGCACACAGATATACAGGTGTCACATATCACATTACTCAGCACAGTCTCCTATATACAGACTCAGGAGCACACAGATATACAGGTGTCACATATCACATTACTCAGCACAGTCTCCTATATACAGACTCAGGAGCACACAGATATACAGGTGTCACATATCACATTACTCAGCGCAGTCTCCTATATACAGACTCAGGAGCACACAGATATACAGGTGTCACATATCACATTACTCAGCGCAGTCTCCTATATACAGACTCAGGAGCACACAGATATACAGGTGTCACATATCACATTACTCAGCACAGTCTCCTATATACAGACTCAGGAGCACACAGATATACAGGGGTCACATATCACATTACTCAGCACAGTCTCCTATATACAGACTCAGGAGCACACAGATATACAGGGGTCACCTATCACATTACTCAGCACAGTCTCTTATATACAGACTCAGGAGCACACAGATATACAGGTGTCACATGTCACATTACTCAGCGCAGTCTCCTATATACAGACTCAGGAGCACACAGATATACAGGTGTCACATTACTCACCGCAGTCTCCTATATACAGACTCAGGAGCACACAGATATACAGGTGTCACATATTACTCAGCGCTGTCTCCTATATACAGACTCAGGAGCACACAGATATACAGGTGTCACATATAACCTTCTGCTGGTGCGTTATAGTCACATCACATTGCGACAGTCGCACTTTTGACAAAAACGAAAAGACACCCAACGCCAGCAGCGTAGCGCATGACCTAGCGGCTAACTCATGCCAGGTAAGTCGCACTGTGTAGCATATTGAGGCTAGATGTATGAGGACATATCGGTATATAATTGTTGTATATTTCCGCAGGGGCGCCGGTCCTAATTGTAACTTCTATTATTCTGATTGATGTGGAGAATTACGGTGTTTATTACATTAAAGTGGAGCGACCGTCCTCCCAGAACTCTACCGCTTCAATGTAAGTTTCCCAAATGTTCTTCATACCCCCAAATCTTCAGAGCACCTGGAACATTACTCCTGTGTTTTTCCACAAAAGCAAATGGTCACCAGCTGGAGGGTACAATCAATCGGGCCACCATTCTGGACACATGTTCTGGAGAGGTCTCTCAGGATGGACAGGAAATAGCACAGGAGTATTTGTAGGTTCTCTGTTCCCAACACAGTTGTTCATTAATCTCATTGTCCTCTCGCTGTTGTGACCACAATGTCTCATTGTCCTCTCGCTGTTGTGACCACAATGTCTCATTGTCCTCTCGCTGTTGTGACCACAATGTCTCATTGTCCTCTCGCTGTTGTGACCACAATGTCTCATTGTCCTCTCGCTGTTGTGACCACAATGTCTCATTGTCCTCTCGCTGTTGTGACCACAATGTCTCATTGTCCTCTCGCTGTTGTGACCACAATGTCTCATTGTCCCATTGTCCTCTCTTTTCCTCCTAGATGTTGGCTGACTGAACCCATCATCCATCAGGTTGTGAATTTGGGATTTTTTGCCACTGTTCTCCTATTTAATATCTGTATGCTGGTTGCTATGACCCGGCGGGTGCTGCGTCTATCTGTGCACACTCGGGGCGAGAAAATCCGCCATTGTGTCACGTTGCTGGGTCTAAGCTGCATGTTGGGTCTTCCGTGGGGCTCAGCGTTCTTCTCCTTCGGAGCCCTTTACCTGCCAGTCCAGTACTTTTTCAGCATCCTAAACGCCCTGCAAGGTGAGTGATGGGCCGTATCTTACCCATTAGCCCCCCCATCCCCTGGCAGCACATTATACACATTGTAGTGCTGAGAATGTGAGCTCGGCAGTGTGGTTGGGGGGGGTCCTGTTCCCACTCACATTGGGTAGGGCATTCTATTTATTTTCACGGTGAGTTGTTCTATATCGCATGGTGGAGGGAGGGCGGCTCTGATCCTCGCGCGGCGGGCAGTCACAGTGTCACATACAGCAGAGACCCAGAGAGGGGAACACAGAGAGTGATTAGATAAGTAGGATGAGACACAGGATAGGACAGTGACATGAGGACCTGGGGATGTAGTGTCTGTATGAGGAGAGAGCAGTCACAGTATCACATACAGCAGAGACCCAGAGAGGGGAACACAGAGAGTGATTAGATAAGTAGGATGAGACACAGGATAGGACAGTGACCTGAGGACCTGGGGATGTAGTGTCTGTATGAGGAGAGAGCGGTCACAGTGTCACATACAGCAGAGACCCAGAGAGGGGAACACTGAGAGAGTGATTAGATAAGTAGGATGAGACACAGGATAGGACAGTGACCTGAGGACCTGGGGATGTAGTGTCTGTATGAGGAGAGAGCAGTCACAGTATCACATACAGCAGAGACCCAGAGAGGGGAACACAGAGAGAGTGATTAGATAAGTAGGATGAGACACAGGATAGGACAGTGACCTGAGGACCTTGGGATGTAGTGTCTGTATGAGGAGAGAGCAGTCACAGTATCACATACAGCAGAGACCCAGAGAGGGGAACACTGAGGGAGTGATTAGATAAGTAGGATGAGACACAGGATAGGACAGTGACCTGGGGATGTAGTGTCTGTATGAGGAGAGAGCAGTCACAGTGTCACATACAGCAGAGACCCAGAGAGGGGAACACAGAGAGTGATTAGATAAGTAGGATGATACACAGGATAGGACAGTGACCTGAGGACCTGGGGATGTACTGTCTGTATGAGGAGAGAGCGGTCACAGTGTCATACAGCAGAGACCCAGAGAGGGGAACACTGAGAGAGTGATTAGATAAGTAGGATGAGACACAGGATAGGACAGTGACCTGAGGACGTAGTGTCTGTATGAGGAGAGAGCAGTCACAGTGTCACATACAGCAGAGACCCAGAGAGGGGAACACAGAGAGTGATTAGATAAGTAGGATGAGACAGAGGATAGGACAGTGACCTGAGGACCTGGGGATGTAGTGTCTGTATGAGGAGAGAGAGGTCACAGTGTCACATACAGCAGAGACCCAGAGAGGGGAACACAGAGAGTGATTAGATAAGTAGGATGAGACACAGGATAGGACAGTGACCTGAGGACCTGGGGATGTACTGTCTGTATGAGGAGAGAGAGGTCACAGTGTCACATACAGCAGAGACCCAGAGAGGGGAACACTGAGAGAGTGATTAGATAAGTAGGATGAGACACAGGATAGGACAGTGACCTGAGGACCTGGGGATGTAGTGTCTGTATGAGGAGAGAGCAGTCACAGTGTCACATACAGCAGAGACACAGAGAGGGGAACACTGAGAGTGATTAGATAAGTAGGATGAGACACAGGATAGGACAGTGACCTGAGGATGTAGTGTCTGTATGAGGAGAGAGCGGTCACAGTGTTAGAGCGTAGTCCTGCAAGCAGGGCCCTTATACCTCTGTCTGTAATTATCCGGTTTTGTTTTATTACTGTTTGTTCCCCATTGTACAGTGTAACAGTAAATGCTGTAGATAGATGTAAAATGTTATAGAACCTGGAGTCAGTCGGCTCTTGTCTGTGATTAATGTTCCTCTATAACGGTCTCTTTCCTTCCTTTCAGGCTTCTCCATCTTCCTGTGGTACTGTGCCCTGTCCCAGCCGCACACCAAGCGCCCACTCCCGTCCTCTGAGAGCACCAGCACTGTACCCGCGTCTCCCCGCGCTGACCAGAGCATCAGCAGTGACCACAAGAAGCTGCTGACATGATCCTTCTGGCGTAGCGTCTGGGGTCGCCGCTTGCTGTAGCACTTTAGTCGGAGTCACTAAGCTTTGCCAGGACATATAGACTCTGGGGCAGCAATAAGCTTTGGGGGTATGCCCCTGGTGTCACTAGTCTCTGGTACAGGTATATAGCATCACACATGTCTATGTCAGGGTGTTCTAAGGACCGTGTGATAGAACATGCATCTGCTGGTCAGGTGTGAACTGTTTAGATTGCAAGCTCTTTTGGGGGGGGTTTCTGTGGCATGGATGAAGGGGGCTCTCCTGTCCGTTTGGGAGGTCAGTCACCGGTACACGCTAACATGGCATTTTGCAGCAGAAAACATGAGATCAGGGTTAATAGTAATAATTCACTTTATGGGGCTGGGAAACATTTAATAAAAAAAAAAATTATAAAAATAATTTACAAAGTTATTCTACACTTCCATAGAAAACATAATATAAATTGTATAAGTCCATAGGTGCCACATGGTGGGACAGTCCCAGCTTTTATTATCATCATTTATTTATATGGCGCCACAAATGTTCCGCAGCGCCTTACACAGCACATACACAAGTCGTAGACAAGCGACTTACAATACAGGACCAGGACATGGATAATATATATGGCTACATTAGTGACCATAACACCCAGATAAGCAACAGAGCATAAGCACCAAGTGTTAGGTGCCCTAGTGGGGGGTAAGAAGTAGATGAAACTAAAGTAGGGAGCAGCACAAGAGGGCAGAGGGCCCTGCTCACAAATGTGAGCCTGGAAATATCCCTACTTTTCTGTGCCGTTCCGCCAGCTCTGTATACTGGACGCAGATCCCGCTCTCTACACTTTATTAGAATGGACTACATAAAAAATATTACAGTCTAGCGCTGCTGGTCATTCTGGAGACTGTAGTGCACCAAAATCAATGTATACAATATCGTCTCAAGTACGCTTAGATGCCACAGTGCTGGAACTACGCCTCGCCATCAATTCATTTATTAGTATTTTTTTGTGCACGTTAAAATCAAAATCCAAGGTCACCATCAAAGACATGAATCCAACTTAGGATCCTGTTAGGACAGAATTACCCCATATTCTGACATGTGCCGGCTGGGGGGATTGGGGAGGGGGAGACACAATCAGCGCCCATTGCCTTATAGACCACTTTCCATTCAGGCCTTAAGTATCAGAAACAAGCGCAAAGTATAGGACAGGTCAGGGAGCCATGAGGCTGCTGTAACCTCACTAATCCTCAGTTATTCTGTAACAATAAGGCCCCGAGCCCCCATTATCATAGGGTGGAGGAGGGGGCTGTGGTACTATGACATTGCTGGGAACATGTGTCAGACACGGGTCACAGGACACACACAATACTATGACATTGCTGGGAACATGGGTCAGACACGGGGCACAGGACACACACAATACTATGACATTGCTGGGAACATGGGTCAGACACGGGGCACAGGACACACACAATACTATGACATTGGTGGGAACATGGGTCAGACACGGGTCACAGGACACACAATACTATGACATTGCTGGGAACATGTCAGACACGGGTCACAGGACACAATACTATGACATTGCTGGGAACATGTCAGACACGGGTCACAGGACACACACACAATACTATGACACGGATTTCAGAAATGATTTGTGACATGAATTAGTCACTGACCCAAACACTGGACTCTTCTAGAAATGTTCTATAATATATACAGCTTGTGCCAATGTAATATAGAGCTGTGATAAATGATGTATGTATATATGGGGCACAAATAAAGAGTTTATAACAGCATTGTGTTCTGTCTTATAACACCGGGGCAATTGGCGGTCACATTACTACAGATGGGGCAATGATACAGGGGCACCAGGAGATCAGGACCCTCCTGCACAGACATTTATCCAGGAGACCGAACCCACATCTGCCAGGAGTCACCGGCGTCTTACACGACTTATCCCGAGTCTGTGGGCGGGAGGCGGAGGGGCTACTGCAGCCGCATCTTTAGGTTAATGCGCAGCCTTTGGGCTTCATAGTAGGGATGGCCATTGACTATTCATAATCATCGATGGCCTATAGCCGATGTTGAAAGCTTTTACCATCGATGGGGAGAACCAGATGGTTTCCCTCCATTGATGGAATAGCATAAACAAATGTTTTACTTTTTTGTACAAGGTGCTGGGACACAGAGCAAACACACCCCCCCCCCCCCCCTCAGGTTCTGATTGGCCAGCAATGTTTAGCAACAATGCAATGGATGACCTCGAAGGTTTCACCTACTGATGGTCATCCCTGTTCACGAGCCAGTCAGTCAAAGAACCAAAATGACCATCAGTTGGTGAAACCCGTGGTCAGCAGTTGCATAGTTGGTAACCATGGCTGGCTACGTGCTATATCGCCACCGATGGCCATCCCTACTTCCTAGTGGGCCGCCTCTGGCCACAGCGTCACATTCCACCTACCCTGTGACGGGAACATGGTCCCTGGGGACAGCGCAGTCACTGACCGCGTCACACCTGCGCCTGGCTAACCACCCCCCCATTACCTGCCATAATCATTTGGATCTGCAGGTAATTCGGCTTGCAACGCTTTGCGCTAACCATAGCGACGCACACACACGCTGAAAGCTGGCTGCAGCGTCATTACGTGCACGTTTTATTGGAGTTAAAGATTTTAAGGGGTACAAATGCAGAATGTAATGGAGGTGAAGCATGTAAGGGATTTAGGAGCCTATTCATCAAAACATAATTCTGGTTTGAACTCGCTGCGAGTTCAGAGTTTAGGAGGCATGCCCCACGCCCCACGCCCCAAACCATCACTTCCGAACTACTCACATTTCTACCAAGCAGTTTTTCATTAGTGAGACCCTTTTCTCTTTAAATTCAGTACATTCTTATTGAAATTATATAAAAATTACACCCAAATAAAAAGTATACAGTAGCATAATGTTCACAGCACACACAAATGACTTGAAATCGATATGCACATTACATCGACATATGTGACACAACCAACTCCAAAATACTGATATCTTGGTGCCACCCAAAGGCTCCATCCGGATCCGCACATCATAAATGAAATGGAGAACTGGTCTCATCCTCACACTATATACTCAACAAAAGTGACCACAAAGCAGGATATATAAAAAAAAACTAAAATATAAAACTATATCCACCAAACAATCACAATTCAAATATATAAAAAAAAATAAAAATACAACCCCCTCCCCTACCCCAGAACAAACCACCCCATAGCCCCCCACCCTGTATAACCTAGCCCCAACCCATGCATACTTGAATCCCCTCCCAGCCCAAATAAAGGAGTATACTGTAATTATATAAATGACCCAAGCAACAGACTATTAATGCCCTCAGCTACGCAGACTGGCCCCAGCCCTCCCACAACATTTGAAAATTTAATACATTCCAACGGAGAAATAGCAATAAATTACAAACCTAAATATACCCCTATAACAAAGGAGAGAAGGTGAATGAAGCATTACACAGGATATATAGAATTACCAGCAGCTGAACATAACATACTAATATTTAGCAGTATTCCGCTCTCCCGTATTCTACATATACTGTAACAGCTCCCATAGGATTCAGCATTTATGTCACAGATATACAAATATCACAGTGCACATGAAATAAAATGTAAAGATTAAAACAGAATATACGACGTACACATTGAGAGTAGCAATAAGTATGGCCTGATATTAGGCTGCCTGACCAGAGGATAAAATAAAGGAACAGACCCCATACCAGCTCGCTTCAGGGGAAATTGTAAATCTATTGCGAGTTTTCCTGACAGTGTTGGATATAAAAAAAAAATAAAACAGATAAAACAGGATATTCAGGCCTCTGTCCCTTGAGAAAATAAAAGTGAAGGAACAGTCTCTGACCAGCTCATCTGAGGAGAAACCAGGAAAAGACACAATATACCGAAAAAATAGATCCCGTATTATCAGTGCACCAAATAGGATTATGGGGGAATTTTGTGAAGACCCACATTTATATCAAACTCCCCCAGGGTACAGGTGGCCATATCCACTGCGACATCCGCAGAGTCAGGCATCAGGTGAGTATCCAGCTTTCACAGGACCCCCGAGGGGCACAGCAGGGAGAAACAACGTCCGATGATCTGGTGTCTAGCTGACTGAGAAGTCTCTGCAGAGGCATTGATAGCATGAAGTATTAATTGTAGGGGAGAGTAGACAGCCGCTAGAGAGCCACAGGAATTATACAATCTCTGTAACCAAAGCCAGCAAATTAACACGAGTAGTTGACCAAATGCAGCAATTTCAAAACAGCAGAGAGATGAAACCAAACCAGCGGCTATAAGGAAGCCGCTGCTACAAGATGGCTGCGGGTAGCACACCGCCAAAATGCACCAGCAGAGTCCACAAAGGGGACAAGTAACCATCGCCAGGGATAAGATAGCAGCCGCTGATCCACAACACGTCTCATACCACCAGGACTGACCAGTGAAATCAGAGGGACAGTGAGCAGCAGCAACAAGCAGCGTAGCCAGACCACCGGAGAACGCTGCCAGGAAACAGGAGGGAGCGGCCCAGCACACGAGATCAGCCGCCAGAGCAAGAAAGGCCACGCCGCGGGACCCAGCCATGAAGATCAGCAGACTACAGCAGGTAGGTATTGAAGAAATATGTCACCGGTACTTCACACGAGATCAGGAGAGTACCACGCCAAAGCTGGAGCGGGTACGTCCAGGCAAACAGGAGAGTACCACACCAAAGCTGGAGAGGGTATGTCCAGGCAAACAGGAGATGCAGGAGAGTACCACACCACCACGCCAAAGCTGGAGAGGGTACGACCAGGCAAACAGATGCAGCAGAGTGTATCACACCACCAGGCCACAGCTGGAGAGGGTACGTCCAGGCAAACAGGAGATGCAGGAGAGTACCACACCACGCCAAAGCTGGAGAGGGTACGTCCAGGCAAACAGATGCAGAGTGTACCACACCACCACGCCAAAGCTGGAGAGGGTACGACCAGGCAAACAGGAGATGCAGGAGTGTACCACACCACCACGCCAAAGCTGGAGAGGGTACGACCAGGCAAACAGGAGATGCAGGAGAGTACCACACCAGGCCACAGCTGGAGAGGGTACGTCCAGGCAAACAGGAGATGCAGGAGAGTACCACACCACAGCTGGAGAGGGTACGTCCAGGCAAAAACAGGAGATGCAGCAGAGTACCACACCACAGCTGGAGAGGGTACGTCCAGGCAAACAGGAGATGTAGGAGAGTACCACACAGGGGAGTTTCTAGAGAGGGGGCCCGTGTGCAGTCTCTGACAAGTGCCCCCTCCTCTCCGCCCCGCGGCACACTGAGCTGTGCGCGGCCAGCGCTGGATTTATAGACTCTGGGCACTAGATTGTGCCCAGAGTCTATAGTGTATGCACAGGTCACTGGGAAAATGGCCACATGGTCATTTTCCCTGTACTGTGCATACAACGGGAAATTGTAGGGTCAGCACTCACTGTATGAGATTAAAGCCTCAGGCATGTATTTGTGCTGCAATATCCCTGCTGTAGTCTGGGATTAAATAGACCAGGACTCAGATTACAGTCCATTATGTCAAATGTTAAACAACCCCCTTTACGCTGAAGAGCCTTACACCCTGGCGCATCAGTGAGTCACTGTTAACTGTTAGTTTCCCCTTAGGTGGTTCAGACTATACCAGAGCAAATGCCATGAGAGTAAATTGCCTACAACACCCAACTGGGCTGCAGAACGAGAACCATTCCTACAGCACATCCAGATTCTAGCTGGCACCTTACACCTAATCCTAGGGTGACACTATCTGGAGAAGTCTACTGCCCCACTGCTACAGCCAGGTAACCCTACCACCATGGCATCATCCCCAACGGCACTGAGGAAGCAACACGTATCAATGCACAACCCAAGAGGGTCTCGCTGTGGTAAGAAGGACCAGCCCTAGATGTACCAGATAGCCAGTTGAGAGTCTAAGGTCACTGCCCCAAGGACTCTAACCACCCATGGGTCACCTGGCATTACAGCTCAGAGTCTGGAGGAAGTGGCCATGTCCTTGGCAACAGCCACCTAGACTACAAAATCTCCTCACTAGTACTTTATGCATGGACACGTGGAATATAAAATGGGCAAGTGCAGGGGATCCGTGATCAGCTAAAAGTCAACACTAGTGACTAATGCAGAGAGAGGGGGGGGTGGATTGTGCCAGAGCTCAGGGGTGCCCATACGCTGTACACCAGCACCCCATACCGGCCTACGTTTGACAAAAGCATTTCAGGGAGAGTGAGAGCAGCACCTATGAGTGCAGCAGTACAGTGGGCGTGTCCTGCTCCATCTGAGAGGCGTGTCCTGCTCCATCTGAGAGGCGTGTCCTGCTCCATCTGAGAGGCGTGTCCTGCTCCATCTGAGAGGCGTGTCCTGCTCCATCTGAGAGGCGTGTCCTGCTCCATCTGAGAGGCGTGTCCTGCTCCATCTGAGAGGCGTGTCCTGCTCCATCTGAGAGGCGTGTCCTGCTCCATCTGAGAGGCGTGTCCTGCTCCATCTGAGAGGCGTGTCCTGCTCCATCTGAGAGGCGTGTCCTGCTCCATCTGAGAGGCGTGTCCTGCTCCATCTGAGAGGCGTGTCCTGCTCCATCTGAGAGGCGTGTCCTGCTCCATCTGAGGCGTGTCATCCATGTGATGGGTGTGTACTGCTACATCTGAGACTATGTAGCAGTACACATGCATCATGTACGTGAGCCCCAATGCAGTCAGTAAGATCTACTTGATGAAAACTAAGACTTCAGAAAAGTCATGTAGCCATAGGGATCATTCTAGGAGTATTATAGAGGGGGCCAGTGATCCCTCACCGTCTGGGGCCCCCTCTCCCCCTGGCTGAGATCAGCAGTGGTAGACTCTGGGCACTAGAGTGCAGATCACTGGGGAAGTTCTCCTGGCCATTTCCTACTGCGCATGACACCAGGAAAATGGCGGCTGGACATTTCCCAGGCGTTTCCTGTAGCACAGCTCTGTGGGACATCGGAGTGGCAAGTATAAAGACAAAAATGAAGTGCCTTATAACCAATGAAGGAAAATAACACAATAATGGGGTAAGGCACAATGAGGGAGAGTTGTAGAGTATACAGCAGCCATTCCCCACCCACAACAGGTTCTGTATACTCCACAGTATGGCTGTATTAGTCAATTTTGTCCAATCCAGACAGTTTCAATTCCCCTCCCAAAATACACCTTACAGGGTGTTAGGTTACACCTGCCCTAAATGTCACCATGTAACTGAGTCTGAGACAAGAGACAGAGACCATGGAGGTTACAATAACTAATGTTTATTAAGGACTTGGGGGGACAGTATAGCAGAGGGCGGCCATCTTCTGCTTGGCAGACTTCTTCATTGCTTTTGCAACAGCAACAAAACAGAGGAGAAGGAGTATTGCTCCGGCTGCAAAGGATCCTGGGAGAATAAGTGGGCCGAAACCTGAAATGATGGAGAACAGGTTACAAACAGAACCAGACAACATGGTGGCTGAGAGAGCACCAGGGACATTCCATGCTATGTGGTATAAGCAATGGACACAATGCCAGCCAGCTCTTTGTAGAGCACTTGGCACCTAGACTGACAGTGTGGGCAGAACATTCCATCAATTAATTAGGGTTCAACTCCTTAAGGATATCAGGAGGGGAAGCGTGTGAAGTGAGGGCGCCATTTCATGGTGTACAGGCTATGTTACAATTATACAAGATGGCCGCCATCATTCTACAGATTTCACTCTACACCAACTGGTGCTTTTATTCAGGACTGAAAACCAATCAAAATGCAAGGAAGGCACAGACATCAGGTGTTCCCACCCTGCATTAATGCCCACCCAGCAGCAGAAACTAATGCAAAGGGAGTTAAGATATGTCCTTGTAAGACCAGGACCAGCCCTTGTGACAGATTTAGAATTGACAGCTTGAACACTTACCAGATTCTGGGTTTTCAACACTGGACACCACATTTCTGGGCAATCGTATGGGCCCACAAGACACCACCTTCCTGTATGGGTCAGTCAGGTCTCTCCTAAGTCGACTAGTCTTGGGTCTAGGCTGTAAGGAAAACATCCATTCGCTTAACAGTTCTGAAGACCTTGCAAGATTACACTGCTAACCACAGCCATGTCCCACCCACCAGGATATGAAACCATCATGTACAAACCCAAGGGACAACCTGCAAGCCAGGAATTATGGTTGGAAATATAAAATTGCAACTGTTAGGGACTAACAAAGCTGAGATCTGCTACATTTGTTATTTCAGGGTCCTCAAAACACATTCTATGTCTGTGGCTGATTAGTGCTCTCAGAAAAGGCACTGGGCCGTGTCACCACCTGGTACAGAACCATCAACAACCTGGCAGGAGCTGGGCAGGGGGGGGGGGGGTCATTGAAGTAGAGGACCCTCCCTGTGCGCTCAGCTAATGGAATATTTGAGGTTTCTCATACACATCTCCTGTACAGCACAATCAGACACCCCAAATGCGAGACTTTCATTGTACTTTATGCAGCTCAATTCATAACCCTACTATTAAGGGTCACAGCGATAAGTGGCTGAGGGTCCTGAACACAGTAGTTTGTCCATATTAGTTTGTCAAGTCCATCATGAGTCACTTCCAAGAAGTTATACAATAGAAACATCCCAGTTTGAGTTGGACTCCAGCAAGAGACAGGTGAAAGCCACCCAGCCTTATGGCCAGGCATTGTACGGTGACATTACTGGGGAACTCACCTGCTCACAGCATTGGGTGGTGTTTGGCTGACACAACCAGATTCGGCAGTGCACATAAAATTCGGGGTACTTCACAAAGTGGAACATCTGCAAAGAGAAGCGGCTCAGGGACCTGTTTTTCGATGGGATTATGGCCACAGTGGAGTCGTTGCGGTGCCTGTAAGGAGCGCAAAGCATTTCATTAGTGTACTCAAGTTAAATCAGTAGAAGAGACCAGGGACAATGACCTGTGACTGTGGGAAAGGCAGGGTCCTGGTTAGGAATCAATTATAACAGCAAGATCTAGTGCTTCCAATAGCTTTAAGGACCTCAAATTCTACCAAAGGCCCTGGTTTAATACTTTACATAGACCAAAAGGTTGTTTTTTTCTTGGAATGAGCAGCCTCAGATGGCCAAGGTATTTGTGCAACAAGACATACACTACAAGATAACGCCAATAAGAATGCCTATTTCACCATCTCATCAGGTGACCCAGGAGAAGCCTGGCATATTGGTGACACCCAAGGGCTATACTTCATCTTGGATCTATAGGCTATAAAGCAGTCGTTATGCAAAAGCCATAACTTCCCATTAGCTTGGAGATACAAGCCCAGAGCTCCGACCAGAGTGAGAAGAAATCCAGGACGATGTGTCCTCTAACCCTCACCCATTGGAGATTAGGAGATGTCGGATCTTGCTACTGTGATTAGGCCCTGGGGTGGCCCAGCACTCCTCCAGTTTCAGGGTGAAGTAGTCTTGTGGGCCATGTCCGTGTATCTGTAACTGGATATAGAGCTGATGTGTCAGCGGGATGATGGGTGGCTGCTCATATGGGTCCAGGAACTCTGCCGTTGGGTGGAGCGTCATGGTAACGTTGAATTCCCCTTCCTTCACAAAGAAGGTAACCAGCCTGATCAGAAGGATACATTGTTATAGTAATACAGCCTCTAGTATGACCAAGAGCCCTGTACAGCAGTCACTCTCTCCTGGTGATCACTATTACACCACTCAGTTATCCTGGTATAGGGCACCTAGACTATACACAGCACTATCAGTGATTAGTAATACAGCCACCTATTGTGTCTCTACAAGAGCCCTGTACAGCAGTCACTCTCATGGTGATCACTATTACACCAATCACTCATTTATCCTGGTATAGGGCACCTAGACTATACACAGCAATTTATTGATTAGATACCCATTTCTAGCAAAGCCTGTTACTCACTGGCATCAGAGATCATCCTTTATTAGCATTAGATATACCCTATAAACATGTGGATGGAACATGACAGTACCCTGCCCTGAGGTCAGCACATGGGATCTGTTACAATAGTCAGACATTCACCCAGGGGCAGAACTGTCCTGCAGAAAACTTTGGTAGGTCATTCTGCCTGACCACATAAGGTCCATGTCACATTTGTGGTTCTCTAGCCTATTGATGACCAAGAACCAGGGCTTTTGTCCAGACAGGTTTCATTCCATCTCCAGAAGACCTAGGACAGTGGTTCTCAGACTTGGTCTTCAGGACCCCACGTAGTTCACATTTTCCAGGTCACCCAGGAGCATTCATTACTCACTGATAAATTTTAAAAGATCCACAGGTTGAGCTAATTTCACTAGTGATTGTGAGGAGACCTGGAAAACATGCACTCTTTGGGGTCCTGAGGACCAAGTTTGAGAACCTGTGACCTAGGTGAACCAAATAGGTCTGAGTGGCCACTATTGCCCAGATACCTACGAGGCACTTGTGAGCAGCGGGAAGGGCAGTGACACAACACGGTCATAGTGATACACGCAGGAGAACTTGATCTGAAGGTCAGCGGATCTGGATATTAGGTCTTCAGGAGTCTCTCTCTGCTCTGAGAAAGTGCTTGTAGTCAGCTCATTGGAATAGATCAGATGGGTACCGTTTACCTGCCAGAATCAAGACAGATATTAGAGCCATGAAAACATCCTTATGGGTCCCACTGAAGAGCAAGTTTCCCCTTCTAGACAGCCATCTAAGGCCACAAAATATCCTTCCCATGGTACACTGTATAGTGGTACCCAGGTATGAGCCAGTGTCTAGCTGTACAATACTGGAGGGGCAGTTATGAAGCCAGACACCATTCTGTGGCTCCAGGTATCTATCACTACAAAAAGCCCTATTACAGGCCATCAAAGAAGCCCAGACTGAGGGCAGTAATCAGTGTTAATTTGCCCCGAGCTTTAGATAACAGACAGGAAGGCTAAGGATGCTTTTTACCTTGACATGGGTGCCACAGAGCGTGTGGTTATCATGTGTCAGTGTGACAGAGACATACAGATCAGACTTGTCCTGCACTTTACATTTTGGGTTGGATGTGTGTAGGATGGAGGAGTTCACACTCAGCTCATTGAGGATGCTCTTCAGGACTTTCAGTGTCATACCATCATGGTCACAGCTCAGGTCCAGTTTCATATCTGGAAATAAAGACAAATGTCTGAGTCCCCTTTACTGATGTCCAACTACAGAGCTCAGACAGTCATACAGGACATTAGGAACCCACCACATGCCCAGTCCCTTCCTGCTCTACCTTGGCAATTGTAGTCAATGAAGCCTGGTTTACAGAGACATTGAGGTTGTCCTCTGATCATACGACAGAAGCCTCCATTCCTGCACATATTGGTGGGACAGATTCCTCCTGCCAAGGTCACTGCACTTCTTATACCCTGCTCCTGGGGAAAGTGTTCCGTGTAATGCACATCCACATTATCCTCAGCTTCTCCTACTGAGGAGAGAAGATAAACCAGTGTTACATAACTAGTGCCCCAACAGTATGACACCACCATCCTGGCAGTGTGTTACATAACTAGTGCCCCAACAGTATGATCATCAAGGGTCGTGCAGGAATAATCCATCCACACCGGCTGAGGAAACTACAGTACTTACTGTTACCAGCCGAGTCACTGATCCAGCAATAGGAGACATTACAGCTACAACTTCACAGATCACACAGGATGAATTTACCATCTGTTCAGAGATTTGCAGGACATCCTCCCAGCAGCAGATACCCACATATATATTAAGCATCCCCTAGACGTATGTGCTGGAGTTCCCAGATATCTGTTGGGGTCCCCAATAGGTTTCTATGGAGGCTGCAAGATGGTCAAATGTACCAAGGTCTGGAATGCCAAGCATGTGGAGCTTCTCCCGAGTTATCCATTGATAGGGTTAAACTCTGGGTATTGGTTTGTTCAAATTTATGCTGTGCACCTATTGTGAGGAGTATATAATATATATATATATATATATATATATATATATATATATATATATATATATATATATATACATACATATACACACACATATACATATACACATATACATATACATACAGAGTGTCCGCACTTGCAGCACCAGAATCAACTTGGGGGTGCTCAATTAAGGACAAAACAGCCCATGAAATATAAAAAAAATGAGAAGAATTGGCACTCACCAGGTAGCTGACAAGAAAATTGGTTTTTAATTACCCATCTTGAGGGAGAAAGTGCATAGAGCCATAAAGTGCAATAGTCATAGTCTACGTTTCGGTCCTATGTAGGACCTTCTTCAGGACATCACAGCAGACATGTTTCAGCTTGAAAACCAAAGACAAGCTGAAACATGTCTGCTGTGATGTCCTGAAGAAGGTCCTACATAGGACCGAAACGTAGACTATGACACTTTATGGCTCTATGCACTTTCTCCCTCAAGATGGGTAATTAAAAACCAATTTTCTTGTCAGCTACCTGGTGAGAGCCAATTCTTCACATTATATATATATATATATATATATATATATATATATATATATATATATATATATATATATATATATATATATATATATATATATCTCTAGTATTTACTACTTAATACAATGTTGCCCTCTGGTGTTAATACAAATAAAATGTACAGTTTATATGTGACATAATTAAATTGTTAATACACATGCCTAGAAATAGAACTACTATGAAGAAGCTATACTAGTGCTCGACACCACATAACGTTTAGAGTATTGTTTGACACCATTGCTGTGTCTGCCTGCCGCCATTAACCCTTTCCAGACAGCCTGGTTACTGACAACTTGATGTTATCACCATGGACCACAAAACGGGCAGAGGGATCCATGTAACCCCTTTCCAGTAATGGCCACTCACACATCTGTGGTCTGATAACCATACGTAGTAACGCAGCCAGATCCCAAACTTGGAGGTAAGGTGATCGTAGGGAGAGACCCGCTCCTGCATGTAAATAAATGCAAACCATCATTTCTTTCTAAAGTGATAAGTGCAGTACATGCAATAAGCAGGTACAGATACTCCTGTCATTTGGGTGTAAGCTGGAAGAAGCTTACCTACAGTTACTTAATGCCCCCTCCCCACCTACTTGCAGAGAATGAAGACATTTTACAGAATTAAATGTAATACGGTATCAAGACAGAGGAGCAGATTCATACACGCTCGAAGCCGCTGGCCCCTCGCTTGTAATGTGGGCGTTTTTTTTCCTTCCGGCCGCTCGCAAAGCTGTGGGAGACAACCCATAGCTTGTGCGAGCGGCCAAGAGTCAATCGGCCTTGCAACAGGACCCTGCGGTAGGGTCTAGCCTGTAACAAGGCCAAGTGGACTTCCTGCTCTAATAGAGCAGGAAGTCCACTACTGACATCACTAGTGATGTCAGTAACCCCTCCTAAGGGAACACCTGTGTTTGTCCAGCCACCCCCA
Organism: Taudactylus pleione; assembly: GCA_031769625.1. Lineage (NCBI taxonomy): Eukaryota > Metazoa > Chordata > Amphibia > Anura > Myobatrachidae > Taudactylus > Taudactylus pleione. Next base: position 394,621 of record JAUIMM010000831.1, read on the forward strand.
CCTACAAAACGGGGCAAGCTGTAACTCACCATCAACAGCCGCACCGTCTTGTTGAGAGCCCCGTAGCGACTGAAGTTCAGTCGCTCTGCGGGGCTCACGCACGCCGGACGGACAAGGACTCAGGCACAAAGTACCTCATGTCACCTAGTGGAAGGCTATAAGTTGGTCATAACCCTTGTGCAGGAACAGTGGAGGCACCTGAGCAGAGAGTAAGACCAGCACTATGGCACTGCCAGTCCCTGCAACACTTTCTGTACCCACCAGCCACAGAGCACTACTGATCTGCCTTACAGGTGGTGCATCCCTTATTGGTAGCCCTAAGGCACAGGGGAAGCTTTGTCAGAAAGGGGCTCATAAGCCTTGCAGAGGTCAGTAGGACTAGGTATTTGAAGGACCCATAGCAAAAGGTTGTAAGGGCCCCTATGTACCATCCAAAGGTGAAAAATGTATACAACATGTAACTGACAAGGAAGAGTTAAACACTGAAAGGGACTGGGAGCCAGGACATGGAGCACAGGAAGGCCCTGCCCATGGGAGAGAATTTACATATGGAGGAAACCATATACTGAAGAGCGGTCATACGCAAGGATTTGATTTACCACCTGGTAATTTGAACCACACTAGAGGAGGATCACATCTACAGCATGGCCACCTTACACAGTGAGGTCTTCTAGTAGTGGTCCAAGTTTGGGCCTTGGCTAGCTATATAAAGAGGTGGACCACCACTAGGTGGTGCCAATGAGTCACTCGTCAATGCTGGAATGATCAGATCCTCCCAAACAAGACTGGGAAGTGGAGTAACCACACCTAGGGAAGGCTGTCAGCTGGCACAGAGCTGAGGGAAGCAGGCAATCCTGCAAGAGGAGAAGATCTATCCCACAGGGACTGGAGCCCATCAGAGTGAGGACTAGCTGGAGATCTATCCCACAGGGACTGGAGCCCATCAGAGTGAGGACTAGCTGGAGATCTATCCCACAGGGACTGGAGCCCATCAGAGTGAGGACTAGCTGGAGATCTATCCCACAGGGACTGGAGCCCATCAGAGTGAGGACTAGCTGGAGATCTATCCCACAGGGACTGGAGCCCATCAGAGTGAGGACTAGCTGGAGACAGATTATGAAAGCTGCTCCTGAGAAAGACACTTAGCAGAGGAGCTGAGCGCTCAGAGTGGCCCATTGCATGTAAAGGCTGCACAGCCCTGTGAGACCATGAGGCAATGATGCAGACGCGCTGCCCATCCAAAGACAGGGGCGTTGGGGAAGTAGGGAGATAATGCCCTGATTGGGAGCTGGAGGTTTAGCATTTTCTGTGATCTTATACAACATTAAAAAAAAAAAAATTATATATATATATCTCCACCCGGCGGCACTCAGGACGACTTGTAATAAACACTTTACAGCCCGCTGTTTCTTGTGGGCTGTAAAGTGTTTATTACAAGTCGTCCTGAGTGCCGCCGGGTGGACAGACAATGCAGAGTAAGTGGTCAGTATAAAAGGGTACGGTGATGGTATACAATTGGCAATACACTACTATAAGATAATGGGAATGGAAATAAGAGTTAGCACACAGCTCCGAGACTACAGGAGGAGCAGGAGACAGTGAATGACAGGTGACAAATAGCCAACAATAATGGTAGGGGAGTAGATTAGCTGAGAACAATGGCTAACAATATACAGGGAAAAATTATAATAGTCTGCTAAGACAGTGGCTCCCATACTAGGTACCGTGGGACACTTGCAGGGGTGTCACATGTTCATCCAGGACCATATAAGTTTATGTCTATGCGATAGGTAAAACCAGTGCTTGTGGCCACCATCCATAAGATACTGTCAGACAGAAGCACATCCCACCCACCACCACGTACCTGTCCCTAAGGGTGACAGATCAGCTCACATTACTGAACCTGATCACTTTCTGGATTTCGCAAAAGGAAAATTGTGGCCTAGGGGGCGCTGTGAGAAAAATGCTGATACTCTGGGGCAAGTAAGAGGGTTTGGGAACCACTGGTATAAGCCAATAGGGAGCCTTCAAGATGCAAACATCCCAGCTGCACATTCTTCAGAGAAGGAAAGTGTTCAGCCTTACCCGTATCGGAGCTGGCCAGAGCCAGGGCACCAATTACAGCAACAAGCAGCCTGGTTAGGTCCAAGATCATCTAGAGAACAGAAAGGAGATGGTCAGCAACTACACACCAATAGTATACACCAGAGATTACCAAACCTGGTCCAACAGCTCAGGTTTTAGAGATATCCATAGCTGAGCACAGGTGGTTAGAGCAAATTGACTGAGGTACCAATTGTCACCTGTGGTCAAGCATGGATTATCCTTAAAACCTGGACTGTTATGGTGCCTTGAGAATATAGTTTAGGAACCTCTGGCTTACACTCTAACTGTGCACCAACACAGCCCTGTATAGCACCCCCTACACTGGTAGTATCCACTATCCCTATATCACACACCCTCTAACTGCCCCAACATAGCCCTGTATAGCACCCCCTACAATGGTAGTATTCACTATCCCTATATCACACACCCCCTGTAACTGTGCACCAACACAGCCTTGTATAGCACCCCCTACAATGGTAGTATTCACTATCCCTATATCACACACATCCCTGTAACTGTGCACCAACACACCCCTATATAACACCTACTACTACACTGCTATTAGCCACTATCCCTAACACACACATCCCTGTAACTGTGCACCAACACAGCCCTGTATAACACCCAGTACTACACTGCTATTAGCCACTATCCCTAACACACCATATCCCTGTAACTGTGCACCAACACAGCCCTGTATAACACCCACTACTACACTGCTATTAGCCACTATCCCTAACACACCATAGCATTGTAACTGTGCACCAACACAGCCCTGTATAACACCCACTACTACACTGCCATTAGCCACTATCCCCAACACAAACCATATCCCTGTAACTGTGCACCAACACAGCCCTGTATAACACTGCTATTAACCACTATCCCCAACACACATCCAAGATGTCTAATTGTGCAAAACAGATACAGAGATCAAAAAGCAATAACCAGATATACAGAATAATCCAATATAAAACAATAGCCTAATTAATATAAAAGCATAAGGACATTATCAAAGACAAAAACAATTGAGGTGTAATAAATGTTTAAATGTATTAAAAAAATAAAGAAATCTTGTACACAGCAACCTGAGACCAAGCTGTACATGCAAGCACCCAGCAGTTCTCTAGACTCACCTTGTAGCCCTCTCTGCACTCATAATTGCCTCCTTCTGTGCTGCCCTTATATTAGGAGGCAGCTGTCACTCATCAGCTTAATAACCCTTCCCTCCCCACAGCCCAGTGCAGCACAGCCTAAAGGCCCCCATACATCAGAGGTTGATTGCAGCAATCATGCAATCCGCAATCGATTGTTTAAAAAAATCTTCCCCTTTTCCAATCGTTTGCAGATTGCAGAATTGCCACAATCGATTGGACAGGGAAAGATTTTTATACACAATCAATTGCAAATTGCACGATTGCTGCAATCAATCTCTGATGTATGAGGGCCTTTAGTCAGGGGAAATCAGCAATAATAATAATATATCAACTCAGACTGTGTAATAATCAGTGTATACGTCAGTGACAGGAGATAATAATAACATATAAGGTCAGACTGTGTAATAATCAGTGGATACGTCAGTGAAATGGAGATAATAATAACATATAAGGTCAGACTGTGTAATAATCAGTGTATACGTCAGTGACAGGAGATAATAATAACATATAAGGTCAGACTGTGTAATAATCAGTGGATACGTCAGTGACAGGAGATAATAATAACATATAAGGTCAGACTGTGTAATAATCAGTGTATACGTCAGTGACAGGAGATAATAATAACATATAAGGTCAGACTGTGTAATAATCAGTGGATACGTCAGTGAAATGGAGATAATAATAACATATAAGGTCAGACTGTGTAATAATCAGTGTATACGTCAGTGACAGGAGATAATAATAACATATAAGGTCAGACTGTGTAATAATCAGTGGATACGTCAGTGACAGGAGATAATAATAACATATAAGGTCAGACTGTGTAATAATCAGTGTATACGTCAGTGACAGGAGATAATAATAACATATAAGGTCAGACTGTGTAATAATCAGTGTATACGTCAGTGACAGGAGATAATAATAATATATAAGGTCAGACTGTGTAATAATCAGTGTATACGTCAGTGACAGGAGATAATAATAACATATAAGGTCAGACTGTGTAATAATCAGTGTATACGTCAGTGACAGGAGATAATAATAACATATAAGGTCAGACTGTGTAATAATCAGTGTATACGTCAGTGACAGGAGATAATAATAACATATAAGGTCAGACTGTGTAATAATCAGTGTATACGTCAGTGACAGGAGATAATAATAATATATAAGGTCAGACTGTGTAATAATCAGTGTATACGTCAGTGACAGGAGATAATAATAACATATAAGGTCAGACTGTGTAATAATCAGTGTATACGTCAGTGACAGGAGATAATAATAACATATAAGGTCAGACTGTAATAATCAGTGTATACGTCAGTGACAGGAGATAATAATAACATATAAGGTCAGACTGTGTAATAATCAGTGTATACGTCAGTGACAGGAGATAATAATAATATATAAGGTCAGACTGTGTAATAATAAAAACTGTTTATATATCAGTGTTCCCCATCCTCAGGGAGCACTAGCAAAGCAGTGTTTCCATGTTTCCCAGCAGGTGCACAGGTGTAGTCATTACTGGCTGACTCATTATAAAAGACCCTAAGGTGGAGCTAATGATTTAATTTGGGATTCTGTGACAAGAACTGGAAAACATGCCCTGTCTGAGCTTCCTGAGGAATGAGTTTGGGAAAACATGCCCTGTCTGAGCTCCCTGAGGAATGAGTTTGGGAAAACATGCCCTGTCGGTGCTCCCTGAGGAATGAGTTTGGGAAAACATGCCCTGTCGGTGCTCCCTGAGGAATGAGTTTGGGAAAACATGCCCTGTCGGTGCTCCCTGAGGAATGAGTTTGGGAAAACATGCCCTGTCGGTGCTCCCTGAGGAATGTGTTTGGGAAAACATGCCCTGTCGGTGCTCCCTGAGGAATGAGTTTGGGAAAACATGCCCTGTCGGTGCTCCCTGAGGAATGTGTTTGGGAAAACATGCCCTGTCGGTGCTCCCTGAGGAATGAGTTTGGGAAAACATGCCCTGTCGGTGCTCCCTGAGGAATGTGTTTGGGAAAACATGCCCTGTCTGAGCTCCCTGAGGAATGAGTTTGGGAAAACATGCCCTGTCGGTGCTCCCTGAGGAATGAGTTTGGGAAAACATGCCCTGTCGGTGCTCCCTGAGGAATGAGTTTGGGAAAACATGCCCTGTCGGTGCTCCCTGAGGAATGAGTTTGGGAAAACATGCCCTGTCGGTGCTCCCTGAGGAATGTGTTTGGGAAAACATGCCCTGTCGGTGCTCCCTGAGGAATGTGTTTGGGAAAACATGCCCTGTCGGTGCTCCCTGAGGAATGTGTTTGGGAAAACATGCCCTGTCGGTGCTCCCTGAGGAATGTGTTTGGGAAAACATGCCCTGTCGGTGCTCCCTGAGGAATGAGTTTGGGAAAACATGCCCTGTCGGTGCTCCCTGAGGAATGTGTTTGGGAAAACATGCCCTGTCTGAGCTCCCTGAGGAATGAGTTTGGGAAAACATGCCCTGTCGGTGCTCCCTGAGGAATGAGTTTGGGAAAACATGCCCTGTCGGTGCTCCCTGAGGAATGAGTTTGGGAAAACATGCCCTGTCGGTGCTCCCTGAGGAATGTGTTTGGGAAAACATGCCCTGTCGGTGCTCCCTGAGGAATGTGTTTGGGAAAACATGCCCTGTCGGTGCTCCCTGAGGAATGTGTTTGGGAAAACATGCCCTGTCGGTGCTCCCTGAGGAATGTGTTTGGGAAAACATGCCCTGTCGGTGCTCCCTGAGGAATGAGTTTGGGAAAACATGCCCTGTCGGTGCTCCCTGAGGAATGAGTTTGGGAAAACATGCCCTGTCGGTGCTCCCTGAGGAATGAGTTTGGGAAAACATGCCCTGTCGGTGCTCCCTGAGGAATGTGTTTGGGAAAACATGCCCTGTCGGTGCTCCCTGAGGAATGAGTTTGGGAAAACATGCCCTGTCGGTGCTCCCTGAGGAATGTGTTTGGGAAAACATGCCCTGTCGGTGCTCCCTGAGGAATGAGTTTGGGAAAACATGCCCTGTCGGTGCTCCCTGAGGAATGTGTTTGGGAAAACATGCCCTGTCTGAGCTCCCTGAGGAATGAGTTTGGGAAAACATGCCCTGTCGGTGCTCCCTGAGGAATGAGTTTGGGAAAACATGCCCTGTCGGTGCTCCCTGAGGAATGAGTTTGGGAAAACATGCCCTGTCGGTGCTCCCTGAGGAATGAGTTTGGGAAAACATGCCCTGTCGGTGCTCCCTGAGGAATGTGTTTGGGAAAACATGCCCTGTCGGTGCTCCCTGAGGAATGTGTTTGGGAAAACATGCCCTGTCGGTGCTCCCTGAGGAATGTGTTTGGGAAAACATGCCCTGTCGGTGCTCCCTGAGGAATGTGTTTGGGAAAACATGCCCTGTCGGTGCTCCCTGAGGAATGAGTTTGGGAAAACATGCCCTGTCGGTGCTCCCTGAGGAATGTGTTTGGGAAAACATGCCCTGTCTGAGCTCCCTGAGGAATGAGTTTGGGAAAACATGCCCTGTCGGTGCTCCCTGAGGAATGAGTTTGGGAAAACATGCCCTGTCGGTGCTCCCTGAGGAATGAGTTTGGGAAAACATGCCCTGTCGGTGCTCCCTGAGGAATGAGTTTGGGAAAACATGCCCTGTCGGTGCTCCCTGAGGAATGTGTTTGGGAAAACATGCCCTGTCGGTGCTCCCTGAGGAATGTGTTTGGGAAAACATGCCCTGTCGGTGCTCCCTGAGGAATGTGTTTGGGAAAACATGCCCTGTCGGTGCTCCCTGAGGAATGTGTTTGGGAAAACATGCCCTGTCGGTGCTCCCTGAGGAATGTGTTTGGGAAAACATGCCCTGTCGGTGCTCCCTGAGGAATGTGTTTGGGAAAACATGCCCTGTCGGTGCTCCCTGAGGAATGTGTTTGGGAAAACATGCCCTGTCGGTGCTCCCTGAGGAATGAGTTTGGGAAAACATGCCCTGTCGGTGCTCCCTGAGGAATGTGTTTGGGAAAACATGCCCTGTCTGAGCTCCCTGAGGAATGAGTTTGGGAAAACATGCCCTGTCGGTGCTCCCTGAGGAATGAGTTTGGGAAAACATGCCCTGTCGGTGCTCCCTGAGGAATGAGTTTGGGAAAACATGCCCTGTCGGTGCTCCCTGAGGAATGAGTTTGGGAAAACATGCCCTGTCGGTGCTCCCTGAGGAATGTGTTTGGGAAAACATGCCCTGTCGGTGCTCCCTGAGGAATGTGTTTGGGAAAACATGCCCTGTCGGTGCTCCCTGAGGAATGTGTTTGGGAAAACATGCCCTGTCGGTGCTCCCTGAGGAATGTGTTTGGGAAAACATGCCCTGTCGGTGCTCCCTGAGGAATGTGTTTGGGAAAACATGCCCTGTCGGTGCTCCCTGAGGAATGAGTTTGGGACACAGGAGTCTCTGACACAGGGAAACTACATCTCCCAGAGGCCACTGCAGCTCCCAGCTTCCTGCTTCCTGTCCTGTTACCACGGTAACCTGATGCACGCACAGTGCTGTAACCACTAACCAGTGTAACCAGTACAGGAAACCAGACACAGGTGCAGTATAACTACTACTATCATATTATACTATATATCCTTATTCTACTATATATCCTTATTATACTATATACTGTGTCCTTATTATACTATATATCCTTATTATACTATATACTGTGTCCTTATTATACTATATATCCTTATTATACTAAGTATACAGTATATAGTATAATAAGGATACAATGTACTATGTATCCTTATTATACTATGTATCCTTATTATACTATATATCCTTATTATACTATGTATCCTTATTATACTATGTATCCTTATTATACTATGTATCCTTATTATACTATATACTGTGTCATTATACTATATATCCTTATTATACTATGTATCCTTATTATACTATATACTGTGTCCTTATTATACTATATATCCTTATTATACTATGTATCCTTATTATACTATATACTGTGTCATTATACTATATATCCTTATTATACTATATACTGTGTTCTTATTATACTATATATCCTTATTATACTATGTATCCTTATTATACTATATACTGTGTCATTATACTATATATCCTTATTATACTATATACTGTGTCCTTATTATACTATGTATCCTTATTCTACTGTATACTGTGTGTAATTATTATACTATGTACTATATATCCTTATTATACTATGTATCCTTATTATACTATATACTGTATACTATGTACTATATATCCTTATTATACTATGTATCCTTATTATACTATATATCCTAATTATACTGTGTGTCCTTATTATACTATATACTGTGTCCTTATTATACTATGTATCCTTATTATACTATATATCCTTATTATACTATATACTGTGTCCTTATTATACTATATATCCTTATTATACTATGTATCCTTATTATACTATATACTGTGTCATTATACTATATATCCTTATTATACTATATACTGTGTCCTTATTATACTATATATCCTTATTATACTAAGTATACAGTATATAGTATAATAAGGATACAATGTACTATGTATCCTTATTATACTATGTATCCTTATTATACTATATATCCTTATTATACTATGTATCCTTATTATACTATGTATCCTTATTATACTATATACCGTGTCATTATACTATATATCCTTATTATACTATGTATCCTTATTATACTATATACTGTGTCCTTATTATACTATATATCCTTATTATACTATGTATCCTTATTATACTATATACTGTGTCATTATACTATATATCCTTATTATACTATATACTGTGTCCTTATTATACTATATATCCTTATTATACTATGTATCCTTATTATACTATATACTGTGTCATTATACTATATATCCTTATTATACTATATACTGTGTCCTTATTATACTATATATCCTTATTATACTATGTATCCTTATTCTACTGTATACTGTGTGTAATTATTATACTATGTACTATATATCCTTATTATACTATATATCCTTATTATACTATATATCCTTATTATACTATATACTGTGTCCTTATTATACTATATATCCTTATTATACTATATACTGTGTCCTTATTATACTATATATCCTTATTATACTATGTATCCTTATTATACTATATACTGTGTCATTATACTATATATCCTTATTATACTATATACTGTGTCCTTATTATACTATATATCCTTATTATACTAAGTATACAGTATATAGTATAATAAGGATACAATGTACTATGTATCCTTATTATACTATGTATCCTTATTATACTATATATCCTTATTATACTATGTATCCTTATTATACTATGTATCCTTATTATACTATATACTGTGTCATTATACTATATATCCTTATTATACTATGTATCCTTATTATACTATATACTGTGTCCTTATTATACTATATATCCTTATTATACTATGTATCCTTATTAAACTATATACTGTGTCATTATACTATATATCCTTATTATACTATATACTGTGTCCTTATTATACTATATATCCTTATTATACTATGTATCCTTATTATACTATATACTGTGTCATTATACTATATATCCTTATTATACTATATACTGTGTCCTTATTATACTATATATCCTTATTATACTATGTATCCTTATTCTACTGTATACTGTGTGTAATTATTATACTATGTACTATATATCCTTATTATACTATATATCCTTATTATACTATATATCCTTATTATACTATATACTGTGTCCTTATTATACTATATATCCTTATTATACTATATACTGTGTCCTTATTATACTATATATCCTTATTATACTAAGTATACAGTATATAGTATAATAAGGATACAATGTACTATGTATCCTTATTATACTATGTATCCTTATTATACTATATATCCTTATTATACTATGTATCCTTATTATACTATGTATCCTTATTATACTATGTATCCTTATTATACTATATACTGTGTCATTATACTATATATCCTTATTATACTATGTATCCTTATTATACTATATACTGTGTCCTTATTATACTATATATCCTTATTATACTATGTATCCTTATTATACTATATACTGTGTCATTATACTATATATCCTTTTTATACTATATACTGTGTCCTTATTATACTATATATCCTTATTATACTATGTATCCTTATTATACTATATACTGTGTCATTATACTATATATCCTTATTATACTATATACTGTGTCCTTATTATACTATGTATCCTTATTCTACTGTATACTGTGTGTAATTATTATACTATGTACTATATATCCTTATTATACTATGTATCCTTATTATACTATATATCCTTATTATACTATATACTGTGTCCTTATTATACTATGTATCCTTATTATACTATATATCCTTATTATACTATATACTGTGTCCTTATTATACTATATATCCTTATTATACTATGTATCCTTATTATACTATATACTGTGTCATTATACTATATATCCTTATTATACTATATACTGTGTCCTTATTATACTATATATCCTTATTATACTAAGTATACAGTATATAGTATAATAAGGATACAATGTACTATGTATCCTTATTATACTATGTATCCTTATTATACTATATATCCTTATTATACTATGTATCCTTATTATACTATGTATCCTTATTATACTATATACTGTGTCATTATACTATATATCCTTAGTATATAGTATAATAAGGATACATAGTATAATAAGGATATATAGTATAATGACACAGTATATAGTATAATAAGGATACATAGTATAATGTGTCCTTATTATACTATATATCCTTATTATACTATGTATCCTTATTATACTATATACTGTGTCATTATACTATATATCCTTATTATACTATATACTGTGTCCTTATTATACTATATATCCTTATTATACTATGTATCCTTATTATACTATATACTGTGTCATTATACTATATATCCTTATTATACTATATACTGTGTCCTTATTATACTATATATCCTTATTATACTATGTATCCTTATTCTACTGTATACTGTGTGTAATTATTATACTATGTACTATATATCCTTATTATACTATGTATCCTTATTATACTATATATCCTTATTATACTATATACTGTGTCCTTATTATACTATATATCCTTATTATACTATGTATCCTTATTATACTATATACTGTGTCATTATACTATATATCCTTATTATACTATATACTGTGTCCTTATTATACTATATATCCTTATTATACTAAGTATACAGTATATAGTATAATAAGGATACAATGTACTATATATCCTTATTATACTATGTATCCTTATTATACTATATATCCTTATTATACTATGTATCCTTATTATACTAAGTATACAGTATATAGTATAATAAGGATACAATGTACTATGTATCCTTATTATACTATGTATCCTTATTATACTATATACTGTGTCATTATACTATATATCCTTATTATACTATGTATCCTTATTATACTATATACTGTGTCCTTATTATACTATATATCCTTATTATACTATGTATCCTTATTATAGTATGTATCCTTATTATACTATATATCCTTATTATACTATGTATCCTTATTATACTATATACTGTGTCCTTATTATACTATATATCCTTATTATACTATGTATCCTTATTATACTATATACTGTATACTATGTACTATATATCCTTATTATACTATGTATCCTTATTATACTATATATCCTTATTATACTATGTATCCTTATTATACTATGTATCCTTATTATACTATATACTGTGTCATTATACTATATATCCTTATTATACTATGTATCCTTATTATACTATATACTGTGTCCTTATTATACTATATATCCTTATTATACTATGTATCCTTATTATACTATGTATCCTTATTATACTATATATCCTTATTATACTATGTATCCTTATTATACTATATACTGTGTCATTATACTATATATCCTTATTATACTGTATACTATGTATCCTTATTATACTGTATACTGTGTCCTTATTATACTATGTACTATATATCCTTATTATACTATGTATCCTTATTATACTATGTATCCTTATTATACTATATACTGTGTCATTATACTATATATCCTTATTATACTGTATACTATGTATCCTTATTATACTGTGTCCTTATTATACTATGTACTATATATCCTTAGTATACTATATATCCTTATTATACTATGTATCCTTATTATACTATGTATCCTTATTATACTGTATACTATGTATCCTTATTATACTGTATACTGTGTCCTTATTATACTATGTACTATATATCCTTAGTATACTATATATCCTTATTATACTATGTATCCTTATTATACTATATATCCTTATTATACTATATACTGTGTCCTTAGTATACTATATATCCTTATTATACTATATATCCTTATTATACTATATACTGTGTCCTTATTATACTATGTATCCTTATTATACTATATACTGTGTGTAATTATTATACTATGTACTATATATCCTTATTATACTATGTATCCTTATTATACTATATATCCTTATTATACTATATACTGTGTCCTTATTATACTATATATCCTTATTCTACTGTATACTGTGTGTAATTATTATACTATGTACTATATATCCTTATTATGCTATGTATCCTTATTATACTATATACTGTGTCCTTATTATACTATATATCCTTATTATACTGTATACTATGTATCCTTATTATACTGTATACTGTGTCCTTATTATACTATGTACTATATATATCCTTATTATACTATGTATCCTTATTATACTATATATCCTTATTATACTGTGTGTCCTTCTTATACTATAAATCCTTATTATACTATATATCCTTATTATACTATATACTGTGTCCTTATTATACTATATATCCTTATTATACTGTATACTGTGTCCTTATTATACTATGTACTATATATCCTTATTATACTATGTATCCTTATTATACTGTATACTGTGTCCTTATTATACTATGTACTATATATCCTTATTATACTATGTATCCTTATTATACTATATATCCTTATTATACTGTGTGTTCTTATTATACTATAAATCCTTATTATACTGTATACTGTGTCCATATTATACTATATATCCAGATTATACTATGTATCCTTATTATACTATATACTGTGTCCTTAGTATACTATATATCCTTTTTATACTATGTATCCTTATTATACTATATACTGTGTCCTTATTATACTGTATACTGTGTGTAATTATTATACTATGTACTATATATCCTTATTATACTGTATACTATGTATCCTTATTATACTGTATGCTGTGTCCTTATTATACTATGTACTATATATCCTTATTATACTATATATCCTTATTATACTATATACTATGTCCTTATTATACTATATATCCTTATTATACTATGTATCCTTATTATACTATATACTGTGTCCTTATTATACTACATATCCTTATTATACTATATACTGTGTCCTTATTATACTATATATCCTTATTATACTATGTATCCTTATTATACTATATACTGTGTCCTTATTATACTATATATCCTTATTATACTGTATACTGTGTGTAATTATTATACTATGTACTATATATCCTTATTATACTGTATACTGTGTCCTTATTATACTATGTACTATATATCCTTATTATACTATGTATCCTTATTATACTATATATCCTTATTATACTATGTATCCTTATTATACTATGTATCCTTATTATACTATATACTGTGTCATTATACTATATATCCTTATTATACTGTATACTATGTATCCTTATTATACTGTATACTGTGTCCTTATTATACTATGTACTATATATCCTTAGTATACTATATATCCTTATTATACTATGTATCCTTATTATACTATATATCCTTATTATACTATATACTGTGTCCTTAGTATACTATATATCCTTATTATACTATATATCCTTATTATACTATATACTGTGTCCTTATTATACTATGTATCCTTATTATACTATATATCCTTATTATACTATATACTGTGTCCTTATTATACTATATATCCTTATTATACTGTGTGTAATTATTATACTATGTACTATATATCCTTATTATACTATATACTGTGTCCTTATTATACTATATATCCTTATTCTACTGTATACTGTGTGTAATTATTATACTATGTACTATATATCCTTATTATACTATGTATCCTTATTATACTATATATCCATATTATACTATATACTGTGTCCTTATTATACTATATATCCTTATTATACTATGTATCCTTATTATACTATATACTGTGTCATTATACTATATATCCTTATTATACTATATACTGTGTCCTTATTATACTATATATCCTTATTATACTATGTATCCTTATTATACTATATACTGTATACTATGTACTATATATCCTTATTATACTATGTATTCTTATTATACTATATATCCTTATTATACTATGTATCCTTATTATACTATGTATCCTTATTATACTATACACTGTGTCATTATACTATATATCCTTATTATACTATGTATCCTTATTATACTATATACTGTGTCCTTATTATACTATATATCCATATTATACTATGTATCCTTATTATACTATGTATCCTTATTATACTATATATCCTTATTATACTATGTATCCTTATTATACTATATACTGTGTCCTTATTATACTATATATCCTTATTATACTATGTATCCTTATTATACTATATACTGTATACTATGTACTATATATCCTTATTATACTATGTATCCTTATTATACTATATATCCTTATTATACTATGTATCCTTATTATACTATGTATCCTTATTATACTATATACTGTGTCATTATACTATATATCCTTATTATACTATGTATCCTTATTAAACTATATACTGTGTCCTTATTATACTATATATCCTTATTATACTATGTATCCTTATTATACTATGTATCCTTATTATACTATATACTGTGTCCTTATTATACTATATATCCTTATTATACTATGTATCCTTATTATACTATGTATCCTTATTATACTATATATCCTTATTATACTATGTATCCTTATTATACTATATATCCTTATTATACTATGTATCCTTATTATACTATATACTGTGTCATTATACTATATATCCTTATTATACTGTATACTATGTATCCTTATTATACTGTATACTGTGTCCTTATTATACTATGTACTATATATCCTTATTATACTATGTATCCTTATTATACTATATACTGTGTCATTATAATATATATCCTTATTATACTGTATACTATGTATCCTTATTATACTGTGTCCTTATTATACTATGTACTATATATCCTTAGTATACTATATATCCTTATTATACTATGTATCCTTATTATACTGTATACTATGTATCCTTATTATACTGTATACTGTGTCCTTATTATACTATGTACTATATATCCTTTGTATACTATATATCCTTATTATACTATGTATCCTTATTATACTATATATCCTTATTATACTATATACTGTGTCCTTAGTATACTATATATCCTTATTATACTATATATCCTTATTATACTATATACTGTGTCCTTATTATACTATATATCCTTATTATACTATGTATCCTTATTATACTATATATCCTTATTATACTATATACTGTGTCCTTATTATACTATATATCCTTATTCTACTGTATACTGTGTGTAATTATTATACTATGTACTATATATCCTTATTATGCTATGTATCCTTATTATACTATATATCCTTATTATACTGTATACTATGTATCCTTATTATACTGTATACTGTGTCCTTATTATACTATGTACTATATATCCTTATTATACTATGTATCCTTATTATACTATATATCCTTATTATACTGTGTGTCCTTCTTATACTATAAATCCTTATTATACTATATATCCTTATTATACTATATACTGTGTCCTTATTATACTATATATCCTTATTATACTGTATACTGTGTCCTTATTATACTATGTACTATATATCCTTATTATACTATGTATCCTTATTATACTGTATACTGTGTCCTTATTATACTATGTACTATATATCCTTATTATACTATGTATCCTTATTATACTATATATCCTTATTATACTGTGTGTCCTTCTTATACTATAAATCCTTATTATACTATATATCCTTATTATATTGTGTGTTCTTATTATACTATAAATCCTTATTATACTGTATACTGTGTCCATATTATACTATATATCCTTATTATACTGTGTGTTCTTATTATACTATAAATCCTTATTATACTGTATACTGTGTCCATATTATACTATATATCCAGATTATACTATGTATCCTTATTATACTATATACTGTGTCCTTAGTATACTATATATCCTTTTTATACTATGTATCCTTATTATACTATATACTGTGTCCTTATTATACTGTATACTGTGTGTAATTATTATACTATGTACTATATATCCTTATTATACTGTATACTATGTATCCTTATTATACTGTATGCTGTGTCCTTATTATACTATGTACTATATATCCTTATTATACTATATATCCTTATTATACTATATACTATGTCCTTATTATACTATATATCCTTATTATACTATGTATCCTTATTATACTATATACTGTGTCCTTATTATACTACATATCCTTATTATACTATATACTGTGTCCTTATTATACTATATATCCTTATTATACTATGTATCCTTATTATACTATATACTGTGTCCTTATTATACTAAATATCCTTATTATACTGTATACTGTGTGTAATTATTATACTATGTACTATATATCCTTATTATACTGTATACTGTGTCCTTATTATACTATGTACTATATATCCTTATTATACTATGTATCCTTATTATACTATATATCCTTATTATACTATGTATCCTTATTATACTATATATCCTTATTATACTATGTATCCTTATTATACTATGTATCCTTATTATACTATATACTGTGTCATTATACTATATATCCTTATTATACTGTATACTATGTATCCTTATTATACTGTATACTGTGTCCTTATTATACTATGTACTATATATCCTTAGTATAGTATATATCCTTATTATACTATATACTGTGTCATTATACTATATATCCTTATTATACTGTATACTATGTATCCTTATTATACTGTGTCCTTATTATACTATGTACTATATATCCTTAGTATACTATATATCCTTATTATACTATGTATCCTTATTATACTATATATCCTTATTATACTATATACTGTGTCCTTAGTATACTATATATCCTTATTATACTATATATCCTTATTATACTATATACTGTGTCCTTATTATACTATGTATCCTTATTATACTATATATCCTTATTATACTATATACTGTGTCCTTATTATACTATATATCCTTATTATACTGTGTGTAATTATTATACTGTGTACTATATATCCTTATTATACTATATACTGTGTCCTTATTATACTATATATCCTTATTCTACTGTATACTGTGTGTAATTATTATACTATGTACTATATATCCTTATTATACTATGTATCCTTATTATACTATATACTGTGTCCTTATTATACTATATATCCTTATTATACTGTATACTATGTATCCTTATTATACTGTATACTGTGTCCTTATTATACTATGTACTATATATCCTTATTATACTATGTATCCTTATTATACTATATATCCTAATTATACTGTGTGTCCTTCTTATACTATAAATCCTTATTATACTATATATCCTTATTATACTATATACTGTGTCCTTATTATACTATATATCCTTATTATACTGTATACTGTGTCCTTATTATACTATGTACTATATATCCTTATTATACAATGTATCCTTATTATACTATATATCCTTATTATACTGTGTGTCCTTCTTATACTATAAATCCTTATTATACTATATATCCTTATTATATTGTGTGTTCTTATTATACTATAAATCCTTATTATACTGTATACTGTGTCCATATTATACTATATATCCTTATTATACTGTGTTCTTATTATACTATAAATCCTTATTATACTGTATACTATATATCCTTATTATACTATGTATCCTTATTATACTATATACTGTGTCCTTAGTATACTATATATCTTTATTATACTATGTATCCTTATTATACTATATACTGTGTCCTTATACTGTATACTGTGTGTAATTATTACACTATGTACTATATATCCTTATACTGTATACTATTTATCCTTATTATACTGTGTCCTTATTATACTATGTACTATATATCCTTATTATACTATATATCCTTATTATACTATGTATCCTTATTATACTATATACTGTGTCCTTATTATACTATATATCCTTATTATATTGTGTATCCTTATTATACTATATATCCTTATTATATTGTGTATCCTTATTATAATGTATAACCTTATAATACTATATATTATGTTTGCTTATTATATACTATTATCCTTTATGATGGTTGTGAAGGTTGGTGACAGCAGATTATCTCAGCACAGTTACTTTCTCTTTTCTGCTATACTCCCACCTCAGAATCAGGCTCTATATGTTACCGTGTGTTACTGTGCTCCTCATAGTGACTATAGGAGATGCTGCTCAGTGATGGTGACTATATGTGACACACTGTCCCTGTTACCATGTGTTACTGTGCTCCTCATAGTGACTATAGGAGATGCTGCTCAGTGATGGTGACTATATGTGACACTGTCCCTGTTACCATGTGTTACTGTGCTCCTCACAGTGACTATAGGAGATGCTGCTCAGTGATGGTGACTATATGTGACACTGTCCCTGTTACCGTGTGTTACTGTGCTCCTCACAGTGACTATAGGAGACGCTGCTCAGTGATGGTGACTATATGTGACACACTGTCCCTGTTACCATGTGTTACTGTGCTCCTCACAGTGACTATAGGAGACGCTGCTCAGTGATGGTGACTATATGTGACACACTGTCCCTGTTACCATGTGTTACTGTGCTCCTCACAGTGACTATAGGAGACGCTGCTCAGTGATGGTGGCTATATGTGACACACTGTCCCTGTTACCATGTGTTACTGTGCTCCTCACAGTGACTATAGGAGACGCTGCTCAGTGATGGTGACTATATGTGACACACTGTCCCTGTTACCATGTGTTACTGTGCTCCTCACAGTGACTATAGGAGATGCTGCTCAGTGATGGTGACTATATGTGACACTGTCCTGTTACCATGTGTTACTGTGCTCCTCACAGTGACTATAGGAGACGCTGCTCAGTGATGGTGACTATATGTGACACACTGTCCCTGTTACCATGTGTTACTGTGCTCCTCACAGTGACTATAGGAGACGCTGCTCAGTGATGGTGACTATATATGACACACTGTCCCTGTTACCATGTGTTACTGTGCTCCTCATAGTGACTATAGGAGATGCTGCTCAGTGATGGTGACTATATGTGACACACTGTCCCTGTTACCATGTGTTACTGTGCTCCTCATAGTGACTATAGGAGACGCTGCTCAGTGATGGTGACTATATGTGACACTGTCCCTGTTACCATGTGTTACTGTGCTCCTCACAGTGACTATAGGAGACGCTGCTCAGTGATGGTGGCTATATGTGACACTGTCCCTGTTACCATGTGTTACTGTGCTCCTCACAGTGACTATTGGAGATGCTGCTCAGTGATGGTGACTATATGTGACACTGTCCCTGTTACCATGTGTTACTGTGCTCCTCACAGTGACTATAGGAGATGCTGCTCAGTGATGGTGACTATATGTGACACACTGTCCCTGTTACCATGTGTTACTGTGCTCCTCACAGTGACTATAGGAGACGCTGCTCAGTGATGGTGACTATATGTGACACTGTCCCTGTTACCATGTGTTACTGTGCTCCTCACAGTGACTATAGGAGATGCTGCTCAGTGATGGTGACTATATGTGAGACACTGTCCCTGTTACCATGTGTTACTGTGCTCCTCACAGTGACTATAGGAGACGCTGCTCAGTGATGGTGGCTATATGTGACACTGTCCCTGTTACCATGTGTTACTGTGCTCCTCACAGTGACTATAGGAGACGCTGCTCAGTGATGGTGACTATATGTGACACACTGTCCCTGTTACCATGTGTTACTGTGCTCCTCACAGTGACTATAGGAGATGCTGCTCAGTGATGGTGACTATATGTGACACACTGTCCCTGTTACCATGTGTTACTGTGCTCCTCACAGTGACTATAGGAGACGCTGCTCAGTGATGGTGACTATATGTGACACACTGTCCCTGTTACCATGTGTTACTGTGCTCCTCACAGTGACTATAGGAGACGCTGCTCAGTGATGGTGACTATATGTGACACTGTCCCTGTTACCATGTGTTACTGTGCTCCTCACAGTGACTATAGGAGACGCTGCTCAGTGATGGTGACTATATGTGACACACTGTCCCTGTTACCATGTGTTACTGTGCTCCTCACAGTGACTATAGGAGACGCTGCTCAGTGATGGTGACTATATGTGACACATTGTCCCTGTTACCATGTGTTACTGTGCTCCTCACAGTGACTATAGGAGACGCTGCTCAGTGATGGTGACTATATGTGACACACTGTCCCTGTTACCATGTGTTACTGTGCTCCTCACAGTGATTATAGGAGAAGCTGCTCAGTGATGGTGACTATATGTGACACACTGTCCCTGTTACCATGTGTTACTGTGCTCCTCACAGTGACTATAGGAGACGCTGCTCAGTGATGGTGACTATATGTGACACTGTCCCTGTTACCATGTGTTACTGTGCTCCTCACAGTGACTATAGGAGACGCTGCTCAGTGATGGTGACTATATGTGACACACTGTCCCTGTTACCATGTGTTACTGTGCTCCTCACAGTGACTATAGGAGACGCTGCTCAGTCATGGTGACTATATGTGACACACTGTCCCTGTTACCATGTGTTACTGTGCTCCTCACAGTGACTATAGGAGATGCTGCTCAGTGATGGTGACTATATGTGACACTGTCCCTGTTACCATGTGTTACTGTGCTCCTCACAGTGACTATAGGAGATGCTTCTCAGTGATGGTGACTATATGTGACACTGTCCCCGTTACCATGTGTTACTGTGCTCCTCACAGTGACTATAGGAGACGCTGCTCAGTGATGGTGACTATATGTGACACACTGTCCCTGTTACCATGTGTTACTGTGCTCCTCACAGTGACTATAGGAGACGCTGCTCAGTGATGGTGACTATATGTGACACTGTCCCTGTTACCATGTGTTACTGTGCTCCTCACAGTGACTATAGGAGACGCTGCTCAGTGATGGTGACTATATGTGACACTGTCCCTGTTTCCATGTGTTACTGTGCTCCTCACAGTGACTATAGGAGATGCTGCTCAGTGATGGTGACTATATGTGAGACTGTCCCTGTTACCATGTGTTACTGTGCTCCTCACAGTGACTATAGGAGACGCTGCTCAGTGATGGTGACTATATGTGACACTGTCCCCGTTACCATGTGTTACTGTGCTCCTCACAGTGACTATAGGAGATGCTGCTCAGTGATGGTGACTATATGTGACACACTGTCCCTGTTACCATGTGTTACTGTGCTCCTCACAGTGACTATAGGAGACGCTGCTCAGTGATGGTGACTATATGTGACACACTGTCCCTGTTACCATGTGTTACTGTGCTCCTCACAGTGACTATAGGAGATGCTGCTCAGTGATGGTGACTATATGTGACACTGTCCCTGTTACCATGTGTTACTGTGCTCCTCACAGTGACTATAGGAGACGCTGCTCAGTGATGGTGACTATATGTGACACTGTCCCTGTTACCATGTGTTACTGTGCTCCTCACAGTGACTATAGGAGACGCTGCTCAGTGATGGTGACTATATGTGACACACTGTCCCTGTTACCATGTGTTACTGTGCTCCTCACAGTGACTATAGGAGACGCTGCTCAGTGATGGTGACTATATGTGACACTGTCCCTGTTACCGTGTGTTACTGTGCTCCTCACAGTGACTATAGGAGACGCTGCTCAGTGATGGTGACTATATGTGACACTGTCCCTGTTACCATGTGTTACTGTGCTCCTCACAGTGACTATAGGAGACGCTGCTCAGTGATGGTGACTATATGTGACACACTGTCCCTGATACCATGTGTTACTGTGCTCCTCACAGTGACTATAGGAGACGCTGCTCAGTGATGGTGACTATATGTGACACTGTCCCTGTTACCATGTGTTACTGTGCTCCTCACAGTGACTATAGGAGATGCTGCTCAGTGATGGTGACTATATTTGACACACTGTCCCTGTTACCATGTGTTACTGTGCTCCTCACAGTGACTATAGGAGACGCTGCTCAGTGATGGTGACTATATGTGACACTGTCCTGTTACCATGTGTTACTGTGCTCCTCACAGTGACTATAGGAGACGCTGCTCAGTGATGGTGACTATATGTGACACTGTCCATGTTACCGTGTGTTACTGTGCTCCTCACAGTGACTATAGTAGAAGCTGCTCAGTGATGGTGACTATATGTGACACACTGTCCCTGTTACCATGTGTTACTGTGCTCCTCACAGTGACTATAGGAGATGCTGCTCAGTGATGGTGACTATATGTGACACTGTCCCCGTTACCATGTGTTACTGTGCTCCTCACAGTGACTATAGGAGATGCTGCTCAGTGATGGTGACTATATGTGACACACTGTCCCTGTTACCATGTGTTACTGTGCTCCTCACAGTGACTATAGGAGACGCTGCTCAGTGATGGTGACTATATGTGACACTGTCCCTGTTACCATGTGTTACTGTGCTCCTCACAGTGACTATAGGAGACGCTGCTCAGTGATGGTGACTATATGTGACACACTGTCCCTGTTACCATGTGTTACTGTGCTCCTCACAGTGACTATAGGAGAAGCTGCTCAGTGATGGTGACTATATGTGACACTGTACCTGTTACCATGTGTTACTGTGCTCCTCACAGTGACTATAGGAGACGCTGCTCAGTGATGGTGACTATATGTGACACTGTCCCTGTTACCATGTGTTACTGTGCTCCTCACAGTGACTATAGGAGATGCTGCTCAGTGATGGTGACTATATGTGACACTGTCCCTGTTACCATGTGTTACTGTGCTCCTCACAGTGACTATAGGAGACGCTGCTCAGTGATGGTGACTATATGTGACACACTGTCCCTGTTACCATGTGTTACTGTGCTCCTCACAGTGACTATAGGAGACGCTGCTCAGTGATGGTGACTATATGTGACACATTGTCCCTGTTACCATGTGTTACTGTGCTCCTCACAGTGACTATAGGAGACGCTGCTCAGTGATGGTGACTATATGTGACACACTGTCCCTGTTACCATGTGTTACTGTGCTCCTCACAGTGACTATAGGAGATGCTGCTCAGTGATGGTGACTATATGTGACACACTGTCCCTGTTACCATGTGTTACTGTGCTCCTCACAGTGACTATAGGAGACGCTGCTCAGTGATGGTGACTATATGTGACACACTGTCCCTGATACCATGTGTTACTGTGCTCCTCACAGTGACTATAGGAGACGCTGCTCAGTGATGGTGACTATATGTGACACTGTCCCTGTTACCATGTGTTACTGTGCTCCTCACAGTGGCTATAGGAGATGCTGCTCAGTGATGGTGACTATATGTGACACACTGTCCCTGTTACCATGTGTTACTGTGCTCCTCACAGTGACTATAGGAGACGCTGCTCAGTGATGGTGACTATATGTGACACTGTCCTGTTACCATGTGTTACTGTGCTCCTCACAGTGACTATAGGAGATGCTGCTCAGTGATGGTGACTATATGTGACACTGTCCCTGTTACCATGTGTTACTGTGCTCCTC
Organism: Taudactylus pleione; assembly: GCA_031769625.1. Lineage (NCBI taxonomy): Eukaryota > Metazoa > Chordata > Amphibia > Anura > Myobatrachidae > Taudactylus > Taudactylus pleione. The sequence continues at coordinate 418,831 of JAUIMM010000831.1, forward strand.
ACAGTGACTATAGGAGATGCTGCTCAGTGATGGTGACTATATGTGACACACTGTCCCTGTTACCATGTGTTACTGTGCTCCTCACAGTGACTATAGGAGATGCTGCTCAGTGATGGTGACTATATGTGACACACTGTCCCTGTTACCATGTGTTACTGTGCTCCTCACAGTGACTATAGGAGAAGCTGCTCAGTGATGGTGACTATATGTGACACTGTCCCTGTTACCATGTGTTACTGTGCTCCTCACAGTGACTATAATAGACGCTGCTCAGTGATGGTGACTATATGTGACACTGTCCCTGTTACCATGTGTTACTGTGCTCCTCACAGTGACTATAATAGACGCTGCTCAGTGATGGTGACTATATGTGACACTGTCCCTGTTACCATGTGTTACTGTGCTCCTCACAGTGACTATAGGAGACGCTGCTCAGTGATGGTGACTATATGTGACACTGTCCCTGTTACCATGTGTTACTGTGCTCCTCACAGTGACTATAATAGACGCTGCTCAGTGATGATGACTATATGTGACACTGTCCCTGTTACCATGTGTTACTGTGCTCCTCACAGTGACTATAGGAGACGCTGCTCAGTGATGGTGACTATATGTGACACTGTCCCTGTTACCATGTGTTACTGTGCTCCTCACAGTGACTATAGGAGATGCTGCTCAGTGATGGTGACTATATGTGACACTGTCCCTGTTACCATGTGTTACTGTGCTCCTCACAGTGACTATAGGAGACGCTGCTCAGTGATGGTGACTATATGTGACACTGTCCCTGTTACCATGTGTTACTGTGCTCCTCACAGTGACTATAGGAGAAGCTGCTCAGTGATGGTGACTATATGTGACACACTGTCCCTGTTACCATGTGTTACTGTGCTCCTCACAGTGACTATAGGAGATGCTGCTCAGTGATGGTGACTATATGTGACACACTGTCCCTGTTACCATGTGTTACTGTGCTCCTCACAGTGACTATAGGAGACGCTGCTCAGTGATGGTGACTATATGTGACACTGTCCTGTTACCATGTGTTACTGTGCTCCTCACAGTGACTATAGGAGACGCTGCTCAGTGATGGTGACTATATGTGACACTGTCCCTGTTACCATGTGTTACTGTGCTCCTCACAGTGACTATAGGAGACGCTGCTCAGTGATGGTGACTATATGTGACACACTGTCCCTGTTACCATGTGTTACTGTGCTCCTCACAGTGACTATAGGAGACGCTGCTCAGTGATGGTGACTATATGTGACACTGTCCCTGTTACCATGTGTTACTGTGCTCCTCACAGTGACTATAGGAGATGCTGCTCAGTGATGGTGACTATATGTGACACACTGTCCCTGTTACCATGTGTTACTGTGCTCCTCACAGTGACTATAGGAGACGCTGCTCAGTGATGGTGACTATATGTGACACACTGTCCCTGTTACCATGTGTTACTGTGCTCCTCACAGTGACTATAGGAGACGCTGCTCAGTGATGGTGACTATATGTGACACACTGTCCCTGTTACCATGTGTTACTGTGCTCCTCACAGTGACTATAGGAGAAGCTGCTCAGTGATGGTGACTATATGTGACACACTGTCCCTGTTACCATGTGTTACTGTGCTCCTCACAGTGACTATAGGAGACGCTGCTCAGTGATGGTGACTATATGTGACACTGTCCCTGTTACCATGTGTTACTGTGCTCCTCACAGTGACTATAGGAGACGCTGCTCAGTGATGGTGACTATATGTGACACTGTCCTGTTACCATGTGTTACTGTGCTCCTCACAGTGACTATAGGAGATGCTGCTCAGTGATGGTGACTATATGTGACACTGTCCCCGTTACCATGTGTTACTGTGCTCCTCACAGTGACTATAGGAGATGCTGCTCAGTGATGGTGACTATATGTGACACACTGTCCCCGTTACCATGTGTTACTGTGCTCCTCACAGTGACTATAGGAGACGCTGCTCAGTGATGGTGACTATATGTGACACACTGTCCCTGTTACCATGTGTTACTGTGCTCCTCACAGTGACTATAGGAGACGCTGCTCAGTGATGGTGACTATATGTGACACTGTCCCTGTTACCATGTGTTACTGTGCTCCTCACAGTGACTATAGGAGAAGCTGCTCAGTGATGGTGACTATATGTGACACTGTCCCCGTTACCATGTGTTACTGTGCTCCTCACAGTGACTATAGGAGATGCTGCTCAGTGATGGTGACTATATGTGACACACTGTCCCTGTTACCATGTGTTACTGTGCTCCTCACAGTGACTATAGGAGACGCTGCTCAGTGATGGTGACTATATGTGACACACTGTCCCTGATACCATGTGTTACTGTGCTCCTCACAGTGACTATAGGAGACGCTGCTCAGTGATGGTGACTATATGTGACACTGTCCCTGTTACCATGTGTTACTGTGCTCCTCACAGTGACTATAGGAGATGCTGCTCAGTGATGGTGACTATATGTGACACACTGTCCCCGTTACCATGTGTTACTGTGCTCCTCACAGTGACTATAGGAGATGCTGCTCAGTGATGGTGACTATATGTGACACACTGTCCCTGTTACCATGTGTTACTGTGCTCCTCACAGTGACTATAGGAGACGCTGCTCAGTGATGGTGACTATATGTGACACACTGTCCCTGTTACCATGTGTTACTGTGCTCCTCACAGTGACTATAGGAGACGCTGCTCAGTGATGGTGACTATATGTGACACACTGTCCCTGTTACCATGTGTTACTGTGCTCCTCACAGTAACTATAGGAGACGCTGCTCAGTGATGGTGACTATATGTGACACACTGTCCCTGTTACCATGTGTTACTGTGCTCCTCACAGTGACTATAGGAGACGCTGCTCAGTGATGGTGACTATATGTGACACACTGTCCCTGTTACCATGTGTTACTGTGCTCCTCACAGTGACTATAGGAGACGCTGCTCAGTGATGGTGACTATATGTGACACTGTCCCTGTTACCATGTGTTACTGTGCTCCTCACAGTGACTATAGGAGACTCTGCTCAGTGATGGTGACTATATGTGACACTGTCCCTGTTACCATGTGTTACTGTGCTCCTCACAGTGACTATAGGAGATGCTGCTCAGTGATGGTGACTATATGTGACACTGTCCCTGTTACCATGTGTTACTGTGCTCCTCACAGTGACTATAGGAGATGCTGCTCAGTGATGGTGACTATATGTGACACTGTCCCTGTTACCATGTGTTACTGTGCTCCTCACAGTGACTATAGGAGATGCTGCTCAGTGATGGTGACTATATGTGACACTGTCCCTGTTACCATGTGTTACTGTGCTCCTCACAGTGACTATAGGAGATGCTGCTCAGTGATGGTGACTATATGTGACACTGTCCCCGTTACCATGTGTTACTGTGCTCCTCACAGTGACTATAGGAGATGCTGCTCAGTGATGGTGACTATATGTGACACACTGTCCCCGTTACCATGTGTTACTGTGCTCCTCACAGTGACTATAGGAGACGCTGCTCAGTGATGGTGACTATATGTGACACACTGTCCCTGTTACCATGTGTTACTGTGCTCCTCACAGTGACTATAGGAGACGCTGCTCAGTGATGGTGACTATATGTGACACTGTCCCTGTTACCATGTGTTACTGTGCTCCTCACAGTGACTATAGGAGAAGCTGCTCAGTGATGGTGACTATATGTGACACTGTCCCCGTTACCATGTGTTACTGTGCTCCTCACAGTGACTATAGGAGATGCTGCTCAGTGATGGTGACTATATGTGACACACTGTCCCTGTTACCATGTGTTACTGTGCTCCTCACAGTGACTATAGGAGACGCTGCTCAGTGATGGTGACTATATGTGACACACTGTCCCTGATACCATGTGTTACTGTGCTCCTCACAGTGACTATAGGAGACGCTGCTCAGTGATGGTGACTATATGTGACACTGTCCCTGTTACCATGTGTTACTGTGCTCCTCACAGTGACTATAGGAGATGCTGCTCAGTGATGGTGACTATATGTGACACACTGTCCCCGTTACCATGTGTTACTGTGCTCCTCACAGTGACTATAGGAGATGCTGCTCAGTGATGGTGACTATATGTGACACTGTCCCTGTTACCATGTGTTACTGTGCTCCTCACAGTGACTATAGGAGACGCTGCTCAGTGATGGTGACTATATGTGACACACTGTCCCTGTTACCATGTGTTACTGTGCTCCTCACAGTGACTATAGGAGACGCTGCTCAGTGATGGTGACTATATGTGACACACTGTCCCTGTTACCATGTGTTACTGTGCTCCTCACAGTGACTATAGGAGACGCTGCTCAGTGATGGTGACTATATGTGACACTGTCCCTGTTACCATGTGTTACTGTGCTCCTCACAGTGACTATAGGAGACGCTGCTCAGTGATGGTGACTATATGTGACACACTGTCCCTGTTACCATGTGTTACTGTGCTCCTCACAGTGACTATAGGAGATGCTGCTCAGTGATGGTGACTATATGTGACACTGTCCCTGTTACCATGTGTTACTGTGCTCCTCACAGTAACTATAGGAGACGCTGCTCAGTGATGGTGACTATATGTGACACACTGTCCCTGTTACCATGTGTTACTGTGCTCCTCACAGTGACTATAGGAGACGCTGCTCAGTGATGGTGACTATATGTGACACACTGTCCCTGTTACCATGTGTTACTGTGCTCCTCACAGTGACTATAGGAGACGCTGCTCAGTGATGGTGACTATATGTGACACTGTCCCTGTTACCATGTGTTACTGTGCTCCTCACAGTGACTATAGGAGACTCTGCTCAGTGATGGTGACTATATGTGACACTGTCCCTGTTACCATGTGTTACTGTGCTCCTCACAGTGACTATAGGAGATGCTGCTCAGTGATGGTGACTATATGTGACACTGTCCCTGTTACCATGTGTTACTGTGCTCCTCACAGTGACTATAGGAGATGCTGCTCAGTGATGGTGACTATATGTGACACTGTCCCTGTTACCATGTGTTACTGTGCTCCTCACAGTGACTATAGGAGATGCTGCTCAGTGATGGTGACTATATGTGACACTGTCCCTGTTACCATGTGTTACTGTGCTCCTCACAGTGACTATAGGAGATGCTGCTCAGTGATGGTGACTATATGTGACACACTGTCCCTGTTACCATGTGTTACTGTGCTCCTCACAGTGACTATTGGAAATGCTGCTCAGTGATGGTGACTATATGTGACACACTGTCCCTGTTACCATGTGTTACTGTGCTCCTCACAGTGACTATAGGAGATGCTGCTCAGTGATGGTGACTATATGTGACACTGTCCCTGTTACCATGTGTTACTGTGCTCCTCACAGTGACTATAGGAGACGCTGCTCAGTGATGGTGACTATATGTGACACTGTCCCTGTTACCATGTGTTACTGTGCTCCTCACAGTGACTATAGGAGAAGCTGCTCAGTGATGGTGACTATATGTGACACTGTCCCTGTTACCATGTGTTACTGTGCTCCTCACAGTGACTATAGGAGAAGCTGCTCAGTGATGGTGACTATATGTGACACTGTCCCTGTTACCTTGTGTTACTGTGCTCCTCACAGTGACTATAGGAGACGCTGCTCAGTGATGGTGACTATATGTGACACACTGTCCCTGTTACCATGTGTTACTGTGCTCCTCACAGTGACTATAGGAGACGCTGCTCAGTGATGGTGACTATATGTGACACTGTCCCTGTTACCATGTGTTACTGTGCTCCTCACAGTGACTATAGGAGACGCTGCTCAGTGATGGTGACTATATGTGACACACTGTCCCTGTTACCATGTGTTACTGTGCTCCTCACAGTGACTATTGGAGATGCTGCTCAGTGATGGTGACTATATGTGGGTAGCAGCATTTAGGACAGATTGTAGTGGAGAGAGGTGGGAGCCAGGGAGGCCAGATAGGTGAGGTAAGAGGACTATGGGTAGCTGGTAAAAGGACGGTGGGTAGTTCTTGAGAGGGGTGGTGGGTAATTGGTGAGAGGACGGTGCATAGTCATTTGGTAGTTGGAGAGAGGACGGTAGGTATTGAGAAGGAAGTGGGCAGTTGGTGTGAGGAGGGGAGGGAGATAAGTAATTGGGGAGAGGTTGGTGCATGGTCAGTGGGTAGTTGGTGAAATGATAACAGGTAGTTGTTGAGAGGGCAGGGGGTAGTTGGTGAGAGGATGTTGCATAGTCGGTGGGTAGTTGGTGAGAGCATGGTGGATAGTTGGTGAGTGCATGGTGCATTGTCGGTCTATAGTTGGTAAGAGGGCGGTGGGTAATTGAGAGGACTATAATCAGTGGGTAGTTGGTGAGGTGGTGGGTAGTTTGTGAGATGGTGGTGGGTTGTTGGTGAGGGGAAGGTGGGTAGTTGGTGAAAGTATGGTTTGTAATTGGTGAGTGGTCGGTAGGCAGTTGGTGAGAGAGCGATGGGTAGCTGGTGAGAGTTCGGTGGGTAGTTGGTGAGAGGGTAGTGGACAGTTGGTGAGAGGATGATGAGTAATTGGTGAGAGGACAAAGGGGTAGTGGGTAGTTGGTGAGAGGATTGTGCATAGTTGGTGAGAGTTCGGTGGGTAGTTGGTGAGAGGATAGTGAACAGTTGGTGAGAAGACTATGAGTAATTGGTGAAAGGACAAAGGGGTAGTGGGTAGTTGGTTAGAGGATTGTGCATAGTCGGTGGGTAGTTGGTAGAGGACGTTGGGTAATTGGTGAGATGGTAGTTGTGAGAGCACAGTGGGTAGTTGTGAGAGTTAAATGGGTAGTTGGTTAGAGCAGAGGTTCCCAGACTCCTCCATTACAGTCCAGATTTAAGGATATACTTGAGCACGGGTGACTTAATTAGCGCTTTGGTAAATTTGATTTAACCATCTGTGCTCAAGCATGGTTATACGTAAAACCTGTACTGTAATGGCAGAGTTTGGTAACCTCTGGATTAGAGGGTGGTGGGTAGTTGGAAAGAGGACAATGGGTAGTTGGTGAGAGGGCAGTGCATTGTCAATGGGTAGTTGGTGAAAGGACAGTGGGTAGTTTATAAGGGGGTGGTGGGTAATTGTGAGAGTTCTTTGGATAGTTGGTAAGAGGATGGTAGAAAATTGGTGAGATGACGGTGCGTAGTTGATTGGATGGTGGGTAGTTGGTGAGAGGGTGGTGGGTAGCTTGTGAGAGGTTGGTGCATAGTCGGTGGGTAGTTGGTGAGAGGATGGTGGGTAGCTGGTGAGAGGACAATGGGTACTTGGTGAGAGGGCAGTGGGTATTTGGTGAGATGACGGTGGGTAGTTGATTGGATGGTGGGTAGTTGGTGAGAGGGTGGTGGGTAGCTTGTGAGAGGTTTGTGCATAGTCGGGTAGTTCGTGAGAGGACGGTGGGTAGCTGTTGAGAGGACAATGGGTACTTGGTGAGAGGGCAGTGGGTATTTGGTGAGATGACGTGGGTAGTTAGTGAGTGGGTGGTGGGTAGTTGGTGAGAGGATGGAGAGTAATTGGGGAAAGGACTGTGGGTAGTTGGTGAGAGGAGGGTGGGTAGTTGGCGAGAGAGCGGTGTTTGGTTGGTGAGAGGACGGTGCATAGTCGGTGTGTATTTGGTGAGAAGACTGTAGGTAGTTGGTGAGAGTTCGGTGGGTAGTTGGTGAGAGTTCGGTAGGTAGTTGGCAAAAGGGTGATGAGTAGTTGTTGAGAGGATGGTATGTAATTGTGTGAGGATGGTGTGTAGTTCCTGAGTGGATGATGGATAGTTGCCGAAAGGGTGATGGGTAGTTTGTGAGAGGTTGGTGCATAGTCGGGTGAGAGGATGGTGGAAGATGAGAGGGCAGTGGGTAGTTCGTGGTAGTGGGTAGTTGGTGAGAGGACAATGGCTACTTGGTGAGCGGGTGGTGGGTAGCTGGTGAGAGGACAGTGGGTAGTTAGTGATTGTGTGGTGGGTAGTTGGTGAGAGGATGGTGAGTAATTGGTGAGAGGGCTGTGGGCAGTCGGGTATTTGAGAGGATGGTGGTAGTTGGCAAGAGGGCGGTGGATAGTTGGTGAGAGGGTGGTGCATTGTCACTGGGTAGTTGTGTGAGGATGGTAGGTAGTTGTGAGTTCGGTGGGAAGTTGGTGAGAGGATGGTGGGTAATTGGCGAGAGGGTGGTGAGTAGTTGGTGAGGGGGTGGTGGGTAATTGGTGAGAGGATGGAGGATAGTTGGTGAGCTGATGGGGAGTTCGTGAGAGGGTGGTGGGTTGTTGGTTCAGGGGTAGTTGGTAGCTGGTGAGAGGACAATGGGTACTTGGTGAGAGGGTGGTGGGTAGTTGGTGAGAGGACTGTGGGTAGTTGGTGAGAGGACGGTGGGTAGTTGGCAAGAGGGCGGTGGGTAGTTTGTGAGAGGATGGTGCATAGTCAGTGGGTAGTTGTGTGAGAACGGTAGGTAGTTGTGAGAGTTCGATGGGTAGTTGGTGAGAGGGTGGGTAGTTGGTGAGAGGATGGTGGGTAGTTGGTGAGATGATGGGTAGTTGGTGAGAGGGTGGTCGGTAGTTGGTGAGAGGATGGTGGATAGTTGGTGAGAGGGTCGATAGTTGGGGAGAGGATGGTGGTTAGTTGGTGAGATGATGGGTAGATAGTGAGAGGGTGGCTGGTAGTTGGTGAGAGGATGGTGGGTAGTTGGTGAGATGATGGGTAGTTGGTGAGAGGATGGTGGGTAGTTGGTGAGAGAGTGGTCGGTAGTTGGTGAGAGGGCGGTGTGTAGTTGGTGAGTGGACAGTGGGTAGTGAGAGGGCGGTGTGTAGTTGGTGAGTGGACAGTGGGTAGTGAGAGGGCGGTGTGTAGTTGGTGAGAGGATGGTGGGTAGTTGGTGAGATGATGGCTAGTTGGTGAGAGGATGATGGTAGTTGGTGAGATGATGGGTAGTTGGTGAGAGGATGGTGGGTAGTTGGTGAGATGATGGGTAGTTGGTGAGAGAGTGGTCGGTAGTTGGTGAGAGGGTGGTGGGTAGTTGTTGAGTGGACGGTGGGTAGTGAGAGGGCGGTGTGTAGTTGGTGAGTGGACGGTGGGTAGTGAGAGGGCGGTGTGTAGATGACAGTTGGCGAGCGGGTGGTGGGAAGTTGGCGAGAGGGCGGTGGTTGTTACTTATACATACCTTTTTAGCTTGGTGTACACATTGTGATATTACATTGTGTCCGTCACTCACAGTATTATAACACTTTGGCGTCTTTCAGGGTGAGATGGAGGTCCTGGAAGAAAGTCTGGTGGAGCAGCAGCTACAGGATGCAGAACAGGATGATGTTCTGAGTGAGATCCAGGAGAACCTGTCGCTTACTGATGTGTCTGACGTGGACAGCACAGAGTGAGTACTATGGGGCTATATTAGCCGCTCATCACAATTTATAAATTATATTATAGCTGTATTTGTATGTTGGGCTCATCAAAAGCTGGGTCGCTAGTTATCGTGACAGGCGCTGCAGGGTTTTAGTCCCCCGTCTCTCATCTCTGTTGGTTCATAAACCAGTGTATCACACCCCGCTCCTCTCCTTCATATACCAGCGTATCACACCCCGCTTCTCTCCTTCATATACCAGTGTATCACACCCCGCTCCTCTCCTTCATATACCAGCGTATCACACCTCGCTCCTCTCCTTCATATACCAGTGTATCACACCCCCGCTCCTCTCCTTCATATACCAGCGTATCACACCTCACTCCTCTCCTTCATATACCAGCGTATCACACCCGCTCCTCTTCTTCATATACCAGTGTATCACACCCCCGCTCCTCTCCTTTATAAACCAGTGTATCACACCTCGCTCCTCTCCTTCATATACCAGCGTATTACACCCCGCTCCTCTCCTTCATATACCAGCGTATCACACCCCGCTCCTCTCCTTCATATACCAGTGTATCACACCCCGCTCCTCTCCTTCATATACCAGCGTATCACACCCCGCTCCTCTCCTTCATATACCAGCGTATCACACCTCGTTCCTCTGCTTCATATACCAGCGTATCACACCCCGCTCCTCTCCTTCATATACCAGCGTATCACACCCCGCTCCTCTCCTTCATATACCAGCGTATCACACCCCGCTCCTCTCCTTCATATACCAGTGTATCACACCCCCGCTCCTCTCCTTTATAAACCAGTGTATCACACCTCGCTCCTCTCCTTCATATACCAGCGTATTACACCCCGCTCCTCTCCTTCATATACCAGCGTATCACACCCCGCTCCTCTCCTTCATATACCAGCGTATCACACCCCGCTCCTCTCCTTCATATACCAGCGTATCACACCCCGCTCCTCTCCTTCATATACCAGCGTATCACACCTCGTTCCTCTGCTTCATATACCAGCGTATCACACCCCGCTCCTCTCCTTCATATACCAGCGTATCACACCCCGCTCCTCTCCTTCATATACCAGCGTATCACACCCCGCTCCTCTCCTTCATATACCAGCGTATCACACCTCGCTCCTCTCCTTCATATACCAGCGTATCACACCTCGCTCCTCTCCTTCATATACCAGCGTATCACACCCGCTCCTCTCCTTCATATACCAGTGTATCACACCCCCGCTCCTCTCCTTTATAAACCAGTGTATCGCACCTCGCTCCTCTCCTTCATATACCAGCGTATCACACCTTGCTCCTCTCCTTCATATACCAGCGTATCACACCCCGCTCCTCTCCTTCATATACCAGCGTATCACACCCCGCTCCTCTTCTTCATATACCAGCGTATCACACCCTGCTCCTTCTTATACCAGTGTATCACACCCGCTCCTCTCCTTCTTATACCAGTGTATCACACCCCCGCTCCTCTCCTTCATATACCAGTGTATCACACCTGCTCCTTCATATACCAGCGTATCACACCCCGCTCCTCTCCTTCATATACCAGGGTATCACACCCCGCTCCTCTCCTTCATATACCAGCGTATCACACCCCACTCCTCTCCTTCATATACCAGTGTATCACACCCGCTCCTCTCCTTCATATACCCGTGTATCACACCCCGCTCCTTCATATACCCGTGTATCACACCCCGCTGCTCTCCTTCATATACCAGCGTATCACACCCCGCTCCTCTCCTTCATATACCAGCGTATCACTCCCCGCTCCTCTCCTTCATATACCAGTGTATCACACCCCGCTCCTCTCCTTCATATACCAGCGTATCACACCTCGCTCCTCTCCTTCATATACCAGCGTATCACACCCGCTCCTCTTCTTCATATACCAGCGTATCACACCCTGCTCCTTTCCTTCATATACCAGTGTATCACTCCCCGCTCCTCTCCTTCATATACCAGCGTATCACACCCCGCTCCTCTCCTTCATATACCAGTGTATCACACCCTGCTCCTCTCCTTCATATACCAGTGTATCACACCCTGCTCCTCTCCTTCATATACCAGCGTATCACACCCTGCTCCTCTCCTTCATATACCAGTGTATCACACCCCGCTCCTCTCCTTCATATACCAGCGTATCACACCTTGCTCCTCTCCTTCATATACCAGTGTATCACACCTCGCTCTTCTCCTTCATATACCAGCGTATCACACCCACTCCTCTCCTTCATATACCAGCGCATCACACCCCGCTCCTTCATATACCAGCGTATCACACCCCACTCCTTCATATACCAGTGTATCACACCCTCTCCTCTCCTTCATATACCAGCGTATCACACCCCGCTCCTCTCCTTCATATACCAGTGTATCACACCCCGCTCCTTCATATACCAACGTATCACACCCCGCTGCTCTCCTTCATATACCAGCGTATCACACCCACTCCTCTCCTTCATATACCAGCGCATCACACCCCGCTCCTTCATATACCAGTGTATCACACCCCACTCCTTCATATACCAGTGTATCACACCCTCTCCTCTCCTTCATATACCAGCGTATCACACCACGCTCCTCTCCTTCATATACCAGTGTATCACACCCCGCTCCTTCATATACCAACGTATCACACCCCGCTGCTCTCCTTCATATACCAGCGTATCACACCCCGCTCCTCTCCTTCATATACCAGCGTATCACTCCCGCTCCTCTCCTTCATATACCAGTGTATCACACCCCGCTCCTCTCCTTCATATACCAGCGTATCACACCTCGCTCCTCTCCTTCATATACCAGCATATCACACCCCGCTCCTTCATATACCAGCGTATCACACCCCACTCCTTCATATACCAGCGTATCTCACCCCGCTCCTCTCCTTCATATACCAGCGTATCACACCCCGCTGCTCTCCTTCATATACCAGCATATCACCCCTCCGCTCCTCTCCTTCATATACCAGCATGTCACACCACGCTCCTTCATATACCAGCGTATCACACCCCGCTCCTTCATATACCAGCATATCATACCACGCTCCTCTCCTTCATATACCAGCGTCTTGCGTGTGCCATAAGAGTCTGTCTTTTCAGCAACAAACGTCTGTAGGACGGCCAGTAGACAATGAAGAGATCACTACAGCAATGTTGCAGAACTTAATGCCTGAGTTTGACTTCCTAGTTGTAGTGTTGGAGACATCCATAGCAAAGCTAACCACATACACAATCAATGCAAAGTCACTACAGATCCAAGAATGTGTCATGTGAATCAAGTGCGGAGACTACTGCATTGTATACAAAAAGTGAAAAATTCAGAACGTTTAAATTCAAGTGCTATAAATATCACAAGATAGGTCACAAAGCATTTGAGTGAAAGCAAAAGAATGTGAATCCAATCCAAAGCAATAAATGTGATGGCAAAGATGATGCACAGAAAAGCTTGTTGGTTTATTGGTTCAGGTGCAACAAGGCATTTCAGATACAACTAGGAATGGTTTACTAAGTTAGTCACATGTGACCTTTTCACAATCAAAGGAATTGGCAATCAAGTTCTCACAGCTACAAAAATTGGAACAATTAATGGCCGGCTTGATGTTTGGGACAATAAAGTCACAGAAATCTGAGACCTGCTTTATTCACCAGAAATAGGAACAAATCTTATAACCATCAGTGTGCATTGTACAAAACAGAAAAGGGACAGTAATGGCTACAGGCACAAGTTGTCAGCAATTGTACATCTTTGATACACAGCACTGTTATGCTATGATGACTCCAAAAGAGACACAAGGGGGCTATGATGACAACAGAGTCTCAGTCACTAGAACTCTGGTTTAGAAGGTTTGGTCACCATGGATACAACATTGGCCCTCATTCAGAGCCGTTCGCTATTTGCGGTCGTTCGTTCAAAAACAAGGGGTGGCTATTCAAATGATCCGTTCGCAAATTGCAGTCTGTTCACACCTCTAAGTCTGAACGAGCGAGCAAAACATACGCTCGTTTATTTGTTAAAAACGCCCCCTGGCCGCTCGCACCATACGTCATGTCCGCTATTTATTAGATTAATCGAGTACATCGACCAGCGTATGAACTGCTCGCTATTCTTGTGGTTGGTGTTTGCTACCACAAATTTGCGAGCAGTTCTGGCTATAAAATAACCCAGTGACGTGGTCAATGACGCTGCTGTATTAATTATGCACACCCATAATACGCCCGTTTTGACCTTTAAGCACGCCTGCGTTCGGATCTCCACTCCCCGTTTTCAAGCACCTTCCCCTGTTACCACCCACATACGCCTCATTCTGTCACTCAAAATAGCAGGCACTCGCTATATAGCGTACACACGATTTTTGGCCGCACTGACTGGTTCGCGCATGCGTACTAAAAACCGTACGCATGCGCAGATGTGCAAACATCGCTCGGAACGAGCGTACTGCCGCTAACGAGCGGCTCTGAATGAGGGCCATTGTTCAAATGCTACAGAATGGGATGGTCGCAGAAATGTCAGTGATTAGTACAGAGAAACCCATATGTGAGAGCTATATATTAGGGGAATGTAACTGCTGGGGACCTGGAAAATGTGACCTGTGTGGGGTCCTGAGGACCGAGTTTGAGAACCACTGCCCTAAAGGACATAACACCTATTGAGACCTGGTCAAAGAGAAAACCAAGTGTAATATTCTGAAATCTAGCTGTCAGTCATTTCCAGAATCAGCAAATAGAGCTACAAAACCACTTGAGATAGTACATTCAGACATCCTGTATGTGGTACTTTGTAACATTCATGACATCACAAGAATGACACATGTATACTTCATAAGAGGAAAATCTGAAGTAGCAAAAACAATTGCAGACTGCAGAAAACTTCTAGAAAATCAAACCGGTCACAGACTTAAGACCATGAGATCTGATAATGGTGGAGACTATTTCAACAGAAAGGTGAAATCCCTCTTGAGAAAATGACGAATAGAGCATCAACTGACCATTGCCCATACTCCTGAGCAAAATGGTGTAAGTGAACAAGCAAACTGTACAATAGTGGAAAGAGCAAGATGTAAGTTAAAGGATGCAGGCCTAGACAAGCAGTTTGGGGCGGAAGCCCTGTCCACAGCAGTTTATCTAAAAAATAGTTCTCCTACAGTTGCCCTAGAGCACAGGTTCTCAAACTCTGTCCTCAGGACCCCAAACAGTGCATGGTTTCCATGTGTCCTCACAGAATCACAAGTTAAATAATTAGCTCCACCTTTGGATCTCTTAAAATGTGTCAGTGAGTAATGAGTGCACCTGTGCACCTGCTGGGTGACCCGGAAAATGTGATCTGTGTGGAGTCCTGAGGACCGAGTTTGAGAACCACTGCCCTAAAGGACATAACACCTATTGAGACCTGGTCAAAGAGAAAACCAAGTGTAAGACATCTCAGAACTTTTGAAAGCACCGCTTACGTGCACATACCAAAGGAAAGATGATGCAAGCTGTATTCAAAATCCGTAAAATTCTTCATGCTTGGCTACTACAATGAAAGCAAAGGCTACAGATTATGGAATCAAAGTACCAAAGGCTTGTCAAATCCAGAGGTGTTCTATTCAAGGAAACATAAGCGTAAAGAGCTGGATGTTGACATGCAGAACAGGTATGTGTCACTGGACATGCCAGCAGCTGAAGATGTATCTGAACCAGAAGCTTCCAGCATGGAAATTCAACCACATAAAAGTTTAGTGCCTAACCCCTAACCTTAAGAGTGCGGAGTGTGAGGCCGATGTGTGTCCTACAAGAGAAGACTGCTCTTAGAGAATCTAAGGAGAGCCTAAGCCACAAGGCGGCCAAGTGAGGGGGCTGTAATGTGATCTGCAGGAGATAGGCCAGAGAAGCTGCAAGCAGACAAAATCCAGACTGACAGGTGATCAGCTCGACCTGTCCTATAGAGAAAGAGAGACCACAGTGACGGCTGAGGAGTTTCCCCGGCTAAATCAGGGCCTGGGGTTCCCGGATGCAGCTACCAAAGAAAGTGGAAAGCAGCCCGCTGCCCACTAGCTGTACTTTGGTGTTCGCAATGAATATATATTTATATAATGTTTGTATGTTCCTCCTATTTAGACATTTTCTCACTTCTGTAATTTTTTTAAATACTGTATTGAATGCAAAAGGTTTTAAAGAATTTAGTCATTTGTGTTGCAGTGAAGCTATAGTGGAGGCCATGACATTCCCATTGTCCTACACCAGTAATTCAGCACAGGAACAGATGCTGCTATGTTTGGCTGAGAACTTCTGGCGTCAGTACACACACCTCTATCCCGACAGAAGGCCCTTATTCATCTCTCCACTGAATGAGTGTGGTGTGGAGGTGAGTCAGCACACTGTCAGATTTAGGGTGTCTGGTGCTCTCTCCTCTGTGTATGATGGAGGGTGTCTGGTGCTCTCTCCTCTGTGTATGATGGAGGGTGTCTGGTGCTCTCTCCTCTGTGTATGATGGAGGGTGTCTGGTGCTCTCTCCTCTGTGTATGATGGAGGGTTTCTGGTGCTCTCTCCTCTGTGGATGATGGAGGGTGTCTGGTGCTCTCTCCTCTGTGGATGATGGAGGGTGTCTGGTGCTCTCTCCTCTGTGTATGATGGAGGGTGTCTGGTGCTCTCTCCTCTGTGTATGATGGAGGGTGTCTGGTGCTCTCTCCTCTGTGTATGATGGAGGGTGTCTGGTGCTCTCTCCTCTGTGTATGATGGAGGGTGCCTGGTGCTCTCTCCTCTGTGTATGATGGAGGGTGCCTGGTGCTCTCTCCTCTGTGTATGATGGAGGGTGTCTGGTGCTCTCTCCTCTGTGTATGATGGAGGGTGTCTGGTGCTCTCTCCTCTGTGTGAGATGGAGGGTGTCTGGTGCTCTCTCCTCTGTGTGAGATGGAGGGTGTCTGGTGCTCTCTCCTCTGTGTATGATGGAGGGTGTCTGGTGCTCTCTCCTCTGTGTATGATGGAGGGTGTCTGGTGCTCTCTCCTCTGTGTATGATGGAGGGTGTCTGGTGCTCTCTCCTCTGTGTATGATGGAGGGTGTCTGGTGCTCTCTCCTCTGTGTATGATGGAGGGTGTCTGGTGCTCTCTCCTCTGTGTATGATGGAGGGTTTCTGGTGCTCTCTCCTCTGTGTATGATGGAGGGTGTCTGGTGCTCTCTCCTCTGTGTATGATGGAGGGTGTCTGATGCTCTCTCCTCTGTGTATGATGGAGGGTGTCTGGTGCTCTCTCCTCTGTGTATGATGGAGGGTGTCTGGTGCTCTCTCCTCTGTGTATGATGGAGGGTGTCTGGTGCTCTCTCCTCTGTGTATGATGGAGGGTGTCTGGTGCTCTCTCCTCTGTGTATGATGCAGGGTGTCTGGTGCTCTCTCCTCTGTGTAAGATGGAGGGTGTCTGGTGCTCTCTCCTCTGTGTATGATGCAGGGTGTCTGGTGCTCTCTCCTCTGTGTATGATGGAGGGTGTCTGGTGCTCTCTCCTCTGTGTATGATGGAGGGTGTCTGGTGCTCTCTCCTCTGTGTGAGATGGAGGGTGTCTGGTGCTCTCTCCTCTGTGTATGATGGAGGGTGTCTGGTGCTCTCTCCTCTGTTCATTTTGTTTCTACAGAAGTTTGTCTGCACCACACTGAGTCCAACACTTCTCCCATACCCTGAGCTGTATAGCTGGGCTGAGTGCGCCCATTTTGTGTCTGAATTTCTAACCATGCAGCCGTTGGAGCCTCCATTAGAGCTGGTAAGGTTCTTTCAACTGAATGCGTTTGTGCTTTACCCCAAGATAACTCTAGACCTTCAACTTCAATATCTCTACATTTCCAACTATTTACTGTTCCCTGATCTTCATATTTATCAGCAATCCATTCATCTTCTCTTCTGCATTACCTCCATAACATCTATCCATTCATCTTCTCTTCTGCATTACCTCCATAACATCAATCCATTCATCTTCTCTTCTGCATTACCTCCATAACATCAATCCATTCATCTTCTCTTCTGCATTACCTCCATAACATCAATC
The DNA here is from genome assembly GCA_031769625.1 of Taudactylus pleione. NCBI lineage: Eukaryota > Metazoa > Chordata > Amphibia > Anura > Myobatrachidae > Taudactylus > Taudactylus pleione. Next base: position 436,231 of record JAUIMM010000831.1, read on the forward strand.
CATTCATCTTCTCTTCTGTATTACCTCCATAACATCAATCCATTCATCTTCTCTTCTGTATTACCTCCATAACATCAATCCATTCATCTTCTCTTCTGCATTACCTCCATAACATCAATCCATTCATCTTCTCTTCTGCATTACCTCCATAACATCAATCCATTCATCTTCTCTTCTGCATTACCTCCATAACATCAATCCATTCATCTTCTCTTCTGTATTACCTCCATAACATCAATCCATTCATCTTCTCTTCTGTATTACCTCCATAGTTCTGATCCATTTCTCTTCTCTTCTCACTGTCCTCCATAGTTCTCATCCATGCATCATCTCTTGCCCCTGTCCTCCATTGTTTTGATCCATTTATCTTTTCTTCTCCCTGTCCTCTATATATCTGATCCATTTGTCTTCTCTTTTCCCGGTCCTCCATAGTTCTGATCCATTTATCTTCTCTTCTCCCTGTCCTCACATAGCTCTAAATCAATTATCTTCTCTTCTCACTGTCCTCCATAGTTCTCCCCCATTTATCTTCTCTTCTCACTGTCCTCCATAGTTCTCCCCCATTTATCTTTTCTACTCACTGTCTTTCATTGTTCTCCCCCCCGCCCAATTATCTTCTCACTGTCCTCCATAGTTCTCATCCATGCATCATCTCTTCCCCCTGTCCTCAATTGTTTTGATCCATTTATCTTCTTTTCTCCCTGTTCTCCAAAGTTCTCATCCATGCATCATCTCTTCCCCCTGTCCTCCATATATCTGATTAATTTATCTTCTCTTCTCCCTGTCCTCCATAGCTCTCCCCCATTTATTTTCTCATCTCCCTGTCCTCCATAGCTCTCCCCCATGTATCTTATTTTCTCACTGTACTCCATAGTTTTCATCCATGCATCATCTCTTCCCCCTGTCCTCCATTGTTTTGATCCATTTATCTTCTCTTCTCCCTGTCCTCCATAGTCCAGATACATTTATCTTCTCTTCTCCCTGTTCTCCATAGTCCAGATCCATTTATCTTCTCTTCTCCCTGTTCTTCATAGTTCTCCCCCATATATCTTCTCTTCATTGTTTTGATCCATTTATCTTCTCTTCTCCCTGTCCTCCATAGTTCTGATCCATTTATCATCTTTTCTCCCTGTCATTTATAGTTCTGATACTTTTATCTTCTCTTCTCACTGTACTCCATACTTCTTATCCATGTATCATATCTTCCCCCTGTCCTCCATATATCAGATCCATTTATCTTCTCTTCTACCTGACCTTCATAGTTATGATCCATTTATCTTCTCTTCTCCCTGTCCCCCATAGTTCTCTCCCATTTATCTTCTCTTCTCACTGTCCTCCATAGTTTTTTCTCCAATTCCCTTCTCTTCTCCCTGTCCTCCATTGTTCTCTTCCATGTATTTTCTCTTCTCCCCCAATTATCTTCTCACTGTCCTCCATAGTTTTCATTTTTTATTTATTACCAGTTATTTATATAGCGCACACATATTCCGCAGCACTTTACAGAGAATATCTTACCATTCACACAAGTCCCTGCCCCAGAGGAGCTTACAATCTATATTCCCTACCACATGCTCACAAACATACACACTATGGTCAATTTTGTTGGGAGCCAATTAACCTACCAGTATATTTTTGGAGTGTGGCAGGAAAACGGAGTACCCGGAGGAAACCCACGCAAGCACAGGGAGAATATACAAACTCCAAACTCATCCATGCATCATCTCTTCCCCCTGTCCTCCATTGTTCTGAGCCATTTATCTTCTCTTCTCACTATCCTCCATAGTCCACCCCCCCCCCACCATTTATCTTCTCTTCTCACTGTCCCCCATAGGTCTCATCCATGCAATATCTCTTCTCCTTGTCCTCCATATTTCTGATCTATTTATCTTCTCTTCTCACTGTCCTCCATAGTGCTTCTCCATTTCCCATCTCCCTGTCCTCTATAGTTCTGATCCATTTATCTTCTCTTCTCTCTGTCCTCCATAGTTCTCCCCCATTTATCTTCCTTTCTCACTGTCCTCTGTGGTTCTCATCCATGCATCATCTTTTCCCTGTACTCCATTGTTTTTATCCATTTATCTTCTCTTCTCACTGTTCTCCATAATTTATCGACTCTTCTAACTGTCTTCCATACTTCTAATCCATGCATCATCTCTTCTCCCTATACTCCATAGTTCTACTCCATTTCCCTCCTTCCTGTTCTCTATAGTGATCCATTTATCTTCTCTTCTCCATGTCCCCCATAGTTCTCCTCCATGTATCTTCTCATCTCCCTGTCCTCCATAGTTCCGATCCATTTATCTTTTCTACTCCCTGTCCTCCATAGTTATCATACATGTATCTTCTCTTCTCCTTCCATAGTTCTCGCCCATTTATCCACTCTAATGGGTGAGAACTATGGAGGGAATAATCTTCTCTTCTCCTTGATTTTCATAAATCATCTTCATGCTTCAGACCTATTCTCCATCTTTTACTCCCTTTCATTAGATGTTCTTCTCCCTGGTCACTATAACTATTCATGATGTCCATAATCCCCATCCATACATTACTGTTTCCCCACCATTCCCTTATCTTCTCTTCTGCCTGATCTCTGTATATGAGCTCTCCTCCTCCTCCTCCTCCTCCTCCTATATGACTCTTGCAAGTTCCTTTTTCCATCCTCTTCCTCATATCATGTATTATCTCCATATTTTCCCCTCTTCAGCCAAGTCACCTGTTCTCCTCCTGGTTTGTGCTGCAGAAACAGAAGGGGAATTGCTTTGATTTCAGTGTGTTGCTTTGCTCTCTGCTGCTGGGCGCTGGCTATGATGCCTATTGTGTCAGCGGCTATGCCAGTCGTGATATGTGTCTGATGGATGAAACGAGAGAGGTCTGTCCTTTGCTCAGGAAACCAGAAGAGGTGAGAAATTCATCCATTCTCCTTCTGTGTGAGATGCAGAAATGTTATCGCAGTTAGAGCTGCAAAGACCGTTCTCATTTTAGAGCCTATTTTCTAAATCTTTCCATTTGGACCAATAATTAACATAATTATTAACTTCGACTAGAGCATTGGAGAGGCCGCTGTAAAGCTCCCAAAGAAGTACAGTGTGAAGAACCCCAGACAACTACTCAGTAGATTTGAGCTCCAGCAAGAAGCCAAACAAGAGACAAAGATGCCGACATCATGTCTCAAACAGCAGGAACATGAGGAGCAGTGCCTGGCGGTCAGTATAATAAGTATTAGCAAGTTCTAGGGAAACCAGGAGGAGGAGAGGTGACAGGCTGGCAGTATAATAAGTTCTAGGGAAACCAGGAGGAGGAAAGGTGACAGGCTGGGAGTATAATAAGTTATAGGGAAACCAGGAGGAGGAGAGGTGACAGGCTGGGAGTATAATAAGTTATAGGGAAACCAGGAGGAGGAGAGGTGACAGGCTGGGAGTATAATTATAGAGAAACCAGGAGGAGGAGAGGTGACAGGCGGGGAGTATAATAAGTTATAGGGAAACCAGGAGGAGGAGAGGTGACAGGCGGGGAGTATAATAAGTTATAGGGAAACCAGGAGGAGGAGAGGTGACAGGGTGGGAGAATAATAAGTTATAGGGAAACCAGGAGGAGAGGTGACAGGCTGGGAGTATAATAAGTTATAGGGAAACCAGGAGGAGGAGAGGTGACAGGCTGGGAGTATAATAAGTTATAGGGAAACCAGGAGGAGAGGTGACAGGCGGGGAGTATAATAAGTTATAGGGAAACCAGGAGGAGGAGAGGTGACAGGCGGGGAGTATAATAAGTTATAGGGAAACCAGGAGAAGGAGAGGTGACAGGCTGGGAGTATAATTATAGGGAAACCAGGAGGAGGAGAGGTGACAGGCGGGGAGTATAATAAGTTATAGGGAAACCAGGAGGAGGAGAGGTGACAGACGGGGAGTATAATAAGTTATAGGGAAACCAGGAGAAGGAGAGGTGACAGGCGGGGAGTATAATTATAGAGAAACCAGGAGGAGGAGAGGTGACAGGCTGGGAGTATAATTATAGAGAAACCAGGAGGAGGAGAGGTGACAGGCGGGGAGTATAATAAGTTATAGGGAAACCAGGAGGAGGAGAGGTGACAGGGTGGGAGTATAATTATAGAGAAACCAGGAGGAGGAGAGGTGACAGGCGGGGAGTATAATAAGTTATAGGGAAACCAGGAGGAGGAGAGGTGACAGGCTGGGAGTATAATAAGTTATAGGGAAACCAGGAGGAGGAGAGGTGACAGGCGGGGAGTATAATAAGTTATAGGGAAACCAGGAGGAGGAGAGGTGACAGGCGGGGAGTATAATAAGTTATAGGGAAACCAGGAGGAGGAGAGGTGACAGGCGGGGAGTATAATAAGTTATAGGAAACCAGGAGGAGGAGAGGTGACAGGCGGGGAGTATAATAAGTTATAGGGAAACCAGGAGGAGGAGAGGTGACAGGCGGGGAGTATAATAAGTTATAGGGAAACCAGGAGGAGGAGAGGTGACAGGCGGGGAGTATAATAAGTTACAGGGAAACCAGGAGTTATTACTATAAGGAAACTAAGGACTTGAGTTGTCTGTTTTATAAGCTTTCATCTGTATTCACAATAAAAGATATTTTAAATTCAAACCTATTTGTTGTTTGACACTATAGAGGGTTATAGTGTACAAGTGTAATATGTACTTATACGGATGATCCTGATAACATGACAATAATCCGTATTGATTACACGTAGTACTGTCAGGCCGGTGTTAGGGTGTTGGCAGCCCCCTGCCCGGCCTATACATTAGTGCCCTCTTACACACACGTCCTCTTGTCAGGTCTCTTTACAATGTTTCATATTTTGAAACGTAACGAGGAATATGTTGTAAAATAAGTGATGTGACCCGTTTCTGTACTCACCTCGTATATTGCTCCAATACAAGTTGTTTCATTTTACCATTTTATATATATATATATTAATCGTATGCTCAGTCATATGCGATGTACAGTAATCGTATGCTCAGTCATATGCGATGTACAGTAATCGTATGCTCAGTCATATGCCATGTACAGTAATCGTATGCTCAGTCATATGCCATGTACAGTAATCGTATCCTCAGTCATATGCCATGTACAGTAATCGTATGCTCAGTCATATGCGATGTACAGTAATCGTATGCTCAGTCATATGCCATGTACAGTAATCGTATGCTCAGTCATATGCCATGTACAGTAATCGTATCCTCAGTCATATGCCATGTACAGTAATTGTATGCTCAGTCATATGCCATGTACAGTAATCGTATGCTCAGTCATATGCCATGTACAGTAATCGTATCCTCAGTCATATGCCATGTACAGTAATCGTATGCTCAGTCATATGCCATGTACAGTAATCGTATGCTCAGTCATATGCCATGTACAGTAATCGTATGCTCAGTCATATGCCATGTACAGTAATCGTATGCTCAGTCATATGCCATGTACAGTAATCGTATCCTCAGTCATATGCCATGTACAGTAATCGTATGCTCAGTCATATGCCATGTACAGTAATCGTATGCTCAGTCATATGCCATGTACAGTAATCGTATGCTCAGTCATCTGCCATTGATGTACAGTAATCGTATGCTCAGTCATATGCCATGTACAGTAATCGTATGCTCAGTGGTTTCCACGGCACTCCTTGGCCAAAAATGTCTTATTGAGAAATTCAGAACAGCAAACCACACACACAGAGAGCGGACGTGCATGCACGGCATAACGCCATTGCGCACGACGCGCGTGTAAACTGCCGGCCTACAAGGCAGGGGAACAAACTAACTCTTCCCGCTCAGGGCCAGGCAAGAAAATCAGTTCATTTAAATTCAGACGGACCACCCATTAGCCAGACCACCAATCTGCCCTGAGTACAGTGAATGTTACAGGAGGTAAGTAGTATATAATATTATAGAGTAAAGAAATGTCTTACATGAGTCCTTGCTCTGTGTCTTAGGGATGAGGTGACACAATGGCCTGTAGGTGTATTGACATGTTTTATGCCAGCAGGATACAGATACGCCTGGTGCAGACCCCTTGTATGGGCAGCGAGTACACTGCTGGGTGATGGTTCTGTCTGGGAAGAGAGAGGTCCCAGAGAACTTCTTCATCGATGCCCTCACGGGCAGTGCTTACAGGACTGCAGATGACCATTTCCTGGGCATCGAGAGTCTCTGGAATCAGGAGAATTACTGGGTTAACATGCAGGATTGTCGGAATGCGTGCAAGGTACCACCCTCCACTAAGCTCTCACTGGCTGCCTGGCCCCTGAACACAACCAATCTTCTCCCCCCCTGCAAACATGCCCCACCCCCAACCTGGCCAGCTTAAAATGACCAAAACCTGACACACCCGCCCCCCTGGAGGAGACTAGGTCCCAACCTTCCTCCCTCTACAGCTTCAAGTGAAAATATGGGAAGACCAGAGAGATAGATGAAGAAATGACTGGGAGAGGGTAATGGGAGGAAAGAGGGGATGAGAGGAGGAGAGAGGAAGGGAGGGAGAGCAGCCTATAGGGTGTAGACACAGACTGGGAGAGTGCAGCCTCTAGGGCGTAGGCACAGACGGGGAGAGGGCAGCCTGCAGGGCATAGGCACAGACGGGGAGAGTGCAGCCTCTAGGGTGTAGGCACAGACGGGGAGAGGGCAGCCTGTAGGGCGTAGGCACAGACTGGGAGAGGGCAGCCTCTAGGACGTAGGCACAGACGGGGAGAGTGCAGCCTATAGGGTGTAGGCACAGACGGAGAGAGTGCAGCCTGCAGGGCGTAGGCACAGACGGTGGAGAGTGCAGCCTGCAGGGCGTAGGCACAGACGGGGAGAGTGCAGCCTCTAGGGCGTAGGCACAGACGGGGAGAGTGCAGCCTGCAGGGCGTAGGCACAGACGGGGAGAGTGCAGCCTCTAGGATGTAGGCACAGACGGGGAGAGTGCAGCCTCTAGGGCGTAGGCACAGACGGGGAGAGTGCAGCCTATAAGGCGTAGGCACAGACGGGGAGAGTGCAGCCTATAGGGCGTAGGCACAGACGGGGAGAGTGCAGCCTGCAGGGCGTAGGCACAGACGGGGAGAGTGCAGCCTCTAGGGCGTAGGCACAGATGGGGAGAGTGCAGCCTGCAGGGCGTAGGCACAGACGGGGAGAGTGCAGCCTGCAGGGCGTAGGCACAGACGGGGAGAGTGCAGCCTGCAGGGCGTAGGCACAGACGGGGAGAGTGCAGCCTCTAGGATGTAGGCACAGACGGGGAGAGTGCAGCCTCTAGGATGTAGGCACAGACGGGGAGAGTGCAGCCTCTAGGGCGTAGGCACAGACGGGGAGAGTGCAGCCTATAAGGCATAGGCACAGACGGGGAGAGTGCAGCCTATAAGGCGTAGGCACAGACGGGGAGAGTGCAGCCTATAGGGCGTAGGCACAGACGGGGAGAGTGCAGCCTGCAGGGCGTAGGCACAGACGGGGAGAGGGCAGCCTGCAGGGCGTAGGCACAGACGGGGAGAGGGCAGCCTGCAGGGCGTAGGCACAGACGGGGAGAGTGCAGCCTGCAGGGCGTAGGCACAGACGGGGAGAGTGCAGCCTGCAGGGCGTAGGCAGAGACGGGGAGAGTGCAGCCTGCAGGGCGTAGGCACAGACGGGGAGAGTGCAGCCTCTAGGATGTAGGCACAGAGGGGGAGAGTGCAGCCTATAAGGCGTAGGCACAGACGGGGAGAGTGCAGCCTATAGGGCGTAGGCACAGACGGGGAGAGTGCAGCCTATAGGGCGTAGGCACAGACGAGGAGAGGGCAGCCTGCAGGGCGTAGGCACAGACGGGGAGAGGGCAGCCTGCAGGGCGTAGGCACAGACGGAGAGAGAGCAGCCTGCAGGGCGTAGGCACAGATGTGGAGAGGGCACGGATGTAGGGGTTGATGAGGAGAGTGTAGGGGCTGATAAGGAGAGTGTAGGGGTGTAGGGGCTGATGAGAGTGTAGGGATGTAGGGGCTGATGAGGAGAGTGTAGGGGCTGATGAGGAGAGTGTCTGGATGTAGGGGCTGATGAGGAGAGTGTAGGGGTGTAAGGGCTGATGAGAGTGTAGGGATGTAGGGGCTGATGAGGAGAGTGTAGGGGTGTAAGGGCTGATGAGGAGAGTGTAGGGATGTAGGGGCTGATGAGGAGAGTGTAGGGATATAGGGGCTGATGAGGAGAGTGTAGGGGTGTAGGGGCTGATGAGAGTGTAGGGATGTAAGGGCTGTTGAGGAGAGTGTAGGGATGTAGGGGCTGATGAGGAGAGTGTAGGGATGTAAGGGCTGATGAGGAGAGTGTAGGGATGTAGGAGCTGATGAGGAGAGTGTAGGGATGTAGGAGCTGATGAGGAGAGTGTAGGGATGTAGGAGCTGATGAGGAGAGTGTAGGGATGTAGGGGCTGATGAGGAGAGTGTAGGGGTTGATGAGGAGAGTGTAGGGATGTAAGGGCTGATGAGGAGAGTGTAGCGTGTAGGGGCTGATGAGGAGAGTGTAGGGATGTAGGGGCTGATGAGGAGAGTGTAGGGGTTGATGAGGAGAGTGTAGGGATGTAAGGGCTGATGAGGAGAGTGTAGGGTGTAGGGGCTGATGAGAGTGTAGGGATTTAGGCGCTGATGAGGAGAGTGTAGGAATGTAAGGGCTGATGAGGAGAGTGTAGGGATGTAGGTGCTGATGAGGAGAGTGTAGGGGCTGATGAGGAGAGTGTAGGGGTGTAAGGGCTGATGAGGAGAGTGTAGGGATGTAGGGGCTGATGAGGAGAGTGTAGGGATATAGGGGCTGATGAGGAGAGTGTAGGGGTGTAGGGGCTGATGAGGAGAGTGTAGGGATGTAAGGGCTGATGAGGAGAGTGTAGGGATGTAGGGGCTGATGAGGAGAGTGTAGGGATGTAGGGGCTGATGAGGAGAGTGTAGGGATGTAAGGGCTGATGAGGAGAGTGTAGGGATGTAGGGGCTGATGAGGAGAGTGTAGGGTGTAAGTGCTGATGAGGAGAGTGTAGGGTGTAGGGGTTGATGAGGAGAGTTTAGGGATGTAAGGGCTGATGAGGAGAGTGTAGGGATGTAGGGGCTGATGAGGAGAGTGTAGGGATGTAGGGGCTGATGAGGAGAGTGTAGGGATATAGGGGCTGATGAGGAGAGTGTAGGGATGTAGGGGTTGATGAGGAGAGTGTAGGGATGTAAGGGCTGATGAGGAGAGTGTAGGGGCTGATGAGGAGAGTGTCGGGATGTAGGGGCTGATGAGGAGAGTGTCGGGATTTAGGCGCTGATGAGGAGAGTGTCGGGATGTAGGGGCTGATGAGGAGAGTGTAGGGATGTAAGGGCTGATGAGGAGAGTGTAGGGGCTGATGAGGAGAGTGTCGGGATGTAGGCGCTGATGAGGAGAGTGTCGGGATTTAGGCGCTGATGAGGAGAGTGTCGGGATGTAGGGGCTGATGAGGAGAGTGTAGGGATGTAAGGGCTGATGAGGAGAGTGTAGGGATGTAGGTGCTGATGAGGAGAGTGTAGGGATGTAAGGGCTGATGAGGAGAGTATAGGGATGTAGGGGCTGATGAGGAGAGTGTAGGGATGTAGGGGCTGGTGAGGAGAGTGTAGGGATGTAAGGGCTGGTGAGGAGAGTGTAGGGTGTAAGGGCTGATGAGGAGAGTGTAGGGATGTAAGGGCTGATGAGGAGAGTGTAGGGATGTAGGGGCTGATGAGGAGAGTGTAGGGATGTAGGGGCTGGTGAGGAGAGTGTAGGGATGTAAGGGCTGGTGAGGAGAGTGTAGGGATGTATGGGCTGGTGAGAGTGTAGGGATGTAGGGGCTGATGAGGAGAGTGTAGGGTGTAAGGGCTGATGAGGAGAGTGTAGGGTGAAAGGGCTGATGAGGAGAGTGTAGGGTGAAAGGGCTGATGAGGAGAGTGTAGGGTGAAAGGGCTGATGAGGAGAGTGTAGGGATGTAGGGGCTGATGAGGAGAGTGTAGGGATGTAGGGGCTGATGAGGAGAGTGTAGGGATGTAGGGGCTGATGAGGAGAGTGTAGGGATGTAGGGGCTGTTGAGGAGAGTGTAGGGATGTAGACGCTGTTGGATGGCCACTCTGTAAATGTTTGTGAGATGGTGAATGGGGACAGAACAAATAACAGACCTATTTTATTTATAGGATTTGACCTTTGACCTGGGTGACCCTGTGTGCTGGGAATTTATGCTGCTTTGCACATGGAAGCCTCTTCTCCTTATCCCTGAAATGGAAGACGAAGATGAGGAGGATGTGGAGGATGCGAATGGATATCAGGTGAGACCTTGGGAAAATGAATGAGAATTGTCACACTCAGGGTTCCTTATCACATGTGAGCCTCTAACAAACCAGCTAGCTACCACCTAATAAGGGGCGGTCTACATAAACCTTCCTTGTTCCCTACAGCATGGCCTGAATATCATCTCTCCCTGTAGGAATTGCTGCAGAAGACCTCTGCTAATTCTACCACCCTGCCAGTTACATTCAGTGCTCCATTCTACAATCTCTAATGCTGCAGTGTCTCTCCATCTACGGGCCTGATTCAGTGCTCCATTCTACAATCTCTAATGCTGCAGTGTCTCTCCATCTACGGGCCTGATTCAGTGCTCCATTCTACAATCTCTAATGCTGCAGTGTCTCTCCATCTACAGGTCTGATTCAGTGCTCCATTCTACAATCTCTAATGCTGCAGTGTCTCTCCATCTATGGGCCTGATTCAGTGCTCCATTCTACAATCTCTAATGCTACAGTGTCTCTCCATCTACGGGCCTGATTCAGTGCTCCATTCTACAATCTCTAATGCTGCAGTGTCTCTCCATCTACGGGCCTGATTCAGTGCTCCATTCTACAACCTCTAATGCTGCAGTGTCTCTCCACCTACGGGCCTGATTCAGTGCTCCATTCTACAATCTCTAATGCTGCAGTGTCTCTCCATCTACGGGCCTGATTCAGTGCTCCATTCTACAATCTCTAATGCTGCAGTGTCTCTCCATCTACGGGCCTGATTCAGTGCTCCATTCTACAATCTCTAATGCTGCAGTGTCTCTCCATCTACGGGCCTGATTCAGTGCTCCATTCTACAATCTCTAATGCTGCAGTGTCTCTCCATCTACGGGCCTGATTCAGTGCTCCATTCTACAATCTCTAATGCTGCAGTGTCTCTCCATCTACGGGCCTGATTCAGTGCTCCATTCTACAACCTCTAATGCTGCAGTGTCTCTCCATCTACAGGCCTGATTCAGTGCTCCATTCTACAACCTCTAATGCTGCAGTGTCTCTCCATCTACAGGCCTGATTCAGTGCTCCATTCTACAATCTCTAATGCTGCAGTGTCTCTCCATCTATAGGCCTGATTCAGTGCTCCATTCTACAGTCTCTAATGCTGCAGTGTCTCTCCATCTACGGGCCTGATTCAGCTTGGATCGCAGTTGTTAATACGCACGCAATCGGGCGATTGTCATGTACTGCGCATGAGTACGCATCGCAAGTGCGCGTGCGTGAACCGGCCACTGCAATTGGGACTGTGCAGAACCAGCGCAGAGTGATTGACAGGTAGTACCGTTTGTGGGTGGTGACGGGGCGGTGGTCGGGGGAAAAGCCGACGTGTCAGTGCATTTGAACGCCGTTGCAGGGACATGCATAAATTATCCACTGCGATGCCGTACGCAGCCTGAGGCCTCATAGCGTGCGCTGAAGTTAGCAATTTCTGAGTAAGGTCAGAGCTTGTGCAAATGTGCGTGAGGCTGCGATGGTACTCACTGTTACCGATGTTTTCGGATGTGTGTAAGGTAAAGTGGGCGTCCTTCTGTAGTGCTGCGGCGGCATAGCTGTCGCAATGATTTAGCATACTATCGCAGTTGAACTTCGTGTGCGCAAGCGCAGCTGCGATTGCTATAGCGATACTTGCTGAATCAGGCACTACATCCGCTGCTCCCGCAGTCTCTTCTAATTGCTACATATTCATCTTTGCTGCATCTTTCCAACTACATGCACTGCTCCCGCAGTGTCTCTCCCCCAATTGCTGCATAGGCTTCTCCGCTGTATCTCTCCACTACATGTGCTGCTCCCGCAGTGTCTCTTCTAATTGCTGCATATTCCTCTCCGCTGTATCTCGCCAACTACATGTGCTGCTCCCGCAGTGTCTCTCCCCCAATTGCTGCATAGGCTTCTCCGCTGTATCTCTCCACTACATGTGCTGCTCCCGCAGTGTCTCTCCTAATTGCTGCATATTCCTCTCCGCTGTATCTCTCCAACTACATGTGCTGCTCCCATAGTGTCTCTCCCCCAATTGCTGCATAGGCATCTCCGCTGTATCTCTCCAACTACATCCACTACTCCCGCAGTGTCTCTCCTAATTGCTGCATAGGCTTCTCCGCTGTATCTCTCCAACTACATCCACTACTCCCGCAGTGTCTCTCCTAATTGCTGCATATTTCTCTCCGCTGTATCTCTCCAACTACATCCACTACTCCCGCAGTGTCTCTCCTAATTGCTGCATATTCCTCTCCGCTGTATCTCTCCAACTACATCCACTACTCCCGCAGTGTCTCTCCTAATTGCTGCATAGGCTTCTCCGCTGTATCTCTCCACTACATGTGCTGCTCCCTCCTAACTGCTGCATATTCCTCTCCGCTGTATCTCTCCAACTACATCCGCTACTCCCGCAGTGTCTCTCCCCCAATTGCTGCATAGGCTTCTCCGCTGTATCTCTCCACTACATGTGCTGCTCCCGCAGTGTCTCTCCTAATTGCTGCATATTCCTCTCTGCTGTATCTCTCCAACTACATCCACTACTCCCGCAGTGTCTCTCCAAATTGCTGCATAGGCTTCTCCGCTGTATCTCTCCAACTACATGCGCTGCTCTCGCAGTGTCTCTCCCCCAATTGCTGCATAGGCTTCTCCGCTGTATCTCTCCAACTACATGCGCTGCTCTCGCAGTGTCTCTCCCCCAATTGCTGCATAGGCTTCTCCGCTGTATCTCTCCACTACATATGCTGCTCCCGCAGTGTCTCTCCTAATTGCTGCATATTTATCTCTGCTGTATCTCTCCAACTACATGCGCTGCTCTCGCAGTGTCTCTCCTAATTGCTGCATATTTATCTCTGCTGTATCTCTCCAACTACATCCACTACTTCCATAGTGTCTCTCCTAATTGCTGCATAGGCTTCTCCGCTGTATCTCTCCACTACATGTGCTGCTCCCGCAGTGTCTCTCCTAATTGCTGCATATTCCTCTCCGCTGTATCTCTCCAACTACATGTGCTGCTCCCAAAGTGTCTCTCCCCCAATTGCTGCATAGGCTTCTCCGCTGTATCTCTCCAACTACATCCACTACTCCCGCAGTGTCTCTCCTAATTGCTGCATAGGCTTCTCCGCTGTATCTCTCCAACTACATCCACTACTCCCGCAGTGTCTCTCCTAATTGCTGCATATTTCTCTCCGCTGTATCTCTCCAACTACATCCACTACTCCCGCAGTGTCTCTCCTAATTGCTGCATATTCCTCTCCGCTGTATCTCTCCAACTACATCCACTACTCCCGCAGTGTCTCTCCTAATTGCTGCATAGGCTTCTCCGCTGTATCTCTCCACTACATGTGCTGCTCCCGCAGTGTCTCTCCTAACTGCTGCATATTCCTCTCCGCTGTATCTCTCCAACTACATCCGCTACTCCCGCAGTGTCTCTCCCCCAATTGCTGCATAGGCTTCTCCGCTGTATCTCTCCACTACATGTGCTGCTCCCGCAGTGTCTCTCCTAATTGCTGCATATTCCTCTCTGCTGTATCTCTCCAACTACATCCACTACTCCCGCAGTGTCTCTCCAAATTGCTGCATAGGCTTCTCCGCTGTATCTCTCCAACTACATGCGCTGCTCTCGCAGTGTCTCTCCCCCAATTGCTGCATAGGCTTCTCCGCTGTATCTCTCCAACTACATGCGCTGCTCTCGCAGTGTCTCTCCCCCAATTGCTGCATAGGCTTCTCCGCTGTATCTCTCCAACTACATGTGCTGCTCCCACAGTGTCTCTCCCCCAATTGCTGCATAGGCTTCTCCGCTGTATCTCTCCACTACAAATGCTGCTCCCGCAGTGTCTCAACTAATTGCTGCATATTTATCTCTGCTGTATCTCTCCAACTACATGCGCTGCTCTCGCAGTGTCTCTCCTAATTGCTGCATATTTATCTCTGCTGTATCTCTCCAACTACATCCACTACTTCCATAGTGTCTCTCCTAATTGCTGCATAGGCTTCTCCGCTGTATCTCTCCACTACATGTGCTGCTCTCACAGTGTCTCTCCTAATTGCTGCATATTTATCTCTGCTGTACCTCTCCAACTACATCCACTACTCCCGCAGTGTCTCTCCTAATTGCTGCATAGGCTTTTCCGCTGTATCTCTCCAACTACATGTGCTGCTCCCGCAGTGTCTCTCCTAATTGCTGCATAGTCCTCTCCGCTGTATCTCTCCAACTACATCCACTACTCCCGCAGTGTCTCTCCTAATTGCTGCATATTCCTCTCCGCTGTATCTCTCCAACTACATCCACTACTCCCACAGTGTCTCTCCTAATTGCTGCATATTTATCTCTGCTGTATCTCTCCAACTACATGCGCTGCTCTCGCAGTGTCTCTCCTAATTGCTGCATATTTATCTCTGCTGTACCTCTCCAACTACATGTGCTGCTCTCGCAGTGTCTCTCCTAATTGCCTCCTCTCTGTCCCTTTACCCACGGTGACCTGTGTAGGGGGAGCAAGGGGTATTGAGGCAGAGCACGTTCAACCACTGCTCTTCATAACAGGGACAGCCTGGGTTGCTGAGAAGAAGAAGAGAGGGACACTACTTGCCCGGGCTAGTTGGAAGGGCCCAACAGAGGTGCGCACTGCTCTGCCAACTCCCTGATATCCTGATGTGTGGTACTAATAGTAGAATAATAATAAGCAGGACACTGCTGTGGTGTCATGTGTCAGCCGCTAGATACAGTATTATACTGTAACATCACTAATATACGGGTGTGTGATAGTAATAGCAGAATAATAGTAAATTAGGACACTGCTGTGGTGTCATGTGTCAGCCGCTAGATACAGTATTATACTGTGACATCACTAATATACGGGTGTGTGATAGTAATAGCAGAGTAATAATAAGCAGGACACTGCTGTGGTGTCATGTGTCAGCCGCTAGATACAGTATTATACTGTGACATCACTAATATACGGGTGTGTGATAGTAATAGCAGAATAATAATAAGCAGGACACTGCTGTGGTGTCATGTGTCAGCCGCTAGATACAGTATTATACTGTGACATCACTAATATAGGGGTGTGTGATAGTAATAGCAGAATAATAATAAGCAGGATACTGCTGTGGTGTCATGTGTCAGCCGCTAGATACAGTATTATACTGTGACATCACTAATATACGGGTGTGTGATAGTAATAGCAGAATAATAGTAATTAGGACACTGCTGTGGAGTCATGTGTCAGCCGCTAGATACAGTATTATACTGTGACATCACTAATATACGGGTGTGTGATAGTAATAGTAGAATAATAATAAGCAGGACACTGCTGTGGTGTCATGTGTCAGCCGCTAGATACAGTATTATACTGTGACATCACTAATATACGGGTGTGTGATAGTAATAGCAGAATAATAGTAATTAGGACACTGCTGTGGTGTCATGTGTCAGCCGCTAGACACAGTATTATACTGTGACATCACTAATATACGGGTGTGTGGTAGTAATAGCAGAATAATAATAAGCAGGACACTGCTGTGGTGTCATGTGTCAGCCGCTAGATACAGTAATATACTGTGACATCACTAATATATGGGTGTGTAATAGTAATAGCAGAATAATAATAGTAATTAGGACACTGCTGTGGTGTCATGTGTCAGCCGCTAGGTTCAGTATTATACTGTGACATCACTAATATACGGGTGTGTGATAGTAATAGCAGAATAATAATAATAAGCAGGACACTGCTGTGGTGTCATGTGTCAGCCGCTAGATACAGTATTATACTGTGATATCACTGTGATATCACTAATATACGGGTGTGTGATAGTAATAGCAGAATAATAATAACAAGCAGGACACTGCTGTGGTGTCATGTGTCAGCCGCTAGATACAGTATTATACTGTGACATCACTAATATACGGGTGTGTGATAGTAATAGCAGAATAATAGTAATTAGGACACTGCTGTGGTGTCATGTGTCAGCCGCTAGATACAGTATTATACTGTGACATCACTAATATACGGGTGTGTGATAGTAATAGCAGAATAATAATAATAAGCAGGACACTGCTGTGGTGTCATGTGTCAGCCGCTAGATACAGCATTATACTGTGACATCACTAATATACGGGTGTGTGGTGGTAATAGCAGAATAATAATAATAAGCAGGACACTGCTGTGGTGTCATGTGTCAGCCGCTAGATACAGTATTATACTGTGACATCACTAATATACGGGTGTGTGATAGTAATAGCAGAATAATAGTAATTAGGACACTGCTGTGGTGTCATGTGTCAGCCGCTAGATACAGTATTATACTGTGACATCACTAATATACGGGTGTGTGGTAGTAATAGCAGAATAATAATAAGCAGGAGACTGCTGTGGTGTCATGTGTCAGCCGCTAGATACAGTATTATACTGTGACATCACTAATATACGGGTGTGTGGTAGTAATAGCAGAATAATAATAAGCAGGAGACTGCTGTGGTGTCATGTGTCAGCCGCTAGATATAGTATTATACTGTGACATCACTAATATACGGGTGTGTGATAGTAATAGCAGAATAATAGTAATTAGGACACTGCTGTGGTGTCATGTGTCAGCCGCTAGATACAGTATTATACTGTGACATCACTAATAAACGGGTGTGTGGTAGTAATAGCAGAATAATAATAATAAGCAGGACACTGCTGTGGTGTCATGTGTCAGCCGCTAGATACAGTATTATACTGTGACATCACTAATATAAGGGTGTGTGGTAGTAATAGCAGAATAATAATAATAAGCAGGACACTGCTGTGGTGTCATGTGTCAGCCGCTAGATATAGTATTATACTGTGACATCACTAATATACGGGTGTGTGATAGTAATAGCAGAATAATAGTAATTAGGACACTGCTGTGGTGTCATGTGTCAGCCGCTAGATACAGTATTATACTGTGACATCACTAATAAACGGGTGTGTGGTAGTAATTGCAGAGTAATAATAATAACCAGGACACTGCTGTGGTGTCATGTGTCAGCCGCTAGATACAGTATTATACTGTGACATCACTAATATACGGGTGTGTAATAGTAATTAGGACACTGCTGTGGTGTCATGTGTCAGTCGCTAGATACAGTATTATACTGTGACATCACTAATATACATATACGGGTGTGTGATGGTAATAGCAGAATAATAATAATAAGCAGGAGACTGCTGTGGTGTCATGTGTCAGCCGCTAGATACAGTATTATACTGTGACATCACTAATATACGGGTGTGTGGTAGTAATAGCAGAATAATAATAAGCAGGACACTGCTGTGGTGTCATGTGTCAGCCGCTAGATACAGTATTATACTGTGACATCACTAATATACGGGTGTGTGATAGTAATAGCAGAATAATAATAATAATAATAAGCAGGACACTGCTGTGGGGTCATGTGTCAGCCGCTAGATACAGTATTATACTGTGACATCACTAATATACATATACGGGTGTGTGATGGTAATAGCAGAATAATAATAATAAGCAGGAGACTGCTGTGGTGTCATGTGTCAGCCGCTAGATACAGTACTATACTGTGACATCACTAATATACGGGTGTGTGGTAGTAATAGCAGAATAATAATAAGCAGGACACTGCTGTGGTGTCATGTGTCAGCCGCTAGATACAGTATTATACTGTGACATCACTAATATACGGGTGTGTGATAGTAATAGCATAATAAAAATAATAATAAGCAGGACACTGCTGTGGGGTCATGTGTCAGCCGCTAGATACAGTATTATACTGTGACATCACTAATATACGGGTATGTGGTAGTAATAGCAGAATAATAATAAGCAGGACACTGCTGTGGTGTCATGTGTCAGCCGCTAGATACAGTATTATACTGTGACATCACTAATATACGGGTGTGTGGTAGTAATAGCAGAGTAATAATAATAACCAGGACACTGCTGTGGTGTCATGTGTCAGCCGCTAGATACAGTAATATACTGTGACATCACTAATATACGGGTGTGTGATAGTAATAGCAGAATAATAGTAATTAGGACACTGCTGTGGTGTCATGTGTCAGCCGCTAGATACAGTATTATACTGTGACATCACTAATATAAGGGTGTGTGATTGTAATAGCAGAGTAATAATAATAACCAGGACACTGCTGTGGTGTCATGTGTCAGTCGCTAGATATAGTATTATACTGTGACATCACTAATATACTGGTGTGTGGTAGTAATAGCAGAATAATAATAAGCTGGACGCTGCTGTGGTGTCATGTGTCAGCCGCTAGGTACAGTATTATACTGTGACATCACTAATATACGGGTGTGTGGTAGTAATAGCAGAATAATAATAAGCAGGACACTGCTGTGGTGTCATGTGTCAGCCGCTAGATACAGTATTATACTTTGACATCACTAATATACGGGTGTGTGATAGTAATAGCAGAATAATAGTAATTAGGACACTGCTGTGGTGTCATGTGTCAGCCGCTAGATAAAGTATTATACTGTGACATCACTAATATACGGGTGTGTGGTAGTAATTGCAGAGTAATAATAATAACCAGGACACTGCTGTGGTGTCATGTGTCAGCCGCTAGATACAGTATTATACTGTGACATCACTAATATACGGGTGTGTGATAGTAATAGCAGAATAATAATAAGCAGGACACTGCTGTGGTGTCATGTGTCAGTCGCTAGATATAGTATTATACTGTGACATCACTAATATACGGGTGTGTGGTGGTAATAGCAGAATAATAATAATAAGCAGGACACTGCTGTGGTGTCATGTGTCAGTCGCTAGATACAGTATTATACTGTGACATCACTAATATACGGGTGTGTGGTAGTAATTGCAGAGTAATAATAATAACCAGGACACTGCTGTGGTGTCATGTGTCAGCCGCTAGATACAGTATTATACTGTGAGATCACTAATATACGGGTGTGTGGTGGTAATAGCAGAATAATAATAAGCAGGACACTGCTGTGGTGTCATGTCTCAGCCGCTAGATACAGTATTATACTGTGACATCACTAATATACGTGTGTGTGATCGTAATAGCAGAATAAAAGTAATTAGGACACTGCTGTGGTGTCATGTGTCAGCCGCTAGATACAGTATTATACTGTGACATAAGTAATATACGGGTGTGTGATAGTAATAGCAGAATAATAGTAATTAGGACACTGCTGTGGTGTCATGTGTCAGCCGCTAGATACAGTATTATACTGTGACATCACTAATAAACGGGTGTGTGGTAGTAATAGCAGACTAATAATAAGCCGGACACTGCTGTGGTGTCATGTGTCAGCCGCTAGATACAGTATTATACTGTGACATCACTAATATACGGGTGTGTGATAGTAATAGCAGAATAATAATAAGCAGGACACTGCTGTGGTGTCATGTGTCAGTCGCTAGATATAGTATTATACTGTGACATCACTAATATACGGGTGTGTGGTGGTAATAGCAGAATAATAATAATAAGCAGGACACTGCTGTGGTGTCATGTGTCAGCCGCTAGATACAGTATTATACTGTGACATCACTAATATACGGGTGTGTGATAGTAATAGCAGAATAATAATAAGCAGGACACTGCTGTGGTGTCATGTGTCAGCCGCTAGATACAGTATTATACTGTGACATCACTAATATAGGGGTGTGTGATAGTAATAGCAGAATAATAATAAGCAGGATACTGCTGTGGTGTCATGTGTCAGCCGCTAGATACAGTATTATACTGTGACATCACTAATATACGGGTGTGTGATAGTAATAGCAGAATAATAGTAATTAGGACACTGCTGTGGAGTCATGTGTCAGCCGCTAGATACAGTATTATACTGTGACATCACTAATATACGGGTGTGTGATAGTAATAGTAGAATAATAATAAGCAGGACACTGCTGTGGTGTCATGTGTCAGCCGCTAGATACAGTATTATACTGTGACATCACTAATATACGGGTGTGTGATAGTAATAGCAGAATAATAGTAATTAGGACACTGCTGTGGTGTCATGTGTCAGCCGCTAGACACAGTATTATACTGTGACATCACTAATATACGGGTGTGTGGTAGTAATAGCAGAATAATAATAAGCAGGACACTGCTGTGGTGTCATGTGTCAGCCGCTAGATACAGTAATATACTGTGACATCACTAATATATGGGTGTGTAATAGTAATAGCAGAATAATAATAGTAATTAGGACACTGCTGTGGTGTCATGTGTCAGCCGCTAGGTTCAGTATTATACTGTGACATCACTAATATACGGGTGTGTGATAGTAATAGCAGAATAATAATAATAAGCAGGACACTGCTGTGGTGTCATGTGTCAGCCGCTAGATACAGTATTATACTGTGATATCACTGTGATATCACTAATATACGGGTGTGTGATAGTAATAGCAGAATAATAATAACAAGCAGGACACTGCTGTGGTGTCATGTGTCAGCCGCTAGATACAGTATTATACTGTGACATCACTAATATACGGGTGTGTGATAGTAATAGCAGAATAATAGTAATTAGGACACTGCTGTGGTGTCATGTGTCAGCCGCTAGATACAGTATTATACTGTGACATCACTAATATACGGGTGTGTGATAGTAATAGCAGAATAATAATAATAAGCAGGACACTGCTGTGGTGTCATGTGTCAGCCGCTAGATACAGCATTATACTGTGACATCACTAATATACGGGTGTGTGGTGGTAATAGCAGAATAATAATAATAAGCAGGACACTGCTGTGGTGTCATGTGTCAGCCGCTAGATACAGTATTATACTGTGACATCACTAATATACGGGTGTGTGATAGTAATAGCAGAATAATAGTAATTAGGACACTGCTGTGGTGTCATGTGTCAGCCGCTAGATACAGTATTATACTGTGACATCACTAATATACGGGTGTGTGGTAGTAATAGCAGAATAATAATAAGCAGGAGACTGCTGTGGTGTCATGTGTCAGCCGCTAGATACAGTATTATACTGTGACATCACTAATATACGGGTGTGTGGTAGTAATAGCAGAATAATAATAAGCAGGAGACTGCTGTGGTGTCATGTGTCAGCCGCTAGATATAGTATTATACTGTGACATCACTAATATACGGGTGTGTGATAGTAATAGCAGAATAATAGTAATTAGGACACTGCTGTGGTGTCATGTGTCAGCCGCTAGATACAGTATTATACTGTGACATCACTAATAAACGGGTGTGTGGTAGTAATAGCAGAATAATAATAATAAGCAGGACACTGCTGTGGTGTCATGTGTCAGCCGCTAGATACAGTATTATACTGTGACATCACTAATATAAGGGTGTGTGGTAGTAATAGCAGAATAATAATAATAAGCAGGACACTGCTGTGGTGTCATGTGTCAGCCGCTAGATATAGTATTATACTGTGACATCACTAATATACGGGTGTGTGATAGTAATAGCAGAATAATAGTAATTAGGACACTGCTGTGGTGTCATGTGTCAGCCGCTAGATACAGTATTATACTGTGACATCACTAATAAACGGGTGTGTGGTAGTAATTGCAGAGTAATAATAATAACCAGGACACTGCTGTGGTGTCATGTGTCAGCCGCTAGATACAGTATTATACTGTGACATCACTAATATACGGGTGTGTAATAGTAATTAGGACACTGCTGTGGTGTCATGTGTCAGTCGCTAGATACAGTATTATACTGTGACATCACTAATATACATATACGGGTGTGTGATGGTAATAGCAGAATAATAATAATAAGCAGGAGACTGCTGTGGTGTCATGTGTCAGCCGCTAGATACAGTATTATACTGTGACATCACTAATATACGGGTGTGTGGTAGTAATAGCAGAATAATAATAAGCAGGACACTGCTGTGGTGTCATGTGTCAGCCGCTAGATACAGTATTATACTGTGACATCACTAATATACGGGTGTGTGATAGTAATAGCAGAATAATAATAATAATAATAAGCAGGACACTGCTGTGGGGTCATGTGTCAGCCGCTAGATACAGTATTATACTGTGACATCACTAATATACATATACGGGTGTGTGATGGTAATAGCAGAATAATAATAATAAGCAGGAGACTGCTGTGGTGTCATGTGTCAGCCGCTAGATACAGTACTATACTGTGACATCACTAATATACGGGTGTGTGGTAGTAATAGCAGAATAATAATAAGCAGGACACTGCTGTGGTGTCATGTGTCAGCCGCTAGATACAGTATTATACTGTGACATCACTAATATACGGGTGTGTGATAGTAATAGCATAATAAAAATAATAATAAGCAGGACACTGCTGTGGGGTCATGTGTCAGCCGCTAGATACAGTATTATACTGTGACATCACTAATATACGGGTATGTGGTAGTAATAGCAGAATAATAATAAGCAGGACACTGCTGTGGTGTCATGTGTCAGCCGCTAGATACAGTATTATACTGTGACATCACTAATATACGGGTGTGTGGTAGTAATAGCAGAGTAATAATAATAACCAGGACACTGCTGTGGTGTCATGTGTCAGCCGCTAGATACAGTAATATACTGTGACATCACTAATATACGGGTGTGTGATAGTAATAGCAGAATAATAGTAATTAGGACACTGCTGTGGTGTCATGTGTCAGCCGCTAGATACAGTATTATACTGTGACATCACTAATATAAGGGTGTGTGATTGTAATAGCAGAGTAATAATAATAACCAGGACACTGCTGTGGTGTCATGTGTCAGTCGCTAGATATAGTATTATACTGTGACATCACTAATATACTGGTGTGTGGTAGTAATAGCAGAATAATAATAAGCTGGACGCTGCTGTGGTGTCATGTGTCAGCCGCTAGGTACAGTATTATACTGTGACATCACTAATATACGGGTGTGTGGTAGTAATAGCAGAATAATAATAAGCAGGACACTGCTGTGGTGTCATGTGTCAGCCGCTAGATACAGTATTATACTTTGACATCACTAATATACGGGTGTGTGATAGTAATAGCAGAATAATAGTAATTAGGACACTGCTGTGGTGTCATGTGTCAGCCGCTAGATAAAGTATTATACTGTGACATCACTAATATACGGGTGTGTGGTAGTAATTGCAGAGTAATAATAATAACCAGGACACTGCTGTGGTGTCATGTGTCAGCCGCTAGATACAGTATTATACTGTGACATCACTAATATACGGGTGTGTGATAGTAATAGCAGAATAATAATAAGCAGGACACTGCTGTGGTGTCATGTGTCAGTCGCTAGATATAGTATTATACTGTGACATCACTAATATACGGGTGTGTGGTGGTAATAGCAGAATAATAATAATAAGCAGGACACTGCTGTGGTGTCATGTGTCAGTCGCTAGATACAGTATTATACTGTGACATCACTAATATACGGGTGTGTGGTAGTAATTGCAGAGTAATAATAATAACCAGGACACTGCTGTGGTGTCATGTGTCAGCCGCTAGATACAGTATTATACTGTGAGATCACTAATATACGGGTGTGTGGTGGTAATAGCAGAATAATAATAAGCAGGACACTGCTGTGGTGTCATGTCTCAGCCGCTAGATACAGTATTATACTGTGACATCACTAATATACGTGTGTGTGATCGTAATAGCAGAATAAAAGTAATTAGGACACTGCTGTGGTGTCATGTGTCAGCCGCTAGATACAGTATTATACTGTGACATAAGTAATATACGGGTGTGTGATAGTAATAGCAGAATAATAGTAATTAGGACACTGCTGTGGTGTCATGTGTCAGCCGCTAGATACAGTATTATACTGTGACATCACTAATAAACGGGTGTGTGGTAGTAATAGCAGACTAATAATAAGCCGGACACTGCTGTGGTGTCATGTGTCAGCCGCTAGATACAGTATTATACTGTGACATCACTAATATACGGGTGTGTGATAGTAATAGCAGAATAATAATAAGCAGGACACTGCTGTGGTGTCATGTGTCAGTCGCTAGATATAGTATTATACTGTGACATCACTAATATACGGGTGTGTGGTGGTAATAGCAGAATAATAATAATAAGCAGGACACTGCTGTGGTGTCATGTGTCAGCCGCTAGATACAGTATTATACTGTGACATCACTAATATACGGGTGTGTGATAGTAATAGCAGAATAATAATAAGCAGGACACTGCTGTGGTGTCATGTGTCAGTCGCTAGATATAGTATTATACTGTGACATCACTAATATACGGGTGTGTGGTGGTAATAGCAGAATAATAATAATAAGCTGGACACTGCTGTGGTGTCATGTGTCAGCCGCTAGATACAGTATTATACTGTGACATCACTCATATACGGGTGTGTGGTAGTAATAGCAGAATAATAATAAGCAGGACACTGCTGTGGTGTCATGTGTCAGCCGCTAGATACAGTATTATACTGTGACATCACTAATATACGGGTGTGTGGTAGTAATAGCAGAGTAATAATAATAACCAGGACACTGCTGTGGTGTCATGTGTCAGCCGCTAGATACAGTAATATACTGTGACATCACTAATATACGGGTGTGTGATAGTAATAGCAGAATAATAGTAATTAGGACACTGCTGTGGTGTCATGTGTCAGCCGCTAGATACAGTATTATACTGTGACATCACTAATATAAGGGTGTGTGATTGTAATAGCAGAGTAATAATAATAACCAGGACACTGCTGTGGTGTCATGTGTCAGCCGCTAGATACAGTATTATACTGTGACATCACTAATATAAGGGTGTGTGATAGTAATAGCAGAATAATAATAATAAGCAGGACACTGCTGTGGTGTCTTGTGTCAGCCGCTAGATACAGTATTATACTGTGACGTCTCTAATATACGGGTGTGTGATAGTAATAGTAGAATAATAATAAGCAGGACACTGCTGTGGTGTCATGTGTCAGCCGCTAGGTACAGTATTATACTGTGACATCACTAACATTCGGGTGTGTGGTAGTAATAGCAGAATAATAGTAATTAGGACACTGCTGTGGTGTCATGTGTCAGCCGCTAGATACAGTATTATACTGTGACATCACTAATATACGGGTGTGTGGTAGTAATAGCAGAATAATAATAAGCAGGACACTGCTGTGGTGTCATGTGTCAGCCGCTAGATACAGTATTATACTGTGACATCACTAATATACGGGTGTGTAATAGTAATTAGGACACTGCTGTGGTGTCATGTGTCAGCCGCTAGGTACAGTATTATACTGTGACATCACTAATATACGGGTGTGTGGTAGTAATAGCAGAATAATAATAAGCAGGACACTACTGTGGTGTCATGTGTCAGCCGCTAGATACAGTATTATACTGTGACATCACTAATATGCGGGTGTGTGATAGTAATACTAGAATAATAGTAATTAGGACACTGCTGTGGTGTCATGTGTCAGCCGCTAGATACAGTATTATACTGTGACATCACTAATATACGGGTGTGTGGTAGTAATAGCAGAATAATAATAAGCAGGACACTGCTGTGGTGTCATGTGTCAGCCGTTAGATACAGTATTATACTTTGACATCACTAATATACGGGTGTGTGATAGTAATAGCAGAATAATAGTAATGAGGACACTGCTGTGGTGTCATGTGTCAGCCGCTAGATACAGTATTATACTGTGACATCACTAATATACGGGTGTTTGGTGGTAATAGCAGAATAATAGTAATTAGGACACTGCTGTGGTGTCATGTGTCAGCCGCTAGATACAGTATTATACTGTGACATCACTAATATACGGGTGTGTGATAGTAATAGCAGAATAATAATAATAAGCAGGACACTGCTGTGGTGTCATGTGTCAGCCGCTAGATACAGTATTATACTGTGACATCACTAATATACGGGTGTGTGGTGGTAATAGCAGAATAATAATAATAAGCAGGACACTGCTGTGGTGTCATGTGTCAGCCGCTAGATACAGTATTATACTGTGACATCACTAATATACGTGTGTGTGATAGTAATAGCAGAATAATAGTAATTAGGACACTGCTGTGGTGTCATTTGTCAGCCGCTAGATACAGTATTATACTATGACATCAATAATATACGGGTGTGTGATAGTAATAGCAGAATAATAGTAATTAGGACACTGCTGTGGTGTCATGTGTCAGCCGCTAGATACAGTATTATACTGTGACATCACTTATATACGGGTGTGTGTTAGTAATAGCAGAATAATAGTAATTAGGACACTGCTGTGGTGTCATGTGTCAGCCGCTAGATACAGTATTATACTGTGACATCACTAATATACGGGTGTGTGATAGTAATAGCAGAATAATAGTAATTAGGACACTGCTGTGGTGTCATGTGTCAGCCACTAGATACAGTATTATACTGTGACATCCCTAATATAGGGGTGTGTGGTAGTAATAGCAGAATAATAAAAATAAGCAGGACACTGCTGTGGTGTCATGTGTCAGCCGCTAGATATAGTATTATACTGTGACATCACTAATATACGGGTGTGTGATAGTAATAGCAGAATAATAGTAATTAGGACACTGCTGTGGTGTCATGTGTCAGCCGCTAGATACAGTATTATACTGTGACATCACTAATAAACGGGTGTGTGGTAGTAATTGCAGAGTAATAATAATAACCAGGACACTGCTGTGGTGTCATGTGTCAGCCGCTAGATACAGTATTATACTGTGACATCACTAATATACGGGTGTGTGATAGTAATTGCAGAATAATAATAAGCAGGACACTGCTGTGGTGTCATGTGTCAGTCGCTAGATATAATATTATACTGTGACATCACTAATATACGGGTGTGTGGTGGTAATAGCAGAATAATAATAATAAGCAGGACACTGCTGTGGTGTCATGTGTCAGCCGCTAGATACAGTATTATACTGTGACATCACTAATATACGGGTGTGTGATAGTAATAGCAGAATAATAGTAATTAGGACACTGCTGTGGTGTCATGTGTCAGCCGCTAGATACAGTATTATACTGTGACATCACTAATATACGGGTGTGTGGTAGTAATAGCAGAATAATAATAAGCAGGAGACTGCTGTGGTGTCATGTGTCAGCCGCTAGATACAGTATTATACTGTGACATCACTAATATACGGGTGTGTGGTAGTAATAGCAGAATAATAATAATAAGCAGGACACTGCTGTGGTGTCATGTGTCAGCCGCTAGATACAGTAATATACTGTGACATCACTAATATACGGGTGTGTGGTAGTAATAGCAGAGTAATAGTAATTAGGACACTGCTGTGGTGTCATGTGTCAGCCGCTAGATACAGTATTATACTGTGACATCACTAATATACGGGTGTGTGATAGTAATAGCAAAATAATAATAATAGTAATTAGGACACTGCTGTGGTGTCATGTGTCAGCCGCTAGATACAGTATTATACTGTGACATCACTAATAAACGGGTGTGTGGTAGTAATAGCAGAGTAATAATAATAACCAGGACACTGCTGTGGTGTCATGTGTCAGCCGCTAGATACAGTATTATACTGTGACATCACTAATATACGGGTGTGTGGTAGTAATAGCAGAGTAATAGTAATTAGGACACTGCTGTGGTGTCATGTGTCAGCCGCTAGATACAGTATTATACTGTGACATCACTAATATACGGGTGTGTGGTAGTAATAGCAGAATAATAATAATAAGCAGGACACTGCTGTGCTGTCATGTGTCAGCCGCTAGATACAGTATTATACTGTGACATCACTAATATACGGGTGTGTGGTAGTAATAGCAGAATAATAATAAGCAGGAGACTGCTGTGGTGTCATGTGTCAGCCGCTAGATACAGTATTATACTGTGACATCACTAATATACGGGTGTGTGGTAGTAATAGCAGAATAATAATAAGCAGGACACTGCTGTGGAGTCATGTGTCAGCCGCTAGATACAGTATTATACTGTGACATCACTAATATACGGGTGCGTGATCGTAATAGCAGAATAAAAGTAATTAGGACACTGCTGTGGTGTCATGTGTCAGCCGCTAGATACAGTATTATACTGTGACATAAGTAATATACGGGTGTGTGATAGTAATAGCAGAATAATAGTAATTAGGACACTGCTGTGGTGTCATGTGTCAGTCGATAGATACGGTATTATACTGTGACATCACTAATATACGGGTGTGTGATAGTAATAGCAGAATAATAATAAGCAGGACACTGCTGTGGTGTCATGTGTCAGCCGCTAGATACAGTATTATACTGTGACATCACTAATATACGGGTGTGTGATAGTAATAGCAGAATAATAATAATAAGCAGGACACTGCTGTGGTGTCATGTGTCAGCCGCTAGATATAGTATTATACTGTGATATCACTAATATACGGGTGTGTGATAGTAATAGCAGAATAATAGTAATTAGGACACTGCAGTGGTGTCATGTGTCAGCCGCTAGATACAGTATTATACTGTGACATCACTAATATACGGGTGTGTGATAGTAATAGCAGAATAATAATAATAAGCAGGACACTGCTGTGGTGTCATGTGTCAGCCGCTAGATACAGTATTATACTGTGATATCACTAATATACGGGTGTGTGATAGTAATAGCAGAATAATAGTAATTAGGACCCTGCTGTGGTGTCATGTGTCAGCCGCTAGATACAGTATTATACTGTGACATCACTAATATACGGGTGTGTGATAGTAAGAGCAGAATAATAATAATAAGCAGGACACTGCTGTGGTGTCATGTGTCAGCCGCTAGATACAGTATTATACTGTGATATCACTAATATACGGGTGTGTGATAGTAATAGCAGAATAATAGTAATTAGGACCCTGCTGTGGTGTCATGTGTCAGCCACTAGATACAGTATTATACTGTGACATCACTAATATACGGGTGTGTGATAGTAATAGCAGAATAATAATAATAAGCAGGACACTGCTGTGGTGTCATGTGTCAGCCGCTAGATACAGTATTATACTGTGATATCACTGTGATATCACTAATATACGGGTGTGTGATAGTAATAGCAGAATAATAGTAATTAGGACACTGCAGTGGTGTCATGTGTCAGCCGCTAGATACAGTATTATACTGTGATATCACTGTGACATCACTAATATACGGGTGTGTGATAGTAATAGCAGAATAATAGTAATTAGGACACTGCTGTGGTGTCATGTGTCAGCCGCTAGATACAGTATTATACTGTGACATCACTAATATACGGGTGTGTGATTGTAATAGCAGAGTAATAATAATAACCAGGACACTGCTGTGGTGTCATGTGTCAGCCGCTAGATACAGTATTATACTGTGACATCACTAATATAAGGGTGTGTGATAGTAATAGCAGAATAATAATAATAAGCAGGACACTGCTGTGGTGTCTTGTGTCAGCCGCTAGATACAGTATTATACTGTGACGTCTCTAATATACGGGTGTGAGGTAGTAATAGCAGAATAATAATAAGCAGGACACTGCTGTGGTGTCATGCGTCAGGCGCTAGATACAGTATTATACTGTGACCACTAATATACGGGTGTGTGATAGTAATAGTAGAATAATAATAAGCAGGACACTGCTGTGGTGTCATGTGTCAGCCGCTAGGTACAGTATTATACTGTGACATCACTAACATTCGGGTGTGTGGTAGTAATAGCAGAATAATAGTAATTAGGACACTGCTGTGGTGTCATGTGTCAGCCGCTAGATACAGTATTATACTGTGACATCACTAATATACGGGTGTGTGGTAGTAATAGCAGAATAATAATAAGCAGGACACTGCTGTGGTGTCATGTGTCAGCCGCTAGATACAGTATTATACTGTGACATCACTAATATACGGGTGTGTAATAGTAATTAGGACACTGCTGTGGTGTCATGTGTCAGCCGCTAGGTACAGTATTATACTGTGACATCACTAATATACGGGTGTGTGGTAGTAATAGCAGAATAATAATAAGCAGGACACTACTGTGGTGTCATGTGTCAGCCGCTAGATACAGTATTATACTGTGACATCACTAATATGCGGGTGTGTGATAGTAATACTAGAATAATAGTAATTAGGACACTGCTGTGGTGTCATGTGTCAGCCGCTAGATACAGTATTATACTGTGACATCACTAATATACGGGTGTGTGGTAGTAATAGCAGAATAATAATAAGCAGGACACTGCTGTGGTGTCATGTGTCAGCCGTTAGATACAGTATTATACTTTGACATCACTAATATACGGGTGTGTGATAGTAATAGCAGAATAATAGTAATGAGGACACTGCTGTGGTGTCATGTGTCAGCCGCTAGATACAGTATTATACTGTGACATCACTAATATACGGGTGTTTGGTGGTAATAGCAGAATAATAGTAATTAGGACACTGCTGTGGTGTCATGTGTCAGCCGCTAGATACAGTATTATACTGTGACATCACTAATATACGGGTGTGTGATAGTAATAGCAGAATAATAATAATAAGCAGGACACTGCTGTGGTGTCATGTGTCAGCCGCTAGATACAGTATTATACTGTGACATCACTAATATACGGGTGTGTGGTGGTAATAGCAGAATAATAATAATAAGCAGGACACTGCTGTGGTGTCATGTGTCAGCCGCTAGATACAGTATTATACTGTGACATCACTAATATACGTGTGTGTGATAGTAATAGCAGAATAATAGTAATTAGGACACTGCTGTGGTGTCATGTGTCAGCCGCTAGATACAGTATTATACTATGACATCAATAATATACGGGTGTGTGATAGTAATAGCAGAATAATAGTAATTAGGACACTGCTGTGGTGTCATGTGTCAGCCGCTAGATACAGTATTATACTGTGACATCACTTATATACGGGTGTGTGTTAGTAATAGCAGAATAATAGTAATTAGGACACTGCTATGGTGTCATGTGTCAGCCGCTAGATACAGTATTATACTGTGACATCACTAATATACGGGTGTGTGATAGTAATAGCAGAATAATAGTAATTAGGACACTGCTGTGGTGTCATGTGTCAGCCACTAGATACAGTATTATACTGTGACATCCCTAATATAGGGGTGTGTGGTAGTAATAGCAGAATAATAAAAATAAGCAGGACACTGCTGTGGTGTCATGTGTCAGCCGCTAGATATAGTATTATACTGTGACATCACTAATATACGGGTGTGTGATAGTAATAGCAGAATAATAGTAATTAGGACACTGCTGTGGTGTCATGTGTCAGCCGCTAGATACAGTATTATACTGTGACATCACTAATAAACGGGTGTGTGGTAGTAATTGCAGAGTAATAATAATAACCAGGACACTGCTGTGGTGTCATGTGTCAGCCGCTAGATACAGTATTATACTGTGACATCACTAATATACGGGTGTGTGATAGTAATTGCAGAATAATAATAAGCAGGACACTGCTGTGGTGTCATGTGTCAGTCGCTAGATATAATATTATACTGTGACATCACTAATATACGGGTGTGTGGTGGTAATAGCAGAATAATAATAATAAGCAGGACACTGCTGTGGTGTCATGTGTCAGCCGCTAGATACAGTATTATACTGTGACATCACTAATATACGGGTGTGTGATAGTAATAGCAGAATAATAGTAATTAGGACACTGCTGTGGTGTCATGTGTCAGCCGCTAGATACAGTATTATACTGTGACATCACTAATATACGGGTGTGTGGTAGTAATAGCAGAATAATAATAAGCAGGAGACTGCTGTGGTGTCATGTGTCAGCCGCTAGATACAGTATTATACTGTGACATCACTAATATACGGGTGTGTGGTAGTAATAGCAGAATAATAATAAGCAGGACACTGCTGTGGTGTCATGTGTCAGCCGCTAGATACAGTAATATACTGTGACATCACTAATATACGGGTGTGTGGTAGTAATAGCAGAGTAATAGTAATTAGGACACTGCTGTGGTGTCATGTGTCAGCCGCTAGATACAGTATTATACTGTGACATCACTAATATACGGGTGTGTGATAGTAATAGCAGAATAATAATAATAGTAATTAGGACACTGCTGTGGTGTCATGTGTCAGCCGCTAGATACAGTATTATACTGTGACATCACTAATAAACGGGTGTGTGGTAGTAATAGCAGAGTAATAATAATAACCAGGACACTGCTGTGGTGTCATGTGTCAGCCGCTAGATACAGTATTATACTGTGACATCACTAATATACGGGTGTGTGGTAGTAATAGCAGAGTAATAGTAATTAGGACACTGCTGTGGTGTCATGTGTCAGCCGCTAGATACAGTATTATACTGTGACATCACTAATATACGGGTGTGTGGTAGTAATAGCAGAATAATAATAATAAGCAGGACACTGCTGTGCTGTCATGTGTCAGCCGCTAGATACAGTATTATACTGTGACATCACTAATATACGGGTGTGTGGTAGTAATAGCAGAATAATAATAAGCAGGAGACTGCTGTGGTGTCATGTGTCAGCCGCTAGATACAGTATTATACTGTGACATCACTAATATACGGGTGTGTGGTAGTAATAGCAGAATAATAATAAGCAGGACACTGCTGTGGAGTCATGTGTCAGCCGCTAGATACAGTATTATACTGTGACATCACTAATATACGGGTGCGTGATCGTAATAGCAGAATAAAAGTAATTAGGACACTGCTGTGGTGTCATGTGTCAGCCGCTAGATACAGTATTATACTGTGACATAAGTAATATACGGGTGTGTGATAGTAATAGCAGAATAATAGTAATTAGGACACTGCTGTGGTGTCATGTGTCAGTCGATAGATACGGTATTATACTGTGACATCACTAATATACGGGTGTGTGATAGTAATAGCAGAATAATAATAAGCAGGACACTGCTGTGGTGTCATGTGTCAGCCGCTAGATACAGTATTATACTGTGACATCACTAATATACGGGTGTGTGATAGTAATAGCAGAATAATAATAATAAGCAGGACACTGCTGTGGTGTCATGTGTCAGCCGCTAGATATAGTATTATACTGTGATATCACTAATATACGGGTGTGTGATAGTAATAGCAGAATAATAGTAATTAGGACACTGCAGTGGTGTCATGTGTCAGCCGCTAGATACAGTATTATACTGTGACATCACTAATATACGGGTGTGTGATAGTAATAGCAGAATAATAATAATAAGCAGGACACTGCTGTGGTGTCATGTGTCAGCCGCTAGATACAGTATTATACTGTGATATCACTAATATACGGGTGTGTGATAGTAATAGCAGAATAATAGTAATTAGGACCCTGCTGTGGTGTCATGTGTCAGCCGCTAGATACAGTATTATACTGTGACATCACTAATATACGGGTGTGTGATAGTAAGAGCAGAATAATAATAATAAGCAGGACACTGCTGTGGTGTCATGTGTCAGCCGCTAGATACAGTATTATACTGTGATATCACTAATATACGGGTGTGTGATAGTAATAGCAGAATAATAGTAATTAGGACCCTGCTGTGGTGTCATGTGTCAGCCACTAGATACAGTATTATACTGTGACATCACTAATATACGGGTGTGTGATAGTAATAGCAGAATAATAATAATAAGCAGGACACTGCTGTGGTGTCATGTGTCAGCCGCTAGATACAGTATTATACTGTGATATCACTGTGATATCACTAATATACGGGTGTGTGATAGTAATAGCAGAATAATAGTAATTAGGACACTGCTGTGGTGTCATGTGTCAGTCGCTAGATACAGTATTATACTGTGACATCACTAATATACGGGTGTGTAATAGTAATAGCAGAGTAATAGTAATTAGGACACTGCTGTGGTGTCATGTGTCAGCCGCTAGATACAGTAATATACTGTGACATCACTAATATACGGGTGTGTGGTGGTAATAGCAGAATAATAATAAGCAGGACACTGCTGTGTTGTCATGTGTCAGTCGCTAGATACAGTATTATACTGTGACATCACTAATATACGGGTGTGTGGTGGTAATAGCAGAATAATAATAAGCAGGACACTGCTGTAGTGTCATGTGTCAGCCGCTAGATACAGTATTATACTGTAACATCACTAATATACGGGTGTGTGATAGTAATAGCAGATTAATAGTAATTAGGACACTGCTGTGGTGTCATGTGTCAGCCGCTAGATACAGTATTATACTGTGACATCACTAATATACATATACGGGTGTGTGATAGTAATAGCAGAATAATAATAGTAATTAGGACACTGCTGTGGTGTCATGTGTCAGCCGCTAGATACAGTATTATACTGTGACATCACTAATATACGGGTGTGTGATAGTAATAGCAGAATAATAATAATAAGCAGGACACTGCTGTGGTGTCATGTGTCAGCCGCTAGATACAGTATTATACTGTGACATCACTAATATATGGGTGTGTGGTAGTAATAGCAGAATAATAATAAGCAGGACACTGCTGTGGTGTCATGTGTCAGCCGCTAGATACAGTATTATACTGTGACATCACTAATATACGGGTGTGTAATAGTAATTAGGACACTGCTGTGGTGTCATGTGTCAGCTGCTAGGTACAGTATTATACTGTGACATCACTAATATACGGGTGTGTGGTAGTAATAGCAGAATAATAATAAGCAGGACACTGCTGTGGTGTCATGTGTCAGCCGCTAGATACAGTATTATACTGTGACATCACTAATATACAGGTGTGTGATAGTAATAGTAGAATAATAGTAATTAGGACACTGCTGTGGTGTCATGTGTCAGCCGTTAGATACAGTATTATACTGTGACATCACTAATATACGGGTGTGTGATAGTAATAGCAGAATAATAATAAGCAGGACTCTGCTGTGGTGTCATGTGTCAGCCGCTAGATACAGTATTATACTGTGACATCACTAATATACGGGTGTGTGATAGTAATAGTAGAATAATAGTAAGCAGGACACTGCTATGGTGTCATGTATCAGCCACTAGATTCAGTATTATACTGTGACATCACTAATATACGGGTGTGTGATAGTAATAGCAGAATAATAATAAGCAGGACACTGCTGTAGTGTCATGTGTCAGCCGCTAGATACAGTATTATACTGTAACATCACTAATATACGGGTGTGTGATAGTAATAGCAGATTAATAGTAATTAGGACACTGCTGTGGTGTCATGTGTCAGCCGCTAGATACAGTATTATACTGTGACATCACTAATATACGGGTGTGTGATAGTAATAGCAGATTAATAGTAATTAGGAGACTGCTGTGGTGTCATGTGTCAGCCGCTAGATACAGTATTATACTGTGACATCACTAATATACATATACGGGTGTGTGATAGTAATAGCAGAATAATAATAGTAATTAGGACACTGCTGTGGTGTCATGTGTCAGCCGCTAGATACAGTATTATACTGTGACATCACTAATATACGGGTGTGTGATAGTAATAGCAGAATAATAATAATAAGCAGGACACTGCTGTGGTGTCATGTGTCAGCCGCTAGATACAGTATTATACTGTGATATCACTAATATACGGGTGTGTGATAGTAATAGCAGAATAATAATAATAAGCAGGACACTGCTGTGGTGTCATGTGTCAGCCGCTAGATACGGTATTATACTGTGACATCACTAATATACGGGTGTGTGATAGTAATAGCAGAATAATAGTAATTAGGACACTGCAGTGGTGTCATGTGTCAGCCGCTAGATACAGTATTATACTGTGACATCACTAATATACGGGTGTGTGATAGTAAGAGCAGAATAATAGTAATTAGGACACTGCTGTGGTGTCATGTGTCAGCCGCTAGTTACAGTATTATACTGTGACATCACTAATATACGAGTGTGTGATAGTAATAGCAGAATAATAGTAATTAGGACACTGCTGTGGTGTCATGTGTCAGCCGCTAGATACAGTATTATACTGTGACATCACTAATATACATATACGGGTGTGTGATGGTAATAGCAGAATAATAGTAATTAGGACACTGCTGTGCTGTCATGTGTCAGCCGCTAGTTACAGTATTAAACTGTGACATCACTAATATACGAGTGTGTGATAGTAATAGCAGAATAATAGTAATTAGGACACTGCTGTGGTGTCATGTGTCAGCCGCTAGTTACAGTATTAAACTGTGACATCACTAATATACGAGTGTGTGATAGTAATAGCAGAATAATAGTAATTAGGACACTGCTGTGGTGTCATGTGTCAGCCGCTAGTTACAGTATTAAACTGTGACATCACTATTATACGAGTGTGTGATAGTAATAGCAGAATAATAGTAATTAGGACACTGCTGTGGTGTCATGTGTCAGCCGCTAGATACAGTATTATACTGTGACATCACTAATATACGGGTGTGTGATAGTAATAGCAGACTAATAATAAGCCGGACACTGCTGTGGTGTCATGTGTCAGCCGCTAGATACAGTATTATACTGTGACATCACTAATATACGGGTGTGTGATAGTAATAGCAGAATAATAATAAGCAGGACACTGCTGTGGTGTCATGTGTCAGCCGCTAGATACAGTATTATACTGTGACATCACTAATATACGGGTGTGTGGTGGTAATAGCAGAGTAATAATAATAAGCAGGACACTGCTGTGGTGTCATGTGTCAGCCGCTAGATACAGTATTATACTGTGACATCACTAATATACGGGTGTGTGATAGTAATAGCAGAATAATAGTAATTAGGACACTGCTGTGGTGTCATGTGTCAGCCGCTAGATACAGTAATATACTGTGACATCACTAATATACGGGTGTGTGGTGGTAATAGCAGAATAATAATAATAAGCAGGACACTGCTGTGGTGTCATGTGTCAGCCGCTAGATACAGTATTATACTGTGACATCACTAATATACGGGTGTGTGATAGTAGTAGCAGAATAATAGTAATTAGGACACTGCTGTGGTGTCATGTGTCAGCCGCTAGATACAGTAATATACTGTGACATCACTAATATATGGGTGTGTGGTGGTAATAGCAGAATAATAATAAGCAGGACACTGCTGTGGTGTCATGTGTCAGCCGCTAGATACAGTATTATACTGTGACATCACTAATATACGGGTGTGTGGTGGTAATAGCAGAATAATAATAAGCAGGACACTGCTGTGGTGTCATGTGTCAGCCGCTAGATACAGTATTATACTGTGACATCACTAATATACGGGTGTGTGGTGGTAATAGCAGAATAATAGTAATTAGGACACTGCTGTGGTGTCATGTGTCAGCCGCTAGATACAGTATTATACTGTGACATCACTAATATACGGGTGTGTGGTAGTAATAGCAGAATAATAATAATAAGCAGGACACTGCTGTGGTGTCATGTGTCAGCCGCTAGATACAGTATTATACTGTGACATCACTAATATACGGGTGTGTGGTGGTAATAGCAGAATAATAGTAATTAGGACACCGCTGTGGTGTCATGTGTCTGCCGTTAGATACAGTATTATACTGTGACATCACTAATATACGGGTGTGTGATAGTAATAGCAGAATAATAATAAGCAGGACACTGCTGTAGTGTCATGTGTCAGCCGCTAGATACAGTATTATACTGTGACATGACTAATATACGGGTGTGTAATAGTAATAGCAGAGTAATAGTAATTAGGACACTGCTGTGGTGTCATGTGTCAGCCGCTAGTTACAGTATTATACTGTGACATCACTGATATACGGGTGTGTGATTGTAATAGCAGAATAATAATAAGCAGGACACTGCTGTAGTGTCATGTGTCAGCCGCTAGATACAGTATTATACTGTAACATCACTAATATACGGGTGTGTGATAGTAATAGCAGAATAATAATAAGCCGGACACTGCTGTGGTGTCATGTGTCAGCCGCTAGATACAGTATTATACTGTGACATCACTAATATACGGGTGTGTGATAGTAATAGCAGATTAATAGTAATTAGGACACTGCTGTGGTGTCATGTGTCAGCCACTAGATACAGTATTATACTGTGACATCACTAATATACGGGTGTGTGATAGTAATAGCAGAATAATAATAAGCAGGACACTGCTGTAGTGTCATGTGTCAGCCGCTAGATACAGTATTATACTGTAACATCACTAATATACGGGTGTGTGATAGTAATAGCAGATTAATAGTAATTAGGACACTGCTGTGGTGTCATGTGTCAGCCGCTAGATACAGTATTATACTGTGACATCACTAATATACATATACGGGTGTGTGATAGTAATAGCAGAATAATAATAGTAATTAGGACACTGCTGTGGTGTCATGTGTCAGCTGCTAGATACAGTATTATACTGTGACATCACTAATATACGGGTGTGTGATAGTAATAGCAGAATAATAATAATAAGCAGGACACTGCTGTGGTGTCATGTGTCAGCCGCTAGATACAGTATTATACTGTGACATCACTAATATACGGGTGTGTGATAGTAATAGCAGAATAATAATAATAAGCAGGACACTGCTGTGGTGTCATGTGTCAGCTGCTAGGTACAGTATTATACTGTGACATCACTAATATACGGGTGTGTGGTAGTAATAGCAGAATAATAATAAGCAGGACACTGCTGTGGTGTCATGTGTCAGCCGCTAGATACAGTATTATACTGTGACATCACTAATATACAGGTGTGTGATAGTAATAGTAGAATAATAGTAATTAGGACACTGCTGTGGTGTCATGTGTCAGCCGTTAGATACAGTATTATACTGTGACATCACTAATATACGGGTGTGTGATAGTAATAGCAGAATAATAGTAATTAGGACACTGCTGTGGTGTCATGTGTCAGCCGCTAGATACAGTATTATACTGTGACATCACTAATATACGGGTGTGTGGTGGTAATAGCAGAATAATAATAATAAGCAGGACACTGCTGTGGTGTCATGTGTCAGCCGCTAGATACAGTATTATACTGTGACATAAGTAATATACGGGTGTGTGATAGTAATAGCAGAATAATAATAAGCAGGACACTGCTGTGGTGTCATGTGTCTGCCGCTAGATACAGTATTATACTGTGACATCACTAATATACGGGTGTGTGGTGGTAATAGCAGAATAATAATAAGCAGGACACTGCTGTGGTGTCATGTGTCTGCCGCTAGATACAGTATTATACTGTGACATCACTAATATACGGGTGTGTGGTGGTAATAGCAGAATAATAGTAATTAGGACACTGCTGTTGTGTCATGTGTCAGTCGCTAGATATAGTATTATACTGTGACATCACTAATATACGGGTGTGTGGTGGTAATAGCAGAATAATAATAAGCAGGACACTGCTGTGTTGTCATGTGTCTGCCGCTAGATACAGTATTATACTGTGACATCACTAATATACGGGTGTGTGGTGGTAATAGCAGAATAATAATAAGCAGGACACTGCTGTGTTGTCATGTGTCAGCCGCTAGATACAGTATTATACTGTGACATCACTTATATACGGGTGTGTGGTGGTAATAGCAGAATAATAGTAATTAGGACACCGCTGTGGTGTCATGTGTCTGCCGTTAGATACAGTATTATACTGTGACATGACTAATATACGGGTGTGTAATAGTAATAGCAGAGTAATAGTAATTAGGACACTGCTGTGGTGTCATGTGTCAGCCGCTAGATACAGTATTATACTGTGACCTCACTAATATACGGGTGTGTGATTGTAATAGCAGAATAATAATAAGCAGGACACTGCTGTGGTGTCATGTGTCAGCCAATAGATACAGTATTATACTGTGACATCACTAATATACGGGTGTGTGATAGTAATAGCAGAATAATAATAAGCAGGACACTGCTGTAGTGTCATGTGTCAGCCGCTAGATACAGTATTATACTGTGACATCACTTATATACGGGTGTGTGATAGTAATAGCAGATTAATAGTAATTAGGACACTGCTGTGGTGTCATGTGTCAGCCGCTAGATACAGTATTATACTGTGACATCACTAATATACATATACGGGTGTGTGATAGTAATAGCAGAATAATAATAGTAATTAGGACACTGCTGTGGTGTCATGTGTCAGCCGCTAGATACAGTATTATACTGTGACATCACTAATATACGGGTGTGTGATAGTAATAGCAGACTAATAATAAGCCGGACACTGCTGTGGTGTCATGTGTCAGCCGCTAGATACAGTATTATACTGTGACATCACTAATATACGGGTGTGTGATAGTAATAGCAGACTAATAATAAGCCGGACACTGCTGTGGTGTCATGTGTCAGCCGCTAGATACAGTATTATACTGTGACATCACTAATATACGGGTGTGTGATAGTAATAGCAGAATAATAATAAGCAGGACACTGCTGTGGTGTCATGTGTCAGCCGCTAGATACAGTAATATACTGTGACATCACTAATATACGGGTGTGTGGTGGTAATAGCAGAATAATAATAAGCAGGACACTGCTGTGGTGTCATGTGTCAGCCGCTAGATACAGTATTATACTGTGACATCACTAATATACGGGTGTGTGGTGGTAATAGCAGAATAATAATAAGCAGGACACTGCTGTGGTGTCATGTGTCAGCCGCTAGATACAGTATTATACTGTGACATCACTAATATACGGGTGTGTGGTGGTAATAGCAGAATAATAGTAATTAGGACACCGCTGTGGTGTCATGTGTCTGCCGTTAGATACAGTATTATACTGTGACATCACTAATATACGGGTGTGTGATTGTAATAGCAGAATAATAATAAGCAGGACACTGCTGTGGTGTCATGTGTCAGCCAATAGATACAGTATTATACTGTGACATCACTAATATACGGGTGTGTGATAGTAATAGCAGAATAATAATAAGCAGGACACTGCTGTAGTGTCATGTGTCAGCCGCTAGATACAGTATTATACTGTGACATGACTAATATACGGGTGTGTGATAGTAATAGCAGAATAATAATAAGCAGGACACTGCTGTGGTGTTATGTGTTAGCCGCTAGATACAGTATTATACTGTGACATCACTAATATACGGGTGTGTGATTGTAATAGCAGAATAATAATAAGCAGGACACTGCTGTGGTGTCATGTGTCAGCCACTAGATACAGTATTATACTGTGACATCACTAATATATGGGTGTGTGATAGTAATAGCAGAATAATAATAAGCAGGACACTGCTGTAGTGTCATGTGTCAGCCGCTAGATACAGTATTATACTGTGACATCACTAATATACGGGTGTGTGGTAGTAATAGCAGAGTAATAATAATAAGCAGGACACTGCTGTAGTGTCATGTGTCAGCCGCTAGATACAGTATTATACTGTGACATCACTAATATACGGGTGTGTGATTGTAATAGCAGAATAATAATAAGCAGGACACTGCTGTAGTGTCATGTGTCAGCCGCTAGATACAGTATTATACTGTAACATCACTAATATACGGGTGTGTGATAGTAATAGCAGATTAATAGTAATTAGGACACTGCTGTGGTGTCATGTGTCAGCCGCTAGATACAGTATTATACTGTGACATCACTAATATACATATACGGGTGTGTGATAGTAATAGCAGAATAATAATAGTAATTAGGACACTGCTGTGGTGTCATGTGTCAGCCGCTAGATACAGTATTATACTGTGACATCACTAATATACGGGTGTGTGATAGTAATAGCAGAATAATAATAATAAGCAGGACACTGCTGTGGTGTCATGTGTCAGCCGCTAGATACAGTATTATACTGTGACATCACTAATATACGGGTGTGTAATAGTAATTAGGACACTGCTGTGGTGTCATGTGTCAGCTGCTAGGTACAGTATTATACTGTGACATCACTAATATACGGGTGTGTGATAGTAATAGCAGAATAATAATAAGCAGGACACTGCTGTGGTGTCATGTGTCAGCCGCTAGATACAGTATTATACTGTGACATCACTAATATACAGGTGTGTGATAGTAATAGTAGAATAATAGTAATTAGGACACTGCTGTGGTGTCATGTGTCAGCCGCTAGATACAGTATTATACTGTGACATCACTAATATACGGGTGTGTGATAGTAATAGCAGAATAATAGTAATTAGGACTCTGCTGTGGTGTCATGTGTCAGCCGCTAGATACAGTATTATACTGTGACATCACTAATATACGGGTGTGTGATAGCAATAGCAGAATAATAGTAATTAGGACACTGCTGTGGTGTCATGTGTCAGCCGCTAGATACAGTATTATACTGTGACATCACTAATATACGGGTGTGTGGTAGTAATAGCAGAATAATAATAAGCAGGAGACTGCTGTGGTGTCATGTGTCAGCCGCTAGATACAGTATTATACTGTGACATCACTAATATACGGGTGTGTGTTAGTAATAGCAGAATAATAATAATAAGCAGGATACTGCTGTGGTGTCATGTGTCAGCCGCTAGATACAGTATTATACTGTGACATCACTAATATACGGGTGTGTGGTAGTAATAGCAGAGTAATAGTAATTAGGACACTGCTGTGCTGTCATGTGTCAGCCGCTAGATACAGTATTATACTGTGACATCACTAATATACGGGTGTGTGGTAGTAATAGCAGAGTAATAGTAATTAGGACACTGCTGTGCTGTCATGTGTCAGCCGCTAGATACAGTATTATACTGTGACATCACTAATATACGGGTGTGTAATAGTAATAGCAGAGTAATAGTAATTAGGACACTGCTGTGGTGTCATGTGTCAGCCGCTAGATACAGTAATATACTGTGACATGACTAATATACGGGTGTGTGATAGTAATAGCAGAATAATAATAAGCAGGACACTGCTGTGGTGTCATGTGTCAGCCGCTAGATACAGTATTATACTGTGACATCACTAATATACGGGTGTGTGGTAGTAATAGCAGAGTAATAATAATAACCAGGACACTGCTGTGGTGTCATGTGTCAGCCGCTAGATACAGTATTATACTGTGACATCACTAATATACGGGTGTGTGGTAGTAATAGCAGAGTAATAGTAATTAGGACACTGCTGTGCTGTCATGTGTCAGCCGCTAGATACAGTATTATACTGTGACATCACTAATATACGGGTGTGTAATAGTAATAGCAGAGTAATAGTAATTAGGACACTGCTGTGGTGTCATGTGTCAGCCGCTAGATACAGTAATATACTGTGACATCACTAATATACGGGTGTGTGATAGTAATAGCAGAATAATAATAAGCAGGACACTGCTGTGGTGTCATGTGTCAGCCGCTAGATACAGTATTATACTGTGACATCACTAATATACGGGTGTGTGGTAGTAATAGCAGAATAATAGTAATTAGGACACTGCTGTGTTGTCATGTGTCAGCCGCTAGATACAGTATTATACTGTGACATCACTAATATACGGGTGTGTGGTGGTAATAGCAGAATAATAGTAATTAGGACACTGCTGTGGTGTCATGTGTCAGCCGCTAGATA
Organism: Taudactylus pleione; assembly: GCA_031769625.1. NCBI lineage: Eukaryota > Metazoa > Chordata > Amphibia > Anura > Myobatrachidae > Taudactylus > Taudactylus pleione. The sequence goes on from JAUIMM010000831.1 coordinate 479,994, forward strand.
CAGTATTATACTGTGACATGACTAATATACGGGTGTGTAATAGTAATAGCAGAGTAATAGTAATTAGGACACTGCTGTGGTGTCATGTGTCAGCCGCTAGATACAGTATTATACTGTAACATCACTAATATACGGGTGTGTGATAGTAATAGCAGAATAATAATAGTAATTAGGACACTGCTGTGGTGTCATGTGTCAGCCGCTAGATACAGTATTATACTGTGACATCACTAATATACGGGTGTGTGATAGTAATAGCAGAATAATAATAAGCAGGACACTGCTGTAGTGTCATGTGTCAGCCGCTAGATACAGTATTATACTGTGACATCACTAATATACGGGTGTGTGATAGTAATAGCAGAATAATAATAATAAGCAGGACACTGCTGTGGTGTCATGTGTCAGCCGCTAGATACAGTATTATACTGTGACATCACTAATATACGGGTGTGTGATAGTAATAGCAGAATAATAGTAATTAGGACACTGCTGTGGTGTCATGTGTCAGCCGCTAGATACAGTATTATACTGTGACATCACTAATATACGGGTGTGTGGTAGTAATAGCAGAATAATAGTAATTAGGACACTGCTGTGGTGTCATGTGTCAGCCGCTAGATACAGTATTATACTGTGACATCACTAATATACGGGTGTGTGGTAGTAATAGCAGAGTAATAATAATAACCAGGACACTGCTGTGGTGTCATGTGTCAGCCGCTAGATACAGTATTATACTGTGACATCACTAATATACGGGTGTGTAATAGTAATAGCAGAGTAATAGTAATTAGGACACTGCTGTGGTGTCATGTGTCAGCCGCTAGATACGGTATTATACTGTGACATCACTAATATACGGGTGTGTAATAGTAATAGCAGAATAATAATAAGCAGGACACTGCTGTGGTGTCATGTGTCAGCCGCTAGATACAGTATTATACTGTGACATCACTAATATACGGGTGTGTGGTGGTAATAGCAGAATAATAATAAGCAGGACACTGCTGTGGTGTCATGTGTCAGCCGCTAGATACAGTATTATACTGTGACATCACTAATATACGGGTGTGTAATAGTAATAGCAGAGTAATAATAAGCAGGACACTGCTGTGGTGTCATGTGTCAGCCGCTAGATACAGTATTATACTGTGACATCACTAATATACGGGTGTGTGATAGTAATAGCAGAGTAATAGTAATTAGGACACTGCTGTGGTGTCATGTGTCAGCCGCTAGATACAGTATTATACTGTGACATCACTAATATACGGGTGTGTGATATTATTATTCTGCTATTACTAATAAGCAGGACACTGCTGTGGTGTCATGTGTCAGCTGCTAGATACAGTATTATACTGTGACATCACTAATATACGGGTGTGTGATAGTAATAGCAGAGTAATAGTAATTAGGACACTGCTGTGGTGTCATGTGTCAGCCGCTAGATACAGTATTATACTGTGACATCAGTAATATACGGGTGTGTGATAGTAATAGCAGAATAATAATAATAAGCAGGACACTGCTGTGGTGTCATGTGTCAGCCGCTAGATACAGTATTATACTGTGACATCACTAATATACGAGTGTGTGATAGTAATAGCAGAATAATAGTAATTAGGACACTGCTGTGGTGTCATGTGTCAGCCGCTAGATACAGTATTATACTGTGACATCACTAATATACGGGTGTGTGATAGTAATAGCAGAATAATAATAATAAGCAGGACACTACTGTGGTGTCATGTGTCAGCCGCTAGATACAGTATTATACTGTGACATCACTAATATACGAGTGTGTGATAGTAATAGCAGAATAATAGTAATTAGGACACTGCTGTGGTGTCATGTGTCAGCCGCTAGATACAGTATTATACTGTGACATAAGTAATATACGGGTGTGTGATAGTAATAGCAGAGTAATAATAAGCAGGACACTGCTGTGGTGTCATGTGTCAGCCGCTAGATACAGTATTATACTGTGACATCACTAATATACGGGTGTGTGATAGTAATAGCAGAATAATAATAATAAGCAGGACACTGCTGTGGTGTCATGTGTCAGCCGCTAGATACAGTATTATACTGTGATATCACTAATATACGGGTGTGTGATAGTAATAGCAGAATAATAGTAATTAGGACACTGCTGTGGTGTCATGTGTCAGTCGATAGATACGGTATTATACTGTGACATCACTAATATACGGGTGTGTGATAGTAATAGCAGAATAATAATAAGCAGGACACTGCTGTGGTGTCATGTGTCAGCCGCTAGATACAGTATTATACTGTGACATCACTAATATACGGGTGTGTGATAGTAATAGCAGAATAATAGTAATTAGGACACTGCTGTTGTGTCATGTGTCAGCCGCTAGATACAATATTATACTGTGACATCACTAATATACGGGTGTGTGATAGTAATAGCAGAATAATAATAAGCAGGACACTGCTGTGGTGTCATGTGTCAGCCGCTAGATACAGTATTATACTGTGACATCACTAATATACGGGTGTGTGATAGTAATAGCAGAATAATAATAATAAGCAGGACACTGCTGTGGTGTCATGTGTCAGCCGCTAGATACAGTATTATACTGTGATATCACTAATATACGGGTGTGTGATAGTAATAGCACAATAATAGTAATTAGGACACTGCTGTGGTGTCATGTGTCAGCCGCTAGATACAGTATTATACTGTGACATCACTAATATACGGGTGTGTGATAGTAATAGCAGAATAATAGTAATTAGGACACTGCTGTGGTGTCATGTGTCAGCCGCTAGATACCGTATTATACTGTGACATCACTAATATACGGGTGTGTGATAGTAATAGCAGAATAATAGTAATTAGAACACTGCTGTGGTGTCATGTGTCAGCCGCTAGATACCGTATTATACTGTGATATCACTAATATACGGGTGTGTAATAGTAATAGCAGAATAATAATAATATGCAGGACACTGCTGTGGTGTCATGTGTCAGCTGCTAGATACAGTATTATACTGTGACATCACTAATATACATATACGGGTGTGTGATGGTAATAGCAGAATAATAATAATAAGCAGGACACTGCTGTGGTGTCATGTGTCAGCCGCTAGATACAGTATTATACTGTGACATCACTAATATACGGGTGTGTGATAGTAATAGCAGAGTAATAATAATATGCAGGACACTGCTGTGGTGTCATGTGTCAGCTGCTAGATACAGTATTATACTGTGACATCACTAATATACGGGTGTGTGATAGTAATAGCAGAGTAATAATAATATGCAGGAGACTGCTGTGGTGTCATGTGTCAGCCGCTAGATACCGTATTATACTGTGACATCACTAATATACGGGTGTGTAATAGTAATAGCAGAATAATAATAATATGCAGGACACTGCTGTGGTGTCATGTGTCAGCTGCTAGATACAGTATTATACTGTGACATCACTAATATACATATACGGGTGTGTGATGGTAATAGCAGAATAATAATAATAAGCAGGACACTGCTGTGGTGTCATGTGTCAGCCGCTAGATACAGTATTATACTGTGACATCACTAATATACGGGTGTGTGATAGTAATAGCAGAGTAATAATAATAAGCAGGACACTGCTGTGGTGTCATGTGTCAGCTGCTAGATACAGTATTATACTGTGACATCACTAATATATGGGTGTGTGATAGTAATAGCAGAGTAATAATAATAAGCAGGACACTGCTGTGGTGTCATGTATCAGCCGCTAGATACAGTATTATACTGTGACATCACTAATATACGGGTGTGTGATAGTAATAGCAGAATAATAATAAGCAGGACACTGCTGTGGTGTCATGTATCAGCCGCTAGATACAGTATTATACTGTGACATCACTAATATACGGGTGTGTGATAGTAATAGCAGAATAATAATAATAAGCAGGACACTGCTGTGGTGTCATGTGTCAGCCGCTAAATACAGTATTATACTGTGACATCACTAATATACGGGTGTGTAATAGTAATAGCAGAGTAATAATAAGCAGGACACTGCTGTTTTGTCATGTGTCAGCCGCTAGATACAGTATTATACTGTGACATCACTAATATACGGGTGTGTAATAGTAATAGCAGAGTAATAATAAGCAGGACACTGCTGTGGTGTCATGTGTCAACCGCTAGATACAGTATTATACTGTGACATCACTAATATACGGGTGTGTGATATTATTATTCTGCTATTACTAATAAGCAGGACACTGCTGTGGTGTCATGTGTCAGCTGCTAGATACAGTATTATACTGTGACATCACTAATATACGGGTGTGTGGTGGTAATAGCAGAATAATAATAATAAGCAGGACACTGCTGTGGTGTCATGTGTCAGCCGCTAGATACATTATTATTCTGTGACATCACTAATATACGGGTGTGTGATAGTAATAGCAGAATCATAGTAATTAGGACACTGCTGTGGTGTCATGTGTCAGCCGCTAGATACAGTATTATACTGTGACATCACTAATATACGGGTGTGTGATAGTAATAGCAGAATAATAATAATAATATGCAGGACACTGCTGTGGTGTCATGTGTCAGCCGCTAGATACAGTATTATACTGTGACATCACTAATATACGGGTGTGTGGTAGTAATAGCAGAATAATAATAATATGCAGGACACTGCTGTGGTGTCATGTGTCAGCCGCTAGATACAGTATTATACTGTGACATCACTAATATACGGGTGTGTGATAGTAATAGCAGAGTAATAATAATAAGCAGGACACTGCTGTGGTGTCATGTGTCAGCCGCTAGATATAGTATTATACTGTGACATCACTAATATACGGGTGTGTGATAGTAATAGCGGAATAATAATAAGCAGGACACTGCTGTGGTGTCATGTGTCAGCCGCTAGATACAGTATTATACTGTGACATCTCTAATATACGGGTGTGTGATAGTAATAGCGGAATAATAATAAGCAGGACACTGCTGTGGTGTCATGTGTCAGCCGCTAGATACAGTATTATACTGTGACATCACTAATATACGGGTGTGTAGTAGTAATAGCAGAATAATAATAATAAGCAGGACACTGCTGTGGTGTCATGTGTCAGCCGCTAGATACAGTATTATACTGTGACATCACTAATATACGGGTGTGTGATAGTAATAGCAGAATAATAATAATAAGCAGGACACTGCTGTGGTGTCATGTGTCAGCCCCTAGATATTGTATTATACTGTGACATCACTAATATACTGGTGTGTGATAGTAATAGCGGAATAATAATAATAAGCAGGACACTGCTGTGGTGTCATGTGTCAGCCCCTAGATATTGTATTATACTGTGACATCACTAATATACTGGTGTGTGATAGTAATAGCGGAATAATAATAAGCAGGACACTGCTGTGGTGTCATGTGTCAGCCGCTAGATACAGTATTATACTGTGACATCACTAATATACGGGTGTGTGGTAGTAATAGCAGAATAATAATAATAAGCAGGACACTGCTGTGGTGTCATGTGTCAGCCGCTAGATATAGTATTATACTGTGACATCACTAATATACGGGTGTGTGATAGTAATAGCGGAATAATAATAAGCAGGACACTGCTGTGGTGTCATGTGTCAGCCGCTAGATACAGTATTATACTGTGACATCACTAATATACGTGTGTGTGATAGTAATAGCAGAATAATAATAAGCAGGACACTGCTGTGGTGTCATGTGTCAGCCGCTAGATACAGCATTATACTGTGACATCACTAATATTCGTGTGTGTGATAGTAATAGCAGAATAATAATAAGCAGGACACTGCTGTGGTGTCATGTGTCAGCCGCTAGATACAGTATTATACTGTGACATCACTAATATACGGGTGTGTGATAGTAATAGCAGAATAATAATAAGCAGGACACTTGGGAAGTTCAGCTTCTTCCCCTGGTGGTAGCGGCTCTGCCCCCTCAGATGTCACATGTTCGGGGGGCAGTGCCAGCACAGGGTGCACTGTTGATTGGCTACAACCCTGGGCCTTGGGACCACATGTAGGGCCCTGAAAATATAACCTGTTGGCAGGGGTATAGATATCTGGCCTGGAGAAAGGGGTGTGGTCTAACCATGGGAGGCGTGGCCACGCCCCATATGGGAGAAACTTTTTTTTTGCAGTGCTGTGTGTTGGGGAGAGGGGCACTGTGAACCCCTTAGCCCGGTGCAAATCCTGGTGCGGGGACGTGGTCAATGTGATCTCCCCCCCCCTACCAGCAGGGAAGACTGCTCCCGCTCATTAGCTGTCCCCCACTGCAGCCCAGCACACAGCAGCATGTGCTGGGCTGCTGACAGGTGGGGGGAGGGGGGTTGGCGTTGGACCTGGGCCCCCACCGGGCCCCTCCAACAAGCCTGGGTCCAGGTTATTAGTACCCGCCCCCCCTTCTGCGCCCCTGACCGATGGCCAAAGGAAATCATGGTTGTACGAGGGTGAAATAAAGTAACAATACACATATATAGGATACATAATGAAATCATTCCATAGCCTGCACTCTCATCAATAAACTTGACGTTCAATATTTGGAGTGCAGTCCTCAAACCATATAATATGGCAAAATATACATCCAAATGTCTTTCCCAGGTGTGGAAAATGACAGAGGGCACATAGTGTATATATTCCTGCTGACCCGCTGACTATATTCTCATACGATGTATGGGTTGAACCTAAGCTTAGAGATAGACGCGGGGCCTGTGTCAGAGACGAACGCTATTGCCGTTGCTGAGACTTTGTACGCAGAGGATATGTGACACCAGGATATAAAGGCGCCCAAACAAATCCAAGCATCTGCATACACTAATACACAGCCGCATACACAGATCCTTCAGCAATCGTCCTCCGGAGTTACCCTATGGTCGCCGGAGCCATGTTTTGTGCGTACAGGATGGTAAGCGCAGGCAGTGCACGCCCCGGAAATGGTTGCCGCATGCCTGTGTTTTTAGCGGTATATTGAGTCACCTCCCCCAAACGCCCCTTAACTGTCAGTCACTGTGACTAAATGTCGCTGCTTGCAACTATGGTAATGGACTTTGACACATACACAATGCGACTCACATGCGCAGATAGCCGATAATCACTCAACTGCGATAACACCGGCGTAACGTACTTCTCTGAATCCGGCTCACAGACCGGGGGAGGAGAACCACAGTAATTAGTTGTGTAACTATGACCGATTTCTTCTCTCTCGCAGGAACAGGACAGTAAGAAGATCTCGCAGTTGCCGCCATCTTGGGTTCTGCCCATTGTGATAACGGCAAAAGGTTTGTAGCTGGCACTGAGGGTCTCTGGGAGTATTTGCAGAACAGTACACTAGCATTTTATAGGTTGGTTAAATGGCATCCATTGCGGCATGGGACGATCCTGTGTGGGCTGATGCGTGATCTGCGCTAGAGGACAGGCACATTCATGCTGCTATGGGGCCTAGTAACATCATTCTGGCTGTAAATCGACTGTTTAACGCATTTAAAGAAGATTTACGTTTCTCCCCTATTTAAGAGGGCTAGAAAGCAGGAGATATCGGAGATAAACTGAGGGAACCAGTCCTATAGTGTTCTGTGGAGACAACGCTATTGAGCTATTTAATAAGCCCCAGAAAATGGAGCTTTCTTAGCCCGTCCATTAATGAACACCTCCTGAGGAGCTCTAGTGCCATGGGGACACCTCCTGAGGAGCTCTAGTGCCATGGGGACACCTCCTGAGGAGCTCTAGTGCCATGGGGACACCTCCTGAGGAGCTCTAGTGCCATGGGGACACCTCCTGAGGAGCTCTAGTGCCATGGGGACACCTCCTGAGGAGCTCTATTGCCATGGGGACGCCTCCTGAGGAGCTCTAGTGCCATGGGGACGCCTCCTGAGGAGCTCTAGTGCCATGGGGACGCCTCCTGAGGAGCTCTAGTGCCATGGGGACGCCTCCTGAGGCGCTCTAGTGCCATGGGGACGCCTCCTGAGGAGCTCTAATGCCATGGGGAGGCCTCCTGAGGAGCTCTAGTGCCATGGGGACGCCTCCTGAGGCGCTCTAGTGCCATGGGGACGCCTCCTGAGGCGCTCTAGTGCCATGGGGACGCCTCCTGAGGAGCTCTAGTGCCATGGGGACGCCTCCTGAGGAGCTCTAGTGCCATGGGGACGCCTCCTGAGGAGCTCTAGTGCCATGGGGACGCCTCCTGAGGAGCTCTAGTGCCATGGGGACGCCTCCTGAGGAGCTCTAGTGCCATGGGGACGCCTCCTGAGGAGCTCTAGTGCCATGGGGACGCCTCCTGAGGAGCTCTAGTGCCATGGGGACGCCTCCTGAGGAGCTCTAGTGCCATGGGGACGCCTCCTGAGGAGCTCTAGTGCCATGGGGACACCTCCTGATGCCTCTCCACTGGCTGGAGCTCTTCCCAATGCACATGGCAACTGTTCCAAACATTTACTAATTGCTGGGACGGGCTCTAATTGGAGCTCATGTCCTGACATTGGACCCTTGATCAGTTGCCCAGAAAACACAAATCACCAGGTTACGTGGCGATAGTGTTTCTGATTTCTGGCTCTTAGCGTAGTTCTTAGAGAAGCCACCAGGTACATTGGGGCCTATTACTAACTACATGAGGAAATAAATAACGACCCCTCAGAGTGAAGTACTGATGTATTGTTGGTCCTTCCCTGTGACCTATAACTCAATCAGCGCAGGCCAGCGGACTGCTGCCATCCTCTCAGGTTTCGCCATGAGACAGAAGCCAGCGTGTGACATCCTGTACAAGGTTTTACAAACACGCGGGAGGAGGGGCACCTGAGGTATACCCAGCTATGGCACCAGGACTTATCCCACTGCTATAATCAGGTCATTGTGAGGAGGGGCACCTGACCCAGGGCACATGAGGTATACCCAACTATGGCACCAGGACTTATCCCACCGCTATAATCAGGTCATTATGAGGAGGGGCACCTGACCCAGGGCATGAGGTATACCCAGCTATGGCACCAGGACTTATCCCACCGCTATAATCAGGTCATTGTGAGGAGGGGCACCTGACCCAGGGCACATGAGGTATACCCAGCTATGGCACCAGGACTTATCCCACCGCTGTAATCAGGTCATTGTGAGGAGGGGCACCTGAGCCAGGGCACATGAGGTATACCCAGCTATGGCACCAGGACTTATCCTACCGCTATAATCAGGTCATTGTGAGGAGGATGCCCAGATAACTACCCTCTGAGGTTCCACTACTATTACCATGCCGCAACCTAGATAGTAATCCTGTCCACACACTCTCCCAGTATATGGTGGGGCGCACTCCCTTCCTTCTAGAGTAGCCGGGGTCCGTGGACAGTCTCCATGCTGCCCCCACCCCCCTCTTGCCAGCACATGAGCTGAGTAGACTCTGGAACTGCCACTCTACCACACATACGCAGATCTCCAGGAAAATGTCACTGGCGCCATTTTCCCGGTGATTTTTGCACCCACTGGTGGAGAGGTAAGTATAGTCTATGGGTGCAGGGTGTGCAGTGTGACCCTGCTAATCCCAGGGGTCCGTGTGCACCGCACACCCTGCACCCATTATAGATACACCCAGGTTCCATGACATGATGTAACATGAACATGAGGAAAAGGACTGATATAGGAGAGGGTGTGAGAGCTCAGACCAGTGCGGTATCGGTGCCCCCTCCCCTTCCAGCGCCATCCCCTGACATCCCTCACCCAGTGCGGTATTGGTGCCCCCTCCCAGCGCCATCCCCTGACATCCCTCACCCAGTGCGGTATCCGTGCCCCCTCCCCTCCCAGCGCCGTCCCCTGACATCACTCACCCAGTGCGGTATCCGTGCCCCCTCCCCTCCCAGCGCCGTCCCCTGACATCCCTCACCCAGTGCGGTATCGGTGCCCCCTCCCCTCCCAGCACCATCCCCTGACATCCCTCACCCAGTGCGGTATCGGTGCCCCCTCCCCTCCCAGCACCATCCCCTGACATCACTCACCCAGTGCGGTATCCGTGCCCCCTCCCCTCACAGCGCCGTCCCCTGACATCCCTCACCCAGTGCGGTATCCGTGCCCCCTCCCCTCCCAGCACCATCCCCTGACATCCCTCACCTAGTGCGGTATCGGTGCCCCGTTCCCTCCCAGCACCGTCCCCTGACATCCCTCACCCAGTGTGGTATCGGTGCCCCCCTCCCCTCCCAGCGCCATCCCCTGACATCACTCACCCAGTGCGGTATCGGTGCCCCCTCCCCTCCCAGCACCGTCCCCTGACATCCCTCACCCAGTGCGGTATCTGTGCCCCCTCCCCTCCCAGCACCGTCCCCTGACATCCCTCACCCAGTGTGGTATCGGTGCCCCCTCCCCTCCCAGCACCATCCCCTGACATCCCTCACCTAGTGCGGTATCGGTGCCCCGTTCCCTCCCAGCACCGTCCCCTGACATCCCTCACCCAGTGTGGTATCGGTGCCCCCTCCCCTCCCAGCACCGTCCCCTGACATCCCCCACCCAGCGTGGTATCGGTGCCCCCTCCCCTCCCAGCACCGTCCCCTGACATCCCTCACCCAGTGCGGTATCGGTGCCCCCTCCCCTCCCAGCACCGTCCCCTGACATCCCTCACCCAGCGCGGTATCGGTGCCCCCTCCCCTCCCAGCGCCGTCCCCTGACATCCCTCACCCAGTGCGTTATCGGTGCCCCCTCCCCTCCCAGCACCGTCCCCTGACATCCCTCACCCAGAGCGGTATCCGTGCCCCCTCCCCTCCCAGCACCGTCCCCTGACATCCCTCACCCAGCGCGGTATCGGTGCCCCCTCCCCTCCCAGCGCCGTCCCCTGACATCCCTCACCCAGTGCACATGACATCATAACGTCACAGATGAGGCCGGGAGCAGGAAGCTGGGCAGACGAGCCACTGATTCCAGGCACCCCAAAAGCTGGGGACAGGTGCCACCGCCAGGTATCACACTGATCTCAGTACCGCCCTGGCTCATACTTCTTCCTGCTTTATACTCTCTTTTTACATTTCATCTGAATTACCAAAATCACAAATAAACACATCAGAAGCAAATTTATTGTTTCCCTCTTCAGAGAGCAACATAAAGTTAATATGAATAATTTGGAAGTCATTGTTTTATTAGGCGGTCCTAGGAAATGCAGCCGGTGCATCACATATTGTGCTATACGGCTGCTAGCCGGTACTCAGCGTTACATGACTGACAGTACTGTGTCGTCGTCCCCCAGAGTTTGAGTCTCGCTGTCCCCAAGGGAAGAAGCTTGTACAATACAAGAAGGCAAAGCTGGAGAAGTGGGCTCCGTACCTGCAGCCGGATGGGCAGGTTTCCCGCCTCACTCTGTACCAAGACACACAATGTAAGTAACCAGACGTGACCACAAGATGGAGATAGACCATCATTTACTTACTAAGCTGTCTCCTCGTGTGTAGGCTCCCAGGAGCTGGAAGTCCAGGACTGGTTTGAGAACCGCCTGGACAAACTGGCCATGAGACAGCAGCAGAAGAAAGAGGCCAGGCTGACCACTGATTCCTTCTCTCCAGGACGAGGCGATGCTCTGAGGGGTAATGACTAATGTAGGAATGTTGGGCTCCATCAGAGCTGGGTCACTGTGATTACATGTCTTCATCTCCTTTCAGTGCACACCTATCTCGCCCTGCCCCCGGAAACTGAGCGCACTATGCAGTTTTACAGTGAGGCTCGTCTGGACGGACTACAGAGATGTGAGGAGAAACCAAAGGAGATGACCCAGACCTTCCAAGGCCGACAGGACTTCCTTTATTACAGGCACACCGTGTTTGGGAAAAGACCAAAGAAGGTGGCAATAGCTGGAGGACCTACAGAAATCAATCCAAGACCAATACTGGTACTGACCGCACAGTTTCCATAATCTATAAGAGGCAGCATGCTCAGTGTACTTCTATAGTCACCTTATTACATGGAGTCACCACCTACTGGGCAGATATGAATATTCATGAGTATAATGAGATAGGGAACAGCCCATGTACTGGCAGGAGCATGCTCAGTGTACTTCTATAGTCACCTTATTACATGGAGTCACCACCTACTGGGCAGATATGAATATTCATGAGTATAATGAGATGGGGAACAGCCCATGTACTGGCAGAAGCATGCTCAGTGTACTTCTATAGTCACCTTATTACATGGAGTCACCACCTACTGGGCAGATATGAATATTCATTATAATGAGATAGGGAACAGCCCATGTACTGGCAGGAGCATGCTCAGTGTACTTCTATAGTCACCTTATTACATGGAGTCACCACCTACTGGGCAGATATGAATATTCATGAGTATAATGAGATAGAGAACAGCCCATGTACTGGCAGGAGCATGCTCAGTGTCCTTCTATAGTCTCCTTATTACATGGAGTCACCACCTACTGGGCAGATATGAATATTCATGAGTATAATGAGATAGAGAACAGCCCATGTACTGGCAGGAGTGAGGTAGGTAAAGGGGGACCGGTTAGAGAGTGAGGTAGGTAAAGGGGGACCGGTTAGAGAGTGAGGTAGGTAAAGGGGGACCGGTTAGAGAGTGAGGTAGGTAAAGGGGGACCGGTTAGAGAGTGAGGTAGGTAAAGGGGGACCGGTTAGAGAGTGAGGTAGGTAAAGGGGGACCGGTTAGAGAGTGAGGTAGGTAAAGGGGGACCGGTTAGAGAGTGAGGTAGGTAAAGGGGGACCGGATAGGGAGTGAGGTAGGTAAAGAGGGAAGAGATTGATGGAAAAGAGGAGAAATAATGAGAGGTGAGGGGGAATGAGGTGGTAACAAGGATGAGGTGTGAGTTGCTAATATTGAGCCCAGCACCATAAGTCATTTCAAAAGATATTTGATAAGCCACAATATACCATCGTGTTCCCCCTGGAAGAAGGTGTTTCTGGGTGCCAAGCAGCAATGGCTGATGCTATGTATATTTGCTGCTCTATGCCACTTACTCTACGCTAGTTTTGCACGTCCATGCACTATTTTCTGCACTTTTTGTGAACTGATGGCTCTGGTTTTTGATGTTCTTGTTCTCTCTCTCATATATATATATATATATATGTGTATAATTATATATAGCTAGTGACCCACCACATTCTTAGGAGAAACTGCGGGGTGGTCCGCGGGTGCACCGGCCAACCCATTAGAATCACGTCTGCATTTGAAAAAAATAAAATCTATTTGATGTGGCCGAGGATTAGCTCCGCCCCCTGTAGTGCACTCTGACTGCTCAGCATCTCTCTGCCGCCGGGGAATGGACACTGGACACAGTGAGTGGACAGAAGTGAGCTCTGGGGTGGGGGCGGAGCTGCTTTATGACTCATCGTACTACTGTAAGCTGAACTGCTTCAGTCATCATAGAAGCCCCGCCCCGTTGGAGCTCAGCCTGTACACAGTCCCCGCCCGGCAGCAGACATGACAGGACAGAAGGAAGAAGCTGACTCAGTCGATACCCACGAGGACGGGATGCAGTCAGGAAGCCGACCGCCGGCTTCCCAACTGTCAAATCCCGGCAAGGTACTAATGACAGGCGTCGAAATCCCGACAGCTGTCATTACGCCGGGAGCCCGACATCCGGCATAATGATCGAAGGTGTAGCGGGTGCGGACAGCCGCGGGGGTAGGGTTAGGTTGGGGCTCCCGGGGGGACTTAGGGTTAGGCAGCCCCTCGGGAGGGTTAGGGTTACGGGAAGGGGGGATTAGGCACCCCCACGGGAGACTTTGGTTTAGGCTGCGGAGAAGAGGGGTTAGGTTTAGGCACTTAGAGGGTGGTTATGGTTAGGCACTTGGGCGGGAGGTTAGGGTTAGGCACCCCCTAAAGGACGGTTAGGGTAGGGAATTAAGGGCCTGATTCAGAGCCGGACGCTATTTGCGGTCGTTCGTTCTGAAAAAAGGGGTGGCTATTCAAATGAACCGTTCGCTCTTTGCGGTCTGTTCACGCCTCTGTCTGAACGAGCGAACAAAACTTGCGGTAGTTTTTTGGATAACTACGCCCCCTGGCCGCTCGCATCCTACGTCATGTCCGCTATTTATAAGATTAATCGAGTACATAGACCAGCGTATGAACTGCTCGCTATTCTTGTGGTTGGTTTTTGCTACCACAATCTTGCGAGCAGTTCTGACTATAAAATAACCCAGTGACGTGGTCAATGACGCTGCTGTATTAATTATGCACACCCATAAAACGCCCGTTTTGACCTTTAAGCACGCCTGCGTTCGGATCTCCACTCCCCGTTTTCAAGCACCTTCCCCTGTTACCACCCACATACGCCTCCTCCTGTCACTCAAAATAGCAGGCATTCACTATTTAGCGAACAAACGATTTTCGGCCGCACTCACTGGTTTGCGCATGCGTATTACGATCCGTACGCATGCGCAGTTGGACAAATATCGCTCGGAACGAACGAGCGGCCGCTTACGAGCGGCTCTGAATCAGGCCCTAAGTTAGCAGTCGGGATCTGCACCCCTGCCGGGCTTCTGCTGTCGGGAGTTGAACCATGGCCGTAAATCATACTGATTCCCCGAGGACACAGTACTTTAAAAGAAAAAAAAATACAATCTGTTTTTATTGTAACCAAATCAGCACAACATACATACATACATACAGTAAGGCCAAAGATGGTCCATGTCAGAACACATTGAGAATAAATAGCAATGCAGATACAGGGCAGGCAATAGAACCAAATATCCATATGCAACTATAAAAAGTATTGGCATCACAGTAGAATATACGGCTGATTAAAGAAAAAAAGATACATTGTAAAACAATATTGAAAGGAAAAGATAAAGTAGAGCAAGAAGAGAGGAGAAGAAGAGAGAAGCCGAAAGGGGAAGAAGGAAGGAAACTTCACCAGTGCTAATTAAGGTATGACGAGGGAGGGGGTAATATGTCTGCCATACTCTGCAGTCTCCCTAAATCTCAACCAACTTTGCCAGGTGGCTGTAATATCAGAAGAAGGAGATTTCAAGGAGGAGGTGAGATCTTCCATGAGCATGTAATGGTCTATTCTCTGGAACCAGCGAGAGACAGGAGGGCAAGCCGAGGACCTCCAGAAGTATAGTCTCATATATAGTCTGAGTATAGTCTCAGCACTGGACACTACCACCAAATGTGGAGAGGAGAACCCAGCACCTGACCACATCTCCAGCATAGAGCAGACACATTTGGGCACATTTGATGAATGCGCGTGGGGCACCTGTACCACCTCGCCAGAATCTTATACTGAGTCTCTAGGACTTGGAGTGAGGAGTAACCAAAGTAAAAGAAAAAATTTGGGGCCATTGTTTTTCCGTCAGCTCTCTCGCTAACTCTCCATGCCAAGCAGAAGCATAGGAAGGCAAAGAGGTAGTGCAGTGATCAAGACACAGTTGGTACAACGATGAGATACTGGCAGTAGCCAGACCAACAGCTCCTCTGGAACTAGAGTGCCAAACACCATGGTGACCACGGTGACCTCACTGCCTGAATCCATTACCGCTAACACATCCTCTTCACAAATAGTAGTTTCATGCTGGCAAATATTCACACTGCGTAAACACTTATTTCTCTCCAAGGACACAGCATAAACATGACACATTTGCACTTTGCACATATTTTCCACATGTTCAGATAAACCGTTTTTTACATGCCGGTTACCCTCACTGACCCAGCCTGGCAGTGTCTGCTCTCTGCCAGGGATGTAGTTATAAGACCACCGGTCTCAATCCCAACAGCATAATCCCGGCAAGGGATTTAACATGGGCATCGAAATACCAACACCTATGTTAATCCCAACGCCGAGGACGCCGGACCGATCATCCTCTCTGCCGGGTAAGTATACACTTAGTCTGGGGAGGAGGGTGTTAAGTTTAGGGACCCCCGGGGGGACTTAGGGTTAGGTAACCCCCCCCGGGGAAGGTTAGGGTTAGGCTACAAGAAGGGGGGGTTAGGGTTAGGCACTAGGGGCGAAGGTTAGGGCTAGGCACCCCCAGGAGGGTTAGATTTAGGGTGCGGGAAGTGGGGAGTTAGGCTTAGGAATCCATGGGGGGGAGGTTAGGGCTAGGCACCCCTAAAGGAGGATTGGGGGGGGAGGGGAGGAATAGCATACTTACCACCGGGCGTCGGGATCTTCAAATGTCGGCCTGTCACTGTCAGGATTTGAACCGGCGGCTCTTCACCCGCCGGTATTTCAATCCCATTCCCTCTGACAATTGGGATGCGGCCGGCAGAAGTATCCCACAAATGACAGCACTGTGTAAGGAATCTGGTTACAAAGAACAACTCTTGTCACTGATCTGTTATGTTTGATGGTTCAGGAACTGTAGGTGGAGCTATAGAAAAACAATTATATGTATATAAATTATACAATCCTCCAGCACTCCAATAACAAAAGGCATATAGCATAACTGGCTCTGGTGCCCTCCTTATGGGGTCAATGCCCCCAATCCATATAATCCATAGCGAAAGGCGGCACTCAGAGTCTTATAAATCCAAATACCCTCACCAGAGGGATTTATTAATGCAGACCAACGTTTTGGTGTCTTCCACCCCATCCCCAGGACAACATGGTGAGTGCCGCCTTTCATTATGGATTAGATATACATTATATATATGTATATATATATATATATATATATATATATATAGTGGTGACATAATCAACCTAATTCCACATGAAGTAAATGTGGAATATCCAGATCTCCCAGGTTTAGTAGAGCAAAGGCATTAGGAATGTGAAATGTCCAGTTCAGGTGTTGCCTCAATCAGAGTCTGGAGATGCAGCTGATTACAGACACCTGTGTGAGGCTGGTTTAAGAGCTGCAGAGACACTGGGGAAACTGATCCTGACGGTGAGGTAGTCGCCCAGGTTATAGGCCCAGGGGTGACTAGTGTTAGGGGTCCTGGACCTGAGAGTCCACTAAAGAAATATATTGCTGTTTGGAAGACTTTGTGTAACATCTCGCCTGTGAAACTGGCGTATCCTGTATACCTGACTGTGGTGAGAAATAAAGCTACTGATGGATTTTACTCGGTCTATGTGATTCTTGTCACAAAATATATATAATTACCCCAAACAACTATCTTGCATAGGGCCCTGTGGGACCTCAATCTACCCATGTGCCTAATGTCCATGTGTTGACATAATAACAATAACAGAGCATCAAGTGACTGATATACTAACCCTCACCTGCCGGCACAGGAGCTTATTACAGCTCTTAGTATCCTCATTGTATAATAGTACAATTTAGGCCACATACCCTCAGGCAGGTGTATCCCAGGTACAGCAGGATCCGTGTGGGCGGTGAATCCAGCTCTATACACTAATATGTCTGACCTGCACCTTTATTTCTCACAATTGCAGAAAATCACTGAACGTTACCATAGAAACCCCAAAAAAACAGCCAATGAGGATGTGGCTGAGCGGCTCTTCCTGATCACAGAGGATCGCATACATGTCCGCTGCCACCGACAAGATGACCGCATCACTGCATCCTACTGGGAGTTCCTGAAACCAGCCAACCTGGGAGAGAAGGGGACACATGTTGCGCTGAGCCCAGAGACTTGTATCTCCTACCAGGTGATGAGAATACTGCCATTATGGGTGGTCACATGTGCCTGATTGTGCTGAGCCCAGAGACTTGTATTTCCTACCAGGTGATGAGGACACCGCCATTATGGGTGGTCACATGTGCCTGATTGTGCTGAGCCCAGAGACTTGTATTTCCTACCAGGTGATGAGGACACCGCCATTATGGGTGGTCACATGTGCCTGATTGTGCTGAGCCCAGAGACTTGTATCTCCTACCAGGTGATGAGAACACCGCCATTATGGGTGGTCACATGTGCCTGATTGCGCTGAGCCCAGAGACTTTTATCTCCTACCAGGTAATGAGGACACCGCCATTATGAGTGGTCACATGTGCCTGATTGTGCTGAGCCCAGAGACTTGTATCTCCTACCAGGTGATGAGAACACCGCCATTATGAGTGGTCACATGTACCTGATTGTGCTGAACGCGTTTCCCCATTATCTCTGGCTTTCTCAGTGGGCAGTGTTTAACTACCATATTGTGATGTTGTTTGAAGTCTTCTAATGATGCTGTAGTGGGACAACTTATGACTGAATTAAGTGAAAATCTATATAATTGTGGATGTCTGTCATGTCTCTTATATTCCTGTGGTGCATGTCCAGCCTCAACTGCTCCCACCACAAATGGAACATGACAGCCGAGAGGTGAATAAGTATAGCGGTGACAGAGCCCTCGTGGGATGGGTCCAAAACTACTAGTTTATTCTACAAGTTGTTTCCCAGAGCTCCACATAATGTGCCATTTATCTAAGATTTGTATTTGTGTTTCCTTCACCAGGTGGATCCTCCCGGGAAGTTTGGCAAACAGCTATATGTGTATGAGACCCTCACTCACCTGCAGCAAGAAGAGCTGCGATCACAGGATGCCGTCAGAAAGTCTGAGGCAGAGGTAACCTGAGTGCAGTTATTATACGTCTATATGTGCAGGGCTGCTGTGTATATTATACATTGATAGGTGCAAGGCTGCTGTGTATATTATACATTGATAGGTGTAGGGCTGCTGTGTATATTATACATCTATAGGTGCAAGGCTGCTGTGTATATTCTACATCTATAGGTGCAGGGCTGCTGTGTATATTATGTGTCTATAGGTGCAGGGCTGCTGCATATATTATGCGCAGCGCCCGGTGCCTACATTATACATGTGTATGCGCGGCGCCCAGTGCCTACGGTATACATCTGTACTATATAAAACGCAGCACCGCTGAGACTGATGACATTGGATAGAGGACGGATTCCCCTATGATGCATCGTGTACTATGTAAAATGCGGCACCGCTGAGACTGATGACTTTGGATAGAGGACGGATTCCCCTATGATGCATTGTGTACTATGTAAAACGTGGCACCGCTGAGACTGACCAGACATCATTTCTCTGTCCTCCTCCTTATGGCAGGTACTAGACATCCTCTGTGCTCGGGCTCATGAAGAAGCAAATCCTCAGCTCACGGTTTCCATATATGACACTGAGAGAAATGAGAAGAGCAAAGAGCAGAGAGAGGCTGAGGTGAGGCCCTGGGTGACGTGGGGCGGGATGGCGCGAGGCAGAATGTGTCCTCTCTTTATGTACTATCATTACCCTGTTACAGGAGCGCTCTCTGCAGGAGGAGCGTCAGCGGCGTGCAGTGCTGGAGCTGGATTACCTGGCACCATTCTTAGCTCAGGTGGGAGATCCAGAGAAGCTGATGCGCTGGCAAGCTCACCAGGTGAAGGAGGACTGTCTGAGTGACCTCAAGCAGAGGCTAATTGAAAAAGCAAATCTCATCCAGGCTCGGTTTGAAAAGGTAACTGAGAGAGACCATAGCCAAATAGAGCTGGGCAGCCTGGTGGCACGGTGGCCAGCATGGCCCCCTCACTGCGTGGGCCACTGGCTCTATTCTGAACAGTGTTTGGTGGGTTTCCTCTGAGTCCCTCCCACCATCCAGGAACATACCGGTAGGCTAAAAGCAATAAATCCAGTCCTAGGCTTGTGAAGAGTTTTGGGTTTTAATCCATAGAGCAAACTCTGTCCTCATCGAACCCCTACAATGCATGTTTTCCAGATCATCGAGATGGAGCACAGGTGTGTGACTAACACAACAGATCTACAGGCAGCACTAATTATACCTGAGGACACCTTGAAAACATGCACAGTTAGGGTTCCATGAGGGGCGAGCTGGAAAAACACATAGGAATGTAATGTTTGAAATCTACAGCATTCTATTCCATCCAAAGCTGGACCCCGGTGTTTCCCGATAGGTGCGCAGAATGCGTGATGTCACTGCGCTGTGCTGGAGGTGTAAGGAGTGCCTTAGTAACTAGAGCCAGCACTAACATTGTGTTACAGCATGCAGGGGGTACCTGGCATTGTAGGAACCAGACCCAACCTATTCTACACAAGTCTGATACATCTATAGGGGTACAAATATAGCGCGCGCACACACACACACAAATATAGCGCGCACACACACAAATATAGCGCGCACACACAAATATAGCATGCACGCACTCACAAATAAGTATAGAACACACACACACATATAAAGCACACACACACAAATATAGCACACACACAAACAAGTATAGAGCACACACACACACACAAATATAGCGCGCGCACACACACAAATATAGCGCGCACACACAAATATAGCATGCACGCACTCACAAATAAGTATAGAACACACACACACATATAAAGCACACACACACAAATGTAGCACACACACAAACAAGTATAGAGCACACACACACACACAAAAATATAGCACACAAACACAAATATAACACACACACTAACAAGTATAGCGCACACACACACAAATATAACACACACCCACACACACACAGACGGTAGTGGGGACTTTGGACGTCTCTGTGATCCCACCTAGATCCTGACTTTAATGTGGCCCTTGTCTGCTCCCCAGGAAACTCAGGAGCTGCAGAAACAGCAGCAATGGTACCAGCAGAACCAGCTGTCCATGTGTAAGGATGAGGAGGAGACCTATCTGGAGTATTGCTCTGAGGCCATGTTCCGCATCCAGATTCTGGAGACCAGGCTCAGCAGGTAACCTCCGCTGTACCCAATGTCCAGGCGTCATTCTCATCTACATCAGCCATAGTATAATTCCATAGACAAAAAACCTTATAGTTTCACATGTTCCATTAAGGCTTTTTAGACATGATCTGAAATTTCACAAAACCTATTGAATTTCTGCCACTCAAGCTTCAAAAAGCAATGAAATCACGATCATTAAGTCTGAAGCCTTAATGGACGTGTTCCTTATGTAATACAGATATGTAGGGGGAGGGGCCCTATATTGTACACCCTAAGCACAATGGAGCTCATTCAGACCCATTCGCAAGTGGCCGCTCGTTCGTAAGTGACCGTGCATGCGCACGCTTCGTTCTGCTCATGCGCAAACTACTTGGAGCAATTGCAATCCGCTCGCTCGCCCAGCAAAAGACGGCCTCTCCTGTCACTCATTACACTGGGCTGTTTGTGGGTGGTAACAGGGGCAAGACACTAATAACGGAGAGTGGAGGAGTGAACGCAGGTGTGCCTGAGTGTAGCAACGCCGTTTCAGAGGCGTGCATAATTATCAGCCAGTGTAACAGTACAAGTCACCTGCCTGTTTTTTACACAGTAGTCCTCGCAGTGCTTTCGGTAAGGTAAGGCAACCACAAGTGCTGCGATCCCTTCTGATGGTCCTCGATGTACCAATGTTTTAATACACTTCCTGGAGATAACGTGCGCTAATGGGCGTCTATAGACACAAAGTGATCGCTCGCCAAGACAAAGTGGGCATGCTTATGCCTTTTTTGAGCCAGCACCTACCAAGCTATCACTTAGCCGAATTTGCATACGCTGGGGGCGAGCGATCGCATCTGAATGAGCTCCAATGTGAGGTGCTACCTGCTGAGACTTGTAGTGCTGCAAGCATAAAGAGACAAATGCAAGTGCACAATGTAACCATGATTCATTAAGGATCGCAGCTGCAACCATGCTCGCAGTTGGCCGATTATTGCATACTGCGCATGGATCTCAGTGAGCGAACGCATCACTCCTATCGCACTGCAATTACAGAGACCACACAGAGGCTCTGCAATTACAAGACCACACAGAACCATCGCACTGCGATTACAGAGACCACACAGAGCCATCGCACTGCGATTACAGAGACCACACAGAGCCATCGCACTGCGATTACAGAGACCACACAGAGCCATCGCACTGCGATTACAGAGACCACACAGAGCCATCGCACTGCGATTACAGAGACCACACAGAGCCATCGCACTGCCATTACAGAGACCACACAGAGCCATCGCACTGCGATTACAGAGACCACATAGAGCCATTGCACTGCCAATACAGAGACCACATAGAGCCATCGCACTGTCATTACAGAGACCACACAGAGCCATCGCACTGCGATTACAGAGACCACACAGAGCCATCGCACTGCCAATACAGAGACCACATAGAGCCATCGCACTGCGATTACAGAGACCACATAGAGCCATCGCACTGCGATTACAGAGACCACACAGAGCCATCGCACTGCGATTACAGAGACCACACAGAGCCATCGTACTGCGATTACAGAGACCACACGGAGCCATCGCACTGCCAATACAGAGACCACACAGAGCCATCGCACTGCCAATACAGAGACCACACGGAGCCATCACACTGCCAATACAGAGACCACACAGAGCCATCGCACTGCCAATACAGAGACCACACAGAGCCATCGCACTGTCATTACAGAGACCACACAGAGCCATCGCACTGCGATTACAGAGACCACATAGAGCCATTGCATTGTGATTACAGAGACCACACGGAGCCATCACACTGCCAATACAGAGACCACACAGAGCCATCGCACTGCGATTACAGAGACCACACAGAGCCATCGCACTGCCAATACAGAGACCACATAGAGCCATCGCACTGCCAATACAGAGACCACACGGAGCCATCGCACTGCCAATACAGAGACCACACAGAGCCATCGCACTGTGATTACAGAGACCACACAGAGCCATCGCACTGCGATTACAGAGACCACATAGAGCCATTGCATTGTGATTACAGAGACCACATAGAGCCATCGCACTGTCATTACAGAGACCACACAGAGCCATCGCACTGCCATTACAGAGACCACACAGAGCCATCGCACTGCGATTACAGAGACCACACGGAGCCATCGCACTGCCAATACAGAGACCACACGGAGCCATCGCACTGTCATTACAGAGACCACACAGAGCCATCGCACTGCCATTACAGAGACCACACAGAGCCATCGCACTGCGATTACAGAGACCACACAGAGCCATCGCACTGTCATTACAGAGACCACACAGAGCCATCGCACTGCCAATACAGAGACCACACAGAGCCATCGCACTGCCAATACAGAGACCACACAGAGCCATCGCACTGCCAATACAGAGACCACACAGAGCCATCGCACTGCGATTACAGAGACCACACAGAGCCATCGCACTGCGATTACAGAGACCACACAGAGCCATCGCACTGTCATTACAGAGACCACACAGAGCCATCGCACTGCCAATACAGAGACCACATAGAGCCATTGCACTGTCATTACAGAGACCACATAGAGCCATTGCACTGTCATTACAGAGACCACACAGAGCCATTGCACTGCGATTACAGAGACCACATAGAGCCATCGCACTGTCATTACAGAGACCACACAGAGCCATTGCACTGCCAATACAGAGACCACACGGAGCCATCGCACTGCCAATACAGAGACCATATGGAGCCATCGCACTGCCAATACAGAGACGACACGGAGCCATCGCACTGCCAATACAGAGACCACACGGAGCCATCGCAATGCCAATACAGAGACCACACGGAGCCATCGCACTGCGATTACAGACCACACAGAGCCATCGCACTGCGATTACAGACCACACAGAGCTATCGCAGAGTGATTGACAGGCAGTGAGCGTTTGTGGGTGGTGACGGGGGAGTCAGAGAAACGCAGGCGTCTGGCCGTTTGAACGGCCGTTGCATGGGTGCGTATAAATTAGCCAGAGTGATTGCCTACTCAGCCTGAGTACTTACTGCGTGCAATGAGGTTAGTAATTTCTAAGTAGGGTCAGGGCGTGAGGGGCCGATGGTACTCGATGTTACCGATGTTATGGAGGTATGCAAGGTATTACGGATGTGAGATATCGGTAGTGGGAGGCAGTGGGCATCTCTATGCTGGGAGTGCGATAGCAATCATTAGCGTATTCTCACAGCAGACCTGCGTGCAATTACGGAGCTGCCATCACAACAGTGATCCTTAATGAATCAGACCCATAGAGCGGACCCACCTTTATATTTCCATTCTGTGGGGCCCTATACAGCTCCTACAAGACAGAGATCTGGTGCATGTCTGATGTATTTTCTCTCTACTCAGACACAAGGAGCTCGCCCCCCAGAAATACCTGGCTATGGAGGATCGGCTTAACAAGGACCCCCGCCTGAGTGACCCGCTGCTCCTGCCCTAGTCTGTACAGATGTCTCAGACCCTCTTCTGCTCACTATTTACTAATACAAAATAAGATTAACTAATACTCTGACTCTTGTGCTTACATCTGTCCAACATATTTCTCTGCATCATCACGGGGGCGCAATAAGAACAGAAGCCAATTGCAAACAATGGAATCTGCTACCACTATATAAATAAATGTCATTAAATAATAACTAGGAATAGACTCCAACTGAATTGCTGCACACTCATTAACATGATTGTACAATATATAAAGTTATATTATACAGTAACATAATTATATACTATATAGAGCAGTGGTCGAAGTGGGGCGGTATACGGCGGTATGACATACCGCTACTTTTTGACCACACTTCATTTTAGCCGCAGAAAAGAATGCACCAGCGCTGGGATGCAGTATGGCAGTATGGCATCCCAGCGCTGGAACAGCGGCGGAAATGTGTAGAGATGTGTCCCGCAGGGGACACATCTCGATCGGCGGCAGCGGACACGCTGGCATGTAGCCGGGACAAAGCATCCGGTCCCGGCTACAGTCAGCACACACTGGCCGCCAGCCAAGCGCAAGGCTCGCGGCCGCAAGCCAATCATGGGGCTCGCAGCCGCCAGCCAATCACAGGGCTCACGGCCGCCTGCCAATGAGAAGCTGGCAGCTTCTCATTGGCTCGCACAACTGCACCAGCAACGTGGGACCCGGTGCTCCTGAGTCCTGGCAGCTCCGTTCCAGCAGCGCACTGAGCGCAGGACAGAGGTAAGTGAGAGGGAATAGAGAGAGGGGCAGACAGTGGGAGCAGGCAG
Organism: Taudactylus pleione; assembly: GCA_031769625.1. Classification (NCBI taxonomy): domain Eukaryota; kingdom Metazoa; phylum Chordata; class Amphibia; order Anura; family Myobatrachidae; genus Taudactylus; species Taudactylus pleione. The sequence goes on from JAUIMM010000831.1 coordinate 504,900, forward strand.
TTAGTATTGTAGGGGGTGACAGAGAGGGAATTAGTGAGAAGGGCAGGGTGTGAGAGAGGGGAGCAGGCAGGGAGAGTGGGGGGGGGTCTCGTACAATGGGGTGATATGGAAGCAGGGGCCCAAGGGGAGGGGGGGGGGAAGATTCATTCGCCTTACCCCCACCTCTAAATTCCCACTTCGAGCACTGATATAGAGTAATATTATACAATAACATGATTTTACACTATATAGAGTAAAATGATACATTAACATTATACACTATACAGAGTAGTATTATACAGTAACTTTATACACTGTATAGAGTAATACAGAAATATGATTATACACTATACAACGTATTATACAGTAACAATTGTATACTAGAGTAGCAATATATAGAGTAATATTCTATAGTAACATAATTATACAGTATATAGAGTAGTATTATACAGTAACATAATTATATACTATATAGAGTAGCATTATACAGTAATATTATACACTACATAGAGAAATATTATACAGTAATATAAATATATGCTATATAGAATAGCATTATACAGTAACATTATACACTATACAGCGTATTATTTTATAGTAACATAATTAAATACTATATAGAGTAACATTAGACAGTAACATACACTCTATAGAGTAATATACAGTAACATGTATATACTATATTGAGTAATATTATACAGTAACGTAATTATATAGTGTATGTTACTGTATAATGCTTCTCTATACAGTTTATAGAGTACTATACAGTAACATTATATAGTATATCATTGAGTATTATACAGTACCATTATACACTATACAGAGTAATATTACTCTATATAGTATATAATTGTTACTGTATAATATTATACAATAACATGCTTATACACTATATAGAGTAAAATGATACATTAACATTATACACTATCGAGTAGTATGATACAGTAAGTTTATACACTGTATAGAATATACAGAAATATGATTATACACTATATAATGTATTACACAGTAACATAATTGTATACTAAATAGGAGTAGCATTATACACTATATAGAGTAATATTATATAGTAGCATAATTATACACTATATAGAGTAACATTATACAGTAACACTATATAGAGTAATATTATACAGTAACATAATTATATACTATATAGAGTAGCATTATACAGCAACATTATACACTATATAGAGTAATATTATACAGTAACAATTATATACTATATAGAGTGACATTATACACAATATAGAGAAATTATACAGTAACAATTATATACTATAGTAGAATTCTACAGTAACATACACTACATAGAGAAATATCGTACAGTAATATAAATATATACTATATAGAGTAGCATACAGTAACATACATTATATAGAGTATTATACAGTAACAATGATATACTATATAGAGTAATATACAGTAACATAATGATATACAGGTTGAGTCTCCCATATCCAAAATGCTTGGGACCAGGGGTATTTTGGATATCGAAATATTCCGTATTTTGGAATAATTGCATACCATATTAAAATGTCTTAGGTATAGGGCCCAAATCTAAACACAGAATGTGTTTATGAGTTATATACACCTTATACACACAGCCTAAGGTAATGTTATACAATATTTTCAATAATTTTGTACCTCAAACAAAGTTTGTGTACATACATGAAATTTATTTATGTGTCATATACACCTTATACATACAGCCTATAGGTCAATTTATACTTTATTTTTAATAATTGTGTGCCTTAAACAAAGTTTGTGTGCATTGAACCATCAAAAATCAAAGGGCCTGATTCAGACCCACTCGCGAGCGGCTGTCCGCTCGCAAGTGGGTCGATGTTATGCACTGAGCATGCGCACGACGGAGGGAGCTCCGTCGTGCGCATGCGCCAGACGCGACGAGCGAAGGAAAGTCCTTCGCTCGTTGTGTCCGATCAAAGGGGGCGTGCTGTCAATGTTGATTGACAGCACGCCCCCTTTGGTGGGCGTGCCGGGGGCGTGCCTCCCTGACGGGGGCGTTCCCACGGGAACGCCTCCCGTCAGAAGCCGGCCCACAGACATCACTAGTGATGTCAGTGGGAGTGATTTTGGCTCTGATAGAGCCAAAATCACTCCGGAGCTTGCGGTTGAAAACCTCAACCGCAGGCTCCGGCTCGCAATTTCGATGGTCGCGATGGTCTCGACCATCGCGGCCATCAAAAAGCACGCTCGTATAGCCTGTGGGTGGTGACCCACAGCTATACGAGCGTCCAGGAGGACGCTCCATGAAAATGGAGCCCGGCCCTCATTCAGAGCGTGCGCTCTGCTCAGAGCGTACGGCTCTGAATGAGGGCCAAAGTTTTCAGTATCTCAGTCATGCTAAAAATATTCCGTATTTCGGAATATTTGGATATGGGATACTCAACCTGTACTATATAGAGTAACATTATACACTGTATAGAGTAATAATACTGTGGGCAGCACAGATGGTGTAATGGTAGCATTACTGCCTCACAGCACTGAGGCAGTAACGGATGTGAATGGCGGAATATTCTCTGTAAAGCACTGCGGAATATGTGTGTGCACTATATAAATAACTGGTAATAAATAAATAATAATAAATATACAGTAACATACTATACAGAGTACTATTATACAGTAACATACACTAAATTGAATAAAACTATACAGTAACATGAGAATACACTATATAGTGTAATATAATATACAGTAACATTATACACTAGAGCAATTATACAGTAACATACTGTATAGCATAATATACAGTAACAATGATATACTATATAGAGTAGCATTATACAGTAACATACACTATATAGAGCACAAATATACAGTAACAATGTATAGATTATTATACAGTATATAGTATACAATTATGTTACTGTATAATATGAATCTATTTAGTGTATGTTACTGTATAATGCTACTCTATATAGTATATAATTATACTATATAGAGTAATATTGTACAGTAACATAATTATATACTATATAGAGTAATATTATACAGTAACATACACTATATAGAATAATATACAGTAACATGATTATACACTATATACTGTAATATTATACAGTAACACATATAGAGTAATATATAGTAACATGATTATACACTATATAAAGTAATATTTTACAGTAACATAATTATTCACTATATTGAGTAATATACAGTAAAAATTATATACTATTTATAGTATTATACAATAATGATTATATACTATATAGAGTAGCATTATACAGTAACATAATTATATACTTTATAGGGTTGCATTATACAGTAACATTATACTGTACACTATATACTATACACTGTATAGAGTAGTATTATACAGTAATATAATTATATACTATATAGAGTAATATTATACAGTAACATTATACTGTACACTATATACTATACACTGTATAGAGTAGTATTATACAGTAATATAATTATATACTATATAGAGTAATATTATACAGTAACATTATACACCATATAGAGTAAAATTGTACAGTAACATACACTGTATAGAGTAATATTATACAGTAACTTAATTATATACTATATAGAGTAATTGTCAGGAATGTGATCACCAGGTCCTGATGCAAAGCCCAGTCAGCTTCGTTATGTACCTCCGGTCTCTGGTTAACGGGCGCTGAGCGCAGGTCCCTTCATCCCAGATCTTTTCTTCTATGCTGACTGATGTTTCTCATGCAGTGATGCGTCATCCTCCAATACTATTAGCGGGGATTTTGGTTCATGGGCGTGGCCATCTTGCTTCAGTCATGTGATTCAGGATATTCCAGTCAGATCGGGTTCTCAGGTCAGCTGGGAATCAGTCGCCAATCAGCGACAGGCGTTGCCTATATAAACTCTCCATGGATGCTCATTCAGTGCCTGTACAACGTCTCTTCAAGTTATAGTATTTGGCTCCTGTTACTTTCCAGTCTTGGACTTCCTATGCATCTCCGTGTATCGTCCTTTGACCAAAGACGCTACCTGGTGTACTATTCCGGAGCACCAAAGACGCTACTTTGTGTATATCCCGGAGCACCTAAGACGCACACCTGTGTACTCTATCAATATCCAGGGACGCATCTCGGCATACCACACCAGGTGTTGCGACGCACCTTTGAGTACTAGAGATCATACACTCACTTCAAGCCAGCATTAGCGCACAGTCTATCTGGATACACCTCAGTATCTTTGACCAAGGATCTCCGTCTCGTCTAGCTGGGTATACCCCAGTGAATATGAACCATGATTCCTTCACCCATCTAGCTGAGGATAATTCAGTGTCATCTGACTAATGTTCTGCTTGTCGCTGTGTTCGTGCATCGGTACCAGTCCTCCTACTCCAATTACCATGTTACCTTCCAGTTACAGATTCTCCGGATTTATGTGCTGAAGTCGTTCTTTCATTTTGGACTTTAGTTCTGCTTCTACTACGCATTGCTCCAATCAGTTCTGTGTTACTCAATAAAGCCTCCTATTCTTTATCCTCAAGTTTAGCTATCATTTTATTCTTCTATGAGGAAAAGCTATCTGATACCTCCTCAGTTTCTGCTGCCAGTATCCCAGCCAGCAGAGTCTGGTCCATCACAGGAGGCCAATTTTCCTAGAGTCGTGACAGTAATATTATATGGTAACATAATGATATACTATATAGAGTAATATTATATGGTAACATAATGATATACTATATAGAGTAATATTATACAGTAACATAATGATATACTATATAGAGTAATATTATATGGTAACATAATGATATACTATATAGAGTAATATTATACAGTAACATAATGATATACTATATAGAGTAATATTATATGGTAACATAATGATATACTATATAGAGTAATATTATACAGTAACATAATGATATACTATATAGAGTAATATTATACAGTAACATAATGATATACTATATAGAGTAATATTATACAGTAACATAATTATATACTATATAGAGCTGTGGTCGAAGTGGGGCGGTATGACATACCGCCACTTCCCGGCCCCACTTCATTTTAGCCGCAGAAGAGAATGCAACAGCGCTGGGAGCAGCAGCGGCAATGTGTAGAGATGTGTCCCGCAGGGCACACATCTCGATCAGCGGCTGGCATATAGCCGGGACAAAGCAGCCACCTGGTCCCGGCTGCATTGTAAGCAGCGCACTCTGGCTGCCAGCCAATTGCAGGGCTCGCGGCCGCCAGCCAATCACGGGGCTCGCGGCCGCCAGCCAATCACTGTGCTCGTGGCCGCCAGCCAATCACGGGGCTCGCGGCCGCCAGCCAATAAGAAGCTGCCAAATGGCAGCTTCTCATTGGCTCGCACTACTGGAGCAGCAACGAAGACCCGGTGCTCCTGGCAGCTCCGTTCCAGCAGCGCAGGACCGCAGGTAAGAGGGTAGTAGAGAGAGGGGAGGATGTGAGAGAGGGGCAGACAGAGGGAGGCAGGCAGTTAGTATTGTAGGGGGTGAGGGAAGAGAGGGATTCAGTTAGAAGGGCAGGGTGTGAGAGAGGGGAGCAGGCAGGGAGAAGTGTGGGGGTGGGGTGAGAGACGTACAATGGGGTGACATGGAAGCAGGGGCCCAGGGGGGGAAGTTCAGTCTCCATACCCCCACCTCTAAATTCCCACTTTGAGCACTGATATAGAGTAATATTATACAGTAACATACCCTGTATAGAGTAATATTATACAGTAACATAATGATATACTATATAGAGTAATATTATACAGTAACATACCCTGTATAGAGTAATATTATACAGTAACATAATGATATACTATATAGAGTAATATTATACAGTAACATACCCTGTATAGAGTAATATTATACAGTAACATAATGATATACTATATAGAGTAATATTATACAGTAACATACCCTGTATAGAGTAATATTATACAGTAACATAATGATATACTATATAGAGTAATATTATACAGTAACATACCCTGTATAGAGTAATATTATACAGTAACATAATGATATACTATATAGAGTAATATTATACAGTAACATACCCTGTATATAGTAATATTATACAGTAACATACCCTGTATAGAGTAATATTATACAGTAACATAATGATATACTATATAGAGTAATATTATACAGTAACATAATGATATACTATATACAGTAATATTATACAGTAACATACCCTGTATAGAGTAATATTATACAGTAACATAATGATATACTATATAGAGTAATATTATACAGTAACATACCCTGTATAGAGTAATATTATACAGTAACATAATGATATACTATATAGAGTAATATTATACAGTAACATACCCTGTATAGAGTAATATTATACAGTAACATAATGATATACTATATAGAGTAATATTATACAGTAACATACCCTGTATAGAGTAATATTATACAGTAACATAATGATATACTATATAGAGTAATATTATACAGTAACATACCCTGTATAGAGTAATATTATACAGTAACATAATGATATACTATATAGAGTAATATTATACAGTAACATACCCTGTATATAGTAATATTATACAGTAACATACCCTGTATAGAGTAATATTATACAGTAACATAATGATATACTATATAGAGTAATATTATACAGTAACATAATGATATACTATATACAGTAATATTATACAGTAACATAATGATATACTATATACAGTAATATTATACAGTAACATAATGATATACTATGTAGAGTAGCATTATACAGTCACGGAATTATATACTATATAGAGTAAAATTATACAGTAACATAATTATATACTATATAGAGTAATATTATACAGTCCTCCTCCCCACTGTCTCACAGCCTCTTCTCTAGTACTCTGTTTATATTTTGGTTACTGTATTGTAATATAATGTTCTGTGTACCCTGTACTGTATGTACGGTGCTGCGGACCACTTGTGGCGCCCTATAAATAAAATGTAATAATACTATATAGAGTAATATTATACAGTAACAATTATATACTATAGAGCAGCCTTATACAGTAACATACATTAGAGTAAAATTATACAGTAACATTATACACTGTATAGAGTAAAATTATACAGTAACATACTGTACAGACCCTCCAACATGACCCGTTCCATTAGGTACAAAATGCTCTGCTCCAGGACTTCCCTCTTAATTTATGATTGCAGACACCTGTGCTGAAACACCATTCTCATCAATTACCTAGTTCAACACAGGTGACTGCAATCATCGATTAGGTGGGAAGTTCAGGAGTAGAGTGTTTTGTACCTAATGGAATGGGTAATGTTGGAGGGTAGGACTGTATAGAGTAAAGTTATACAGTAACATACACTGTATAGAGTAATATTATACAGTAACATGATATACTATATAGTGTAGCATTATACAATCATAATTATATACTATGTAGAGTAGCATTATACAGTCACATAATTATATACTATATAGAGTAATATTATACAGTAACATAATTATATACTTTATAGAGTAGCTGTGGCCGGAGGCCGGCCCCACGTGTATAATGGTGGCCGTGGCACTGAAGGGGTTAACCCCCATGCTGTGGTGCCATTTTTAAAAGTACAAAAGGCGCCGAGTGTTTAAAAATAAAAACGCATTTAAAATGGTCCAATAGGTGCAGCAGTGAGCCAGGACGGCAGGGTACAAAGCCTAATGCTGTGCACAGACATGAAATGTGAATGTATGTACAATGTATGATTTTACATGTATATTTTGTATATAAAATGCACTTCTTGGATATTCCTGTATAATACAGGAAATTAGATGCTGATTGTCATCTCCTAGCAGGAGGTCTGAGGAATAGACCTGTTGTGGTCAGTGATCTCCAGGTGAGACCTGGCTGGGAGGTCTCTGTGTGAAGGTGTGATAGTGTCATCTGGCCAAACCCTTCATGTACAGAACTTCCTGTAAAAGACAATTTGTTTGTATTTAAGAAACTCCTTTTGGAGGTCACTGAATGTGTAAAGGTTGGAAACGCCAAACTGATAGTAAATGACATTCATCCTTCCCAATGGGAGGATCTATTTCCTTTGAAATGTTATATCAACATTTTAGGAGACTTATAAATAAATCAGTTTATATGTAGGTTTGGGCGGTAGATTAGAAAGGATGAAATTGAGTGACTCCTTTGAAATGTATGTAACCCCCCTTCAGTGTGCGGTGTGGTACATAGGTGCATTTTTCCAGGGTGTGGGCAATGCCTGAGAAGGGGGTCCCTGCCCATGCAGGCTGTATAACAGTCACACATATAGATACAGGTATAGATAGACACATGCAGGCTGTATAACAGTCACACATATAGATACAGGTATAGATAGACACATGCAGGCTGTATAACAGTCACACATATAGAAGGTATAGATAGACACATGCAGGCTGTATAACAGTCACACATATAGATACAGGTATAGATAGACACATGCAGGCTGTATAACAGTCACACATATAGAAGGTATAGATAGACACATGCAGGCTGTATAACAGTCACACATATAGATACAGGTATAGATAGACACATGCAGGCTGTATAACAGTCACACATATAGATACAGGTATAGATAGACACATGCAGGCTGTATAACAGTCACACATATAGAAGGTATAGATAGACACATGCAGGCTGTATAACAGTCACACATATAGATACAGGTATAGATAGACACATGCAGGCTGTATAACAGTCACACATATAGATACAGGTAGAGATAGACACATGCAGGCTGTATAACAGTCACACATATAGATACAGGTATAGACACATGCAGGCTGTATAACAGTCACACATATAGATACAGCTATAGATAGACACATGCAGGCTGTATAACAGTCACACATATAGATACAGGTATAGACACATGCAGGCTGTATAACAGTCACACATATAGATACAGGTATAGACACATGCAGGCTGTATAACAGTCACACATATAGATACAGGTATAGATAGACACATGCAGGCTGTATAACAGTCACACATATAGATACAGGAATAGATAGACACATGCAGGCTGTATAACAGTCACACATATAGATACAGGTATAGATAGACACATGCAGGCTGTATAACAGTCACACATATAGATACAGGTATAGATAGACACATGCAGGCTGTATAACAGTCACACATATAGATACAGGTAGAGAAGACACATGCAGGCTGTATAACAGTCACACATATAGATACAGGTATAGACCCATGCAGGCTGTATAACAGTCACACTTATAGATACAGCTATAGACACATACAGGCTGTATAACAGTCACACATATAGATACAGGTATAGATAGACACATGCAGGCTGTATAACAGTCACACATATAGATACAGGTATAGATAGACACATGCAGGCTGTATAACAGTCACACATATAGATACAGGTATAGATAGACACATGCAGGCTGTATAACAGTCACACATATAGATACAGGTATAGATAGACACATGCAGGCTGTATAACAGTCACACATATAGAAGGTATAGATAGACACATGCAGGCTGTATAACAGTCACACATATAGATACAGGTATAGATAGACACATGCAGGCTGTATAACAGTCACACATATAGATACAGGTATAGACACATGGAGGCTGTATAACAGTCACACATATAGATACAGGTAGAGATAGACACATGCAGGCTGTATAACAGTCACACATATAGATACAGGTATAGACACATGCAGGCTGTATAACAGTCACACATATAGATACAGGTATAGACACATGCAGGCTGTATAACAGTCACACATATAGATACAGGTATAGATAGACACATGCAGGCTGTATAACAGTCACACATATAGATACAGGTATAGACACATGCAGGCTGTATAACAGTCACACATATAGATACAGGTATAGACACATGCAGGCTGTATAACAGTCACACATATAGATACAGGTATAGACACATGCAGGCTGTATAACAGTCACACATATAGATACAGGTATAGATAGACACATGCAGGCTGTATAACAGTCACACATATAGATACAGGTATAGATAGACACATGCAGGCTGTATAACAGTCACACATATAGATACAGGTATAGACACATGCAGGCTGTATAACAGTCACACATATAGATACAGGTATAGACACATGCAGGCTGTATAACAGTCACACATATAGATACAGGTATAGACACATGCAGGCTGTATAACAGTCACACATATAGATACAGGCATAGATAGACACATGCAGGCTGTATAACAGTCACACATATAGATACAGGTATAGATAGACACATGCAGGCTGTATAACAGTCACACATATAGATACAGCTATAGACACATGCAGGCTGTATAACAGTCACACATATAGATACAGGTATAGATAGACACATGCAGGCTGTATAACAGTCACACATATAGATACAGGTATAGATAGACACATGCAGGCTGTATAACAGTCACACATATAGATACAGGTATAGGCTGTATAACAGTCACACATATAGATGATACAGGTATAGATAGACCCATGCAGGCTGTATAACAGTCACACATATAGATACAGGTATAGACACATGCAGGCTGTATAACAGTCACACATATAGATACAGCTATAGATAGACACATGCAGGCTGTATAACAGTCACACATATAGATACAGGTATAGATAGACATATGCAGGCTGTATAACAGTCACACATATAGATACAGGTAGAGATAGACACATGCAGGCTGTATAACAGTCACACATATAGATACAGGTAGAGATAGACACATGCAGGCTGTATAACAGTCACACATATAGATACAGGTATAGATAGACACATGCAGGCTGTATAATAGTCACACATATAGATACAGGTATAGATAGACACATACAGGCTGTATAATAGTCACACATATAGATACAGGTATAGATAGACACATGCAGGCTGTATAACAGTCACACATATCGATACTGGTATAGACACATGCAGGCTGTATAACAGTCACACATATAGATACAGGTATAGATAGACACATGCAGGCTGTATAACAGTCACACATATAGATACAGGTATAGACACATGCAGGCTGTATAACAGTCACACATATAGATACTGGTATAGACACATGCAGGCTGTACCACAGTCACACATATAGATACAGGTAGAGATAGACACATGCAGGCTGTATAACAGTCACACATATAGATACAGGTAGAGATAGACACATGCAGGCTGTATAACAGTCACACATATAGATACAGGTAGAGATAGACACATGCAGCCTGTATAACAGTCACACATATAGATACAGGTATAGACACATGCAGGCTGTATAACAGTCACACATATAGATACAGCTATAGACACATGCAGGCTGTATAACAGTCACACATATAGATACTGGTATAGACACATGCAGGCTGTATAACAGTCACACATATAGATACAGGTAGAGATAGACACATGCAGGCTGTATAACAGTCACACATATAGATACAGGTATAGACACATGCAGGCTGTATAACAGTCACACATATAGATACAGGTATAGACACATGCAGGCTGTATAACAGTCACACATATAGATACAGGTATAGACACATGCAGGCTGTATAACAGTCACACATATAGATACAGGTATAGACACATGCAGGCTGTATAACAGTCACACATATAGATACAGGTAGAGAGAAACACATGCAGGCTGTATAACAGTCACACATATAGATACAGGTAGAGATAGACACATGCAGGCTGTATAACAGTCACACATATAGATACAGGTATAGATAGACATATGCAGGCTGTATAACAGTCACACATATAGATACAGGTATAGATAGACACATGCAGGCTGTGTAACAGTCACACATATAGATACAGGTAGAGATAGACACATGCAGGCTGTATAACAGTCACACATATAGATACAGGTAGAGATAGACACATGCAGGCTGTATAACAGTCACACATATAGAAGGTATAGATAGACCCATGCAGGCTGTATAACAGTCACACATATAGATACAGGTATAGATAGACACATGCAGGCTGTATAACAATCACACATATAGATACAGGTATAGATAGACATATGCAGGCTGTATAACAGTCACACATATAGATACAGGTATAAATAGACACATGCAGGCTGTATAACAGTCACACATATAGATATAGGTATAGACCCATGCAGGCTGTAAAACAGTCACACATATAGATACAGGTAGAGATAGACACATGCAGGCTGTATAACAGTCACACATATAGATACAGGTATAGATAGACACATGCAGGCTGTATAACAGTCACACATATAGATACAGGGATAGACACATGCAGGCTGTATAACGGTCACACATATAGATACAGGTATAGACACATGCAGGCTGTATAACAGTCACACATATAGATACAGGAATAGATAGACACATGCAGGCTGTATAACAGTCACACATATAGATACAGGTATAGACACATGCAGGCTGTATAACAGTCACACATATAGATACTTGTATAGGCTGTATAACAGTCACACATATAGATACAGGTATAGATAGACCCATGCAGGCTGTGTAACAGTCACACATATAGATACAGGTATAGATAGACACATGCAGGCTGTATAACAGTCACACATATAGATACAGGTATCGATAGACACATGCAGGCTGTATAACAGTCACACATATAGATACAGGTATAGGCTGTATAACAGTCACACATATAGATACAGGTATAGATAGACCCATGCAGGCTGTATAACAGTCACACATATAGATACAGGTAGAGATAGACATATGCAGGCTGTATAACAGTCACACATATAGATACAGGTAGAGATAGACACATGCAGGCTGTATAACAGTCACACATATAGATACAGGTAGAGATAGACACATGCAGGCTGTATAACAGTCACACATATAGATACAGGTATAGATAGACACATGCAGGCTGTATAACAGTCACACATATAGATACAGGGATAGACACATGCAGGCTGTATAACAGTCACACATATAGATACAGGTATAGACACATGCAGGCTGTATAATAGTCACACATATAGATACAGGTAGAGATAGACACATGCAGGCTGTAAAACAGACACACATATAGATACAGGTATAGACACATGCAGGCTGTATAACAGTCACACATATAGATACAGGTATAGATAGACACATGCAGGCTGTATAACGGTCACACATATAGATACAGGTAGAGATAGACACATGCAGGCTGTATAACAGTCACACATATAGATACAGGTATCGATAGACACATGCAGGCTGTATAACAGTCACACATATAGATACAGGTATAGGCTGTATAACAGTCACACATATAGATACAGGTATAGATAGACCCATGCAGGCTGTATAACAGTCACACATATAGATACAGGTATAGATAGACACATGCAGGCTGTATAACAGTCACACATATAGATACAGGTAGAGATAGACATATGCAGGCTGTATAACAGTCACACATATAGATACAGGTAGAGATAGACACATGCAGGCTGTATAACAGTCACACATATAGATACAGGTAGAGATAGACACATGCAGGCTGTATAACAGTCACACATATAGATACAGGTATAGATAGACACATGCAGGCTGTATAATAGTCACACATATAGATACAGGTAGAGATAGACCCATGCAGGCTGTATAACAGTCACACATATAGATACAGGTATAGATAGACCCATGCAGGCTGTATAACAGTCACACATATAGATACAGGTATAGACACATGCAGGCTGTATAACAGTCACACATATAGATACAGGTATAGATAGACACATGCAGGCTGTATAATAGTCACAGATATAGATACAGGTATATACACATGCAGGCTGTATAACAGTCACAGATATAGATACAGGTATAGACACATGCAGGCTGTATAACAGTCACACATATAGATACAGGTATAGACACATGCAGGCTGTATAACAGTCACACATATAGATACAGGTATAGATAGACACATGCAGGCTGTATAACAGTCACACATATAGATACAGGGATAGACACATGCAGGCTGTATAACAGTCACACATATAGATACAGGTATAGATAGACACATGCAGGCTGTATAACAGTCACAGATATAGATACAGGTATAGACACATGCAGGCTGTATAACAGTCACACATATAGATACAGGTATAGACACATGCAGGCTGTATAACAGTCACACATATAGATACAGGTATAGATAGACACATGCAGGCTGTATAACAGTCACACATATAGATACAGGGATAGACACATGCAGGCTGTATAACAGTCACACATATAGATACAGGTATAGATAGACACATGCAGGCTGTATAACAGTCACACATATAGATACAGGGATAGACACATGCAGGCTGTATAACAGTCACACATATAGATACAGGTATAGATAGACACATGCAGGCTGTATAACAGTCATACATATAGATACAGGTATAGATAGACACATGCAGGCTGTATAACAGTCACACATATAGATACAGGGATAGACACATGCAGGCTGTATAACAGTCACAGATATAGATACAGGTATAGACACATGCAGGCTGTATAACAGTCATACATATAGATACAGGTATAGACACATGCAGGCTGTATAACAGTCACACATATAGATACAGGTATAGACACATGCAGGCTGTATAACAGTCACACATATAGATACAGCTATAGATAGACACATGCAGGCTGTATAACAGTCACACATATAGATACAGGTATAGACACGTGCAGGCTGTATAACAGTCACACATATAGATACAGGTATAGACACATGCAGGCTGTATAACAGTCACACATATAGATACAGGTATAGACACATGCAGGCTGTATAACAGTCACACATATAGATACAGGTATAGATAGACACATGCAGGCTGTATAACAGTCACACATATAGATACAGGTATAGATAGACACATGCAGGCTGTATAACAGTCACACATATAGATACAGGTATAGATAGACACATGCAGGCTGTATAACAGTCACACATATAGATACAGGTATAGATAGACACATGCAGGCTGTATAACAGTCACACATATAGATATAGGTATAGATAGACACATGCAGGCTGTATAACAGTCACACATATAGATACAGGTATAGATAGACCCATGCAGGCTGTATAACAGTCACACATATAGATACAGGTATAGACACATACAGGCTGTATAACAGTCACACATATAGATACAGGTATAGGCTGTATAACAGTCACACATATAGATACAGGTATAGATAGACCCATGCAGGCTGTATAACAGTCACACATATAGATACAGGTATAGATAGACACATGCAGGCTGTATAACAGTCACACATATAGATACAGGTAGAGATAGACACATGCAGGCTGTATAACAGTCACACATATAGATACAGGTATCGATAGACACATGCAGGCTGTATAACAGTCACACATATAGATACAGGTATAGGCTGTATAACAGTCACACATATAGATACAGGTATAGATAGACCCATGCAGGCTGTATAACAGTCACACATATAGATACAGGTAGAGATAGACATATGCAGGCTGTATAACAGTCACACATATAGATACAGGTAGAGATAGACACATGCAGGCTGTATAACAGTCACACATATAGATACAGGTATAGACACATGCAGGCTGTATAACAGTCACACATATAGATACTGGTATAGACACATGCAGGCTGTACCACAGTCACACATATAGATACAGGTAGAGATAGACACATGCAGGCTGTATAACAGTCACACATATCGATACAGGTAGAGATAGACACATGCAGGCTGTATAACAGTCACACATATAGATACAGGTAGAGATAGACACATGCAGGCTGTATAACAGTCACACATATAGATACAGGTATAGACACATGCAGGCTGTATAACAGTCACACATATAGATACAGCTATAGACACATGCAGGCTGTCTAACAGTCACACATATAGATACTGGTATAGACACATGCAGGCTGTATAACAGTCACACATATAGATACAGGTAGAGATAGACACATGCAGGCTGTATAACAGTCACACATATAGATACAGGTATAGACACATGCAGGCTGTATAACAGTCACACATATAGATACAGGTATAGACACATGCAGGCTGTATAACAGTCACACATATAGATACAGGTATAGACACATGCAGGCTGTATAACAGTCACACATATAGATACAGGTATAGACACATGCAGGCTGTATAACAGTCACACATATAGATACAGGTAGAGAGAAACACATGCAGGCTGTATAACAGTCACACATATAGATACAGGTAGAGATAGACACATGCAGGCTGTATAACAGTCACACATATAGATACAGGTATAGATAGACATATGCAGGCTGTATAACAGTCACACATATAGATACAGGTATAGATAGACACATGCAGGCTGTGTAACAGTCACACATATAGATACAGGTAGAGATAGACACATGCAGGCTGTATAACAGTCACACATATAGATACAGGTAGAGATAGACACATGCAGGCTGTATAACAGTCACACATATAGAAGGTATAGATAGACCCATGCAGGCTGTATAACAGTCACACATATAGATACAGGTATAGATAGACACATGCAGGCTGTATAACAATCACACATATAGATACAGGTATAGATAGACATATGCAGGCTGTATAACAGTCACACATATAGATACAGGTATAAATAGACACATGCAGGCTGTATAACAGTCACACATATAGATATAGGTATAGACCCATGCAGGCTGTAAAACAGTCACACATATAGATACAGGTAGAGATAGACACATGCAGGCTGTATAACAGTCACACATATAGATACAGGTATAGATAGACACATGCAGGCTGTATAACAGTCACACATATAGATACAGGGATAGACACATGCAGGCTGTATAACGGTCACACATATAGATACAGGTATAGACACATGCAGGCTGTATAACAGTCACACATATAGATACAGGAATAGATAGACACATGCAGGCTGTATAACAGTCACACATATAGATACAGGTATAGACACATGCAGGCTGTATAACAGTCACACATATAGATACAGGTATAGGCTGTATAACAGTCACACATATAGATACAGGTATAGATAGACCCATGCAGGCTGTATAACAGTCACACATATAGATACAGGTATAGATAGACACATGCAGGCTGTATAACAGTCACACATATAGATACAGGTAGAGATAGACACATGCAGGCTGTATAACAGTCACACATATAGATACAGGTATCGATAGACACATGCAGGCTGTATAACAGTCACACATATAGATACAGGTATAGGCTGTATAACAGTCACACATATAGATACAGGTATAGATAGACCCATGCAGGCTGTATAACAGTCACACATATAGATACAGGTAGAGATAGACATATGCAGGCTGTATAACAGTCACACATATAGATACAGGTAGAGATAGACACATGCAGGCTGTATAACAGTCACACATATAGATACAGGTAGAGATAGACACATGCAGGCTGTATAACAGTCACACATATAGATACAGGTATAGATAGACACATGCAGGCTGTATAACAGTCACACATATAGATACAGGGATAGACACATGCAGGCTGTATAACAGTCACACATATAGATACAGGTATAGACACATGCAGGCTGTATAATAGTCACACATATAGATACAGGTAGAGATAGACACATGCAGGCTGTATAACAGACACACATATAGATACAGGTATAGACACATGCAGGCTGTATAACAGTCACACATATAGATACAGGTATAGATAGACACATGCAGGCTGTATAACGGTCACACATATAGATACAGGTAGAGATAGACACATGCAGGCTGTATAACAGTCACACATATAGATACAGGTATCGATAGACACATGCAGGCTGTATAACAGTCACACATATAGATACAGGTATAGGCTGTATAACAGTCACACATATAGATACAGGTATAGATAGACCCATGCAGGCTGTATAACAGTCACACATATAGATACAGGTATAGATAGACACATGCAGGCTGTATAACAGTCACACATATAGATACAGGTAGAGATAGACATATGCAGGCTGTATAACAGTCACACATATAGATACAGGTAGAGATAGACACATGCAGGCTGTATAACAGTCACACATATAGATACAGGTAGAGATAGACACATGCAGGCTGTATAACAGTCACACATATAGATACAGGTATAGATAGACACATGCAGGCTGTATAATAGTCACACATATAGATACAGGTAGAGATAGACCCATGCAGGCTGTATAACAGTCACACATATAGATACAGGTATAGATAGACCCATGCAGGCTGTATAACAGTCACACATATAGATACAGGTATAGACACATGCAGGCTGTATAACAGTCACACATATAGATACAGGTATAGATAGACACATGCAGGCTGTATAATAGTCACAGATATAGATACAGGTATATACACATGCAGGCTGTATAACAGTCACAGATATAGATACAGGTATAGACACATGCAGGCTGTATAACAGTCACACATATAGATACAGGTATAGACACATGCAGGCTGTATAACAGTCACACATATAGATACAGGTATAGATAGACACATGCAGGCTGTATAACAGTCACACATATAGATACAGGGATAGACACATGCAGGCTGTATAACAGTCACACATATAGATACAGGTATAGATAGACACATGCAGGCTGTATAACAGTCACAGATATAGATACAGGTATAGACACATGCAGGCTGTATAACAGTCACACATATAGATACAGGTATAGACACATGCAGGCTGTATAACAGTCACACATATAGATACAGGTATAGATAGACACATGCAGGCTGTATAACAGTCACACATATAGATACAGGGATAGACACATGCAGGCTGTATAACAGTCACACATATAGATACAGGTATAGATAGACACATGCAGGCTGTATAACAGTCACACATATAGATACAGGGATAGACACATGCAGGCTGTATAACAGTCACACATATAGATACAGGTATAGATAGACACATGCAGGCTGTATAACAGTCATACATATAGATACAGGTATAGATAGACACATGCAGGCTGTATAACAGTCACACATATAGATACAGGGATAGACACATGCAGGCTGTATAACAGTCACAGATATAGATACAGGTATAGACACATGCAGGCTGTATAACAGTCATACATATAGATACAGGTATAGACACATGCAGGCTGTATAACAGTCACACATATAGATACAGGTATAGACACATGCAGGCTGTATAACAGTCACACATATAGATACAGCTATAGATAGACACATGCAGGCTGTATAACAGTCACACATATAGATACAGGTATAGACACGTGCAGGCTGTATAACAGTCACACATATAGATACAGGTATAGACACATGCAGGCTGTATAACAGTCACACATATAGATACAGGTATAGACACATGCAGGCTGTATAACAGTCACACATATAGATACAGGTATAGATAGACACATGCAGGCTGTATAACAGTCACACATATAGATACAGGTATAGATAGACACATGCAGGCTGTATAACAGTCACACATATAGATACAGGTATAGATAGACACATGCAGGCTGTATAACAGTCACACATATAGATACAGGTATAGATAGACACATGCAGGCTGTATAACAGTCACACATATAGATACAGGTATAGATAGACACATGCAGGCTGTATAACAGTCACACATATAGATACAGGTAGAGAAGACACATGCAGGCTGTATAACAGTCACACATATAGATACAGGTATAGACCCATGCAGGCTGTATAACAGTCACACATATAGATACAGCTATAGACACATACAGGCTGTATAACAGTCACACATATAGATACAGGTATAGATAGACACATGCAGGCTGTATAACAGTCACACATATAGATACAGGTATAGATAGACACATGCAGGCTGTATAACAGTCACACATATAGATACAGGTATAGATAGACCCATGCAGGCTGTATAACAGTCACACATATAGATACAGGTATAGACACATACAGGCTGTATAACAGTCACACATATAGATACAGGTATAGGCTGTATAACAGTCACACATATAGATACAGGTATAGATAGACCCATGCAGGCTGTATAACAGTCACACATATAGATACAGGTATAGATAGACACATGCAGGCTGTATAACAGTCACACATATAGATACAGGTAGAGATAGACACATGCAGGCTGTATAACAGTCACACATATAGATACAGGTATCGATAGACACATGCAGGCTGTATAACAGTCACACATATAGATACAGGTATAGGCTGTATAACAGTCACACATATAGATACAGGTATAGATAGACCCATGCAGGCTGTATAACAGTCACACATATAGATACAGGTAGAGATAGACATATGCAGGCTGTATAACAGTCACACATATAGATACAGGTAGAGATAGACACATGCAGGCTGTATAACAGTCACACATATAGATACAGGTAGAGATAGACACATGCAGGCTGTATAACAGTCACACATATAGATACAGGTATAGATAGACACATGCAGGCTGTATAACAGTCACACATATAGATACAGGGATAGACACATGCAGGCTGTATAACAGTCACACATATAGATACAGGTATAGACACATGCAGGCTGTATAATAGTCACACATATAGATACAGGTAGAGATAGACACATGCAGGCTGTATAACAGACACACATATAGATACAGGTATAGACACATGCAGGCTGTATAACAGTCACACATATAGATACAGGTATAGATAGACACATGCAGGCTGTATAACGGTCACACATATAGATACAGGTAGAGATAGACACATGCAGGCTGTATAACAGTCACACATATAGATACAGGTATCGATAGACACATGCAGGCTGTATAACAGTCACACATATAGATACAGGTAGAGATAGACATATGCAGGCTGTATAACAGTCACACATATAGATACAGGTAGAGATAGACACATGCAGGCTGTATAACAGTCACACATATAGATACAGGTAGAGATAGACACATGCAGGCTGTATAACAGTCACACATATAGATACAGGTATAGATAGACACATGCAGGCTGTATAATAGTCACACATATAGATACAGGTAGAGATAGACCCATGCAGGCTGTATAACAGTCACACATATAGATACAGGTATAGATAGACCCATGCAGGCTGTATAACAGTCACACATATAGATACAGGTATAGACACATGCAGGCTGTATAACAGTCACACATATAGATACAGGTATAGATAGACACATGCAGGCTGTATAATAGTCACAGATATAGATACAGGTATATACACATGCAGGCTGTATAACAGTCACAGATATAGATACAGGTATAGACACATGCAGGCTGTATAACAGTCACACATATAGATACAGGTATAGACACATGCAGGCTGTATAACAGTCACACATATAGATACAGGTATAGATAGACACATGCAGGCTGTATAACAGTCACACATATAGATACAGGGATAGACACATGCAGGCTGTATAACAGTCACACATATAGATACAGGTATAGATAGACACATGCAGGCTGTATAACAGTCACAGATATAGATACAGGTATATACACATGCAGGCTGTATAACAGTCACACATATAGATACAGGTATAGACACATGCAGGCTGTATAACAGTCACACATATAGATACAGGTATAGATAGACACATGCAGGCTGTATAACAGTCACACATATAGATACAGGGATAGACACATGGGCTGTATAACAGTCACACATATAGATACAGGTATAGATAGACACATGCAGGCTGTATAACAGTCACACATATAGATACAGGGATAGACACATGCAGGCTGTATAACAGTCACACATATAGATACAGGTATAGATAAACACATGCAGGCTGTATAACAGTCATACATATAGATACAGGTATAGATAGACACATGCAGGCTGTATAACAGTCACACATATAGATACAGGTAGATAGACACATGCAGGCTGTATAACAGTCACACATATAGATACAGGTATAGACACATGCAGGCTGTATAACAGTCACACATATAGATACAGGTATAGACACATGCAGGCTGTATAACAGTCACACATATAGATACAGCTATAGATAGACACATGCAGGCTGTATAACAGTCACACATATAGATACAGGTATAGACACGTGCAGGCTGTATAACAGTCACACATATAGATACAGGTATAGACACATGCAGGCTGTATAACAGTCACACATATAGATACAGGTATAGACACATGCAGGCTGTATAACAGTCACACATATAGATACAGGTATAGATAGACACATGCAGGCTGTATAACAGTCACACATATAGATACAGGTATAGATAGACACATGCAGGCTGTATAACAGTCACACATATAGATACAGGTATAGACACATGCAGGCTGTATAACAGTCACACATATAGATACAGCTATAGATAGACACATGCAGGCTGTATAACAGTCACACATATAGATACAGGTATAGACACGTGCAGGCTGTATAACAGTCACACATATAGATACAGGTATAGACACATGCAGGCTGTATAACAGTCACACATATAGATACAGGTATAGACACATGCAGGCTGTATAACAGTCACACATATAGATACAGGTATAGATAGACACATGCAGGCTGTATAACAGTCACACATATAGATACAGGTATAGATAGACACATGCAGGCTGTATAACAGTCACACATATAGATACAGGTATAGATAGACACATGCAGGCTGTATAACAGTCACACATATAGATACAGGTATAGATAGACACATGCAGGCTGTATAACAGTCACACATATAGATACAGGTATAGATAGACACATGCAGGCTGTATAACAGTCACACATATAGATACAGGTAGAGAAGACACATGCAGGCTGTATAACAGTCACACATATAGATACAGGTATAGACCCATGCAGGCTGTATAACAGTCACACATATAGATACAGCTATAGACACATACAGGCTGTATAACAGTCACACATATAGATACAGCTATAGATAGACACATGCAGGCTGTATAACAGTCACACATATAGATACAGGTATAGATAGACACATGCAGGCTGTATAACAGTCACACATATAGATACAGGTATAGATAGACCCATGCAGGCTGTATAACAGTCACACATATAGATACAGGTATAGACACATACAGGCTGTATAACAGTCACACATATAGATACAGGTATAGGCTGTATAACAGTCACACATATAGATACAGGTATAGATAGACCCATGCAGGCTGTATAACAGTCACACATATAGATACAGGTATAGATAGACACATGCAGGCTGTATAACAGTCACACATATAGATACAGGTAGAGATAGACACATGCAGGCTGTATAACAGTCACACATATAGATACAGGTATCGATAGACACATGCAGGCTGTATAACAGTCACACATATAGATACAGGTATAGGCTGTATAACAGTCACACATATAGATACAGGTATAGATAGACCCATGCAGGCTGTATAACAGTCACACATATAGATACAGGTAGAGATAGACATATGCAGGCTGTATAACAGTCACACATATAGATACAGGTAGAGATAGACACATGCAGGCTGTATAACAGTCACACATATAGATACAGGTATAGACACATGCAGGCTGTATAACAGTCACACATATAGATACTGGTATAGACACATGCAGGCTGTACCACAGTCACACATATAGATACAGGTAGAGATAGACACATGCAGGCTGTATAACAGTCACACATATAGATACAGGTAGAGATAGACACATGCAGGCTGTATAACAGTCACACATATAGATACAGGTAGAGATAGACACATGCAGGCTGTATAACAGTCACACATATAGATACAGGTATAGACACATGCAGGCTGTATAACAGTCACACATATAGATACAGCTATAGACACATGCAGGCTGTATAACAGTCACACATATAGATACTGGTATAGACACATGCAGGCTGTATAACAGTCACACATATAGATACAGGTAGAGATAGACACATGCAGGCTGTATAACAGTCACACATATAGATACAGGTATAGACACATGCAGGCTGTATAACAGTCACACATATAGATACAGGTATAGACACATGCAGGCTGTATAACAGTCACACATATAGATACAGGTATAGACACATGCAGGCTGTATAACAGTCACACATATAGATACAGGTATAGACACATGCAGGCTGTATAACAGTCACACATATAGATACAGGTAGAGAGAAACACATGCAGGCTGTATAACAGTCACACATATAGATACAGGTAGAGATAGACACATGCAGGCTGTATAACAGTCACACATATAGATACAGGTATAGATAGACATATGCAGGCTGTATAACAGTCACACATATAGATACAGGTATAGATAGACACATGCAGGCTGTGTAACAGTCACACATATAGATACAGGTAGAGATAGACACATGCAGGCTGTATAACAGTCACACATATAGATACAGGTAGAGATAGACACATGCAGGCTGTATAACAGTCACACATATAGAAGGTATAGATAGACCCATGCAGGCTGTATAACAGTCACACATATAGATACAGGTATAGATAGACACATGCAGGCTGTATAACAATCACACATATAGATACAGGTATAGATAGACATATGCAGGCTGTATAACAGTCACACATATAGATACAGGTATAAATAGACACATGCAGGCTGTATAACAGTCACACATATAGATACAGGTATAGATAGACACATGCAGGCTGTATAACAGTCACACATATAGATACAGGTATAGATAGACACATGCAGGCTGTATAACAGTCACACATATAGATACAGGTAGAGATAGACACATGCAGGCTGTATAACAGTCACACATATAGATACAGGTATCGATAGACACATGCAGGCTGTATAACAGTCACACATATAGATACAGGTATAGGCTGTATAACAGTCACACATATAGATACAGGTATAGATAGACCCATGCAGGCTGTATAACAGTCACACATATAGATACAGGTAGAGATAGACATATGCAGGCTGTATAACAGTCACACATATAGATACAGGTAGAGATAGACACATGCAGGCTGTATAACAGTCACACATATAGATACAGGTAGAGATAGACACATGCAGGCTGTATAACAGTCACACATATAGATACAGGTATAGATAGACACATGCAGGCTGTATAACAGTCACACATATAGATACAGGGATAGACACATGCAGGCTGTATAACAGTCACACATATAGATACAGGTATAGACACATGCAGGCTGTATAATAGTCACACATATAGATACAGGTAGAGATAGACACATGCAGGCTGTATAACAGACACACATATAGATACAGGTATAGACACATGCAGGCTGTATAACAGTCACACATATAGATACAGGTATAGATAGACACATGCAGGCTGTATAACGGTCACACATATAGATACAGGTAGAGATAGACACATGCAGGCTGTATAACAGTCACACATATAGATACAGGTATCGATAGACACATGCAGGCTGTATAACAGTCACACATATAGATACAGGTAGAGATAGACATATGCAGGCTGTATAACAGTCACACATATAGATACAGGTAGAGATAGACACATGCAGGCTGTATAACAGTCACACATATAGATACAGGTAGAGATAGACACATGCAGGCTGTATAACAGTCACACATATAGATACAGGTATAGATAGACACATGCAGGCTGTATAATAGTCACACATATAGATACAGGTAGAGATAGACCCATGCAGGCTGTATAACAGTCACACATATAGATACAGGTATAGATAGACCCATGCAGGCTGTATAACAGTCACACATATAGATACAGGTATAGACACATGTAGGCTGTATAACAGTCACACATATAGATACAGGTATAGATAGACACATGCAGGCTGTATAATAGTCACAGATATAGATACAGGTATATACACATGCAGGCTGTATAACAGTCACAGATATAGATACAGGTATAGACACATGCAGGCTGTATAACAGTCACACATATAGATACAGGTATAGACACATGCAGGCTGTATAACAGTCACACATATAGATACAGGTATAGATAGACACATGCAGGCTGTATAACAGTCACACATATAGATACAGGGATAGACACATGCAGGCTGTATAACAGTCACACATATAGATACAGGTATAGATAGACACATGCAGGCTGTATAACAGTCACAGATATAGATACAGGTATAGACACATGCAGGCTGTATAACAGTCACACATATAGATACAGGTATAGACACATGCAGGCTGTATAACAGTCACACATATAGATACAGCTATAGATAGACACATGCAGGCTGTATAACAGTCACACATATAGATACAGGTATAGACACGTGCAGGCTGTATAACAGTCACACATATAGATACAGGTATAGACACATGCAGGCTGTATAACAGTCACACATATAGATACAGGTATAGACACATGCAGGCTGTATAACAGTCACACATATAGATACAGGTATAGATAGACACATGCAGGCTGTATAACAGTCACACATATAGATACAGGTATAGATAGACACATGCAGGCTGTATAACAGTCACACATATAGATACAGGTATAGACACATGCAGGCTGTATAACAGTCACACATATAGATACAGCTATAGATAGACACATGCAGGCTGTATAACAGTCACACATATAGATACAGGTATAGACACGTGCAGGCTGTATAACAGTCACACATATAGATACAGGTATAGACACATGCAGGCTGTATAACAGTCACACATATAGATACAGGTATAGACACATGCAGGCTGTATAACAGTCACACATATAGATACAGGTATAGATAGACACATGCAGGCTGTATAACAGTCACACATATAGATACAGGTATAGATAGACACATGCAGGCTGTATAACAGTCACACATATAGATACAGGTATAGATAGACACATGCAGGCTGTATAACAGTCACACATATAGATACAGGTATAGATAGACACATGCAGGCTGTATAACAGTCACACATATAGATACAGGTATAGATAGACACATGCAGGCTGTATAACAGTCACACATATAGATACAGGTAGAGAAGACACATGCAGGCTGTATAACAGTCACACATATAGATACAGGTATAGACCCATGCAGGCTGTATAACAGTCACACATATAGATACAGCTATAGACACATACAGGCTGTATAACAGTCACACATATAGATACAGCTATAGATAGACACATGCAGGCTGTATAACAGTCACACATATAGATACAGGTATAGATAGACACATGCAGGCTGTATAACAGTCACACATATAGATACAGGTATAGATAGACCCATGCAGGCTGTATAACAGTCACACATATAGATACAGGTATAGACACATACAGGCTGTATAACAGTCACACATATAGATACAGGTATAGGCTGTATAACAGTCACACATATAGATACAGGTATAGATAGACCCATGCAGGCTGTATAACAGTCACACATATAGATACAGGTATAGATAGACACATGCAGGCTGTATAACAGTCACACATATAGATACAGGTAGAGATAGACACATGCAGGCTGTATAACAGTCACACATATAGATACAGGTATCGATAGACACATGCAGGCTGTATAACAGTCACACATATAGATACAGGTATAGGCTGTATAACAGTCACACATATAGATACAGGTATAGATAGACCCATGCAGGCTGTATAACAGTCACACATATAGATACAGGTAGAGATAGACATATGCAGGCTGTATAACAGTCACACATATAGATACAGGTAGAGATAGACACATGCAGGCTGTATAACAGTCACACATATAGATACAGGTATAGACACATGCATTCTGTATAACAGTCACACATATAGATACTGGTATAGACACATGCAGGCTGTACCACAGTCACACATATAGATACAGGTAGAGATAGACACATGCAGGCTGTATAACAGTCACACATATAGATACAGGTAGAGATAGACACATGCAGGCTGTATAACAGTCACACATATAGATACAGGTAGAGATAGACACATGCAGGCTGTATAACAGTCACACATATAGATACAGGTATAGACACATGCAGGCTGTATAACAGTCACACATATAGATACAGCTATAGACACATGCAGGCTGTATAACAGTCACACATATAGATACTGGTATAGACACATGCAGGCTGTATAACAGTCACACATATAGATACAGGTAGAGATAGACACATGCAGGCTGTATAACAGTCACACATATAGATACAGGTATAGACACATGCAGGCTGTATAACAGTCACACATATAGATACAGGTATAGACACATGCAGGCTGTATAACAGTCACACATATAGATACAGGTATAGACACATGCAGGCTGTATAACAGTCACACATATAGATACAGGTATAGACACATGCAGGCTGTATAACAGTCACACATATAGATACAGGTAGAGAGAAACACATGCAGGCTGTATAACAGTCACACATATAGATACAGGTAGAGATAGACACATGCAGGCTGTATAACAGTCACACATATAGATACAGGTATAGATAGACATATGCAGGCTGTATAACAGTCACACATATAGATACAGGTATAGATAGACACATGCAGGCTGTGTAACAGTCACACATATAGATACAGGTAGAGATAGACACATGCAGGCTGTATAACAGTCACACATATAGATACAGGTAGAGATAGACACATGCAGGCTGTATAACAGTCACACATATAGAAGGTATAGATAGACCCATGCAGGCTGTATAACAGTCACACATATAGATACAGGTATAGATAGACACATGCAGGCTGTATAACAATCACACATATAGATACAGGTATAGATAGACATATGCAGGCTGTATAACAGTCACACATATAGATACAGGTATAAATAGACACATGCAGGCTGTATAACAGTCACACATATAGATACAGGTATAGATAGACACATGCAGGCTGTATAACAGTCACACATATAGATACAGGTATAGATAGACACATGCAGGCTGTATAACAGTCACACATATAGATACAGGTAGAGATAGACACATGCAGGCTGTATAACAGTCACACATATAGATACAGGTATCGATAGACACA
Source organism: Taudactylus pleione (assembly GCA_031769625.1). Classification (NCBI taxonomy): domain Eukaryota; kingdom Metazoa; phylum Chordata; class Amphibia; order Anura; family Myobatrachidae; genus Taudactylus; species Taudactylus pleione. The sequence goes on from JAUIMM010000831.1 coordinate 534,066, forward strand.
TGCAGGCTGTATAACAGTCACACATATAGATACAGGTATAGGCTGTATAACAGTCACACATATAGATACAGGTATAGATAGACCCATGCAGGCTGTATAACAGTCACACATATAGATACAGGTAGAGATAGACATATGCAGGCTGTATAACAGTCACACATATAGATACAGGTAGAGATAGACACATGCAGGCTGTATAACAGTCACACATATAGATACAGGTAGAGATAGACACATGCAGGCTGTATAACAGTCACACATATAGATACAGGTATAGATAGACACATGCAGGCTGTATAACAGTCACACATATAGATACAGGGATAGACACATGCAGGCTGTATAACAGTCACACATATAGATACAGGTATAGACACATGCAGGCTGTATAATAGTCACACATATAGATACAGGTAGAGATAGACACATGCAGGCTGTATAACAGACACACATATAGATACAGGTATAGACACATGCAGGCTGTATAACAGTCACACATATAGATACAGGTATAGATAGACACATGCAGGCTGTATAACGGTCACACATATAGATACAGGTAGAGATAGACACATGCAGGCTGTATAACAGTCACACATATAGATACAGGTATCGATAGACACATGCAGGCTGTATAACAGTCACACATATAGATACAGGTATAGGCTGTATAACAGTCACACATATAGATACAGGTATAGATAGACCCATGCAGGCTGTATAACAGTCACACATATAGATACAGGTATAGATAGACACATGCAGGCTGTATAACAGTCACACATATAGATACAGGTAGAGATAGACATATGCAGGCTGTATAACAGTCACACATATAGATACAGGTAGAGATAGACACATGCAGGCTGTATAACAGTCACACATATAGATACAGGTAGAGATAGACACATGCAGGCTGTATAACAGTCACACATATAGATACAGGTATAGATAGACACATGCAGGCTGTATAATAGTCACACATATAGATACAGGTAGAGATAGACCCATGCAGGCTGTATAACAGTCACACATATAGATACAGGTATAGATAGACCCATGCAGGCTGTATAACAGTCACACATATAGATACAGGTATAGACACATGCAGGCTGTATAACAGTCACACATATAGATACAGGTATAGATAGACACATGCAGGCTGTATAATAGTCACAGATATAGATACAGGTATATACACATGCAGGCTGTATAACAGTCACAGATATAGATACAGGTATAGACACATGCAGGCTGTATAACAGTCACACATATAGATACAGGTATAGACACATGCAGGCTGTATAACAGTCACACATATAGATACAGGTATAGATAGACACATGCAGGCTGTATAACAGTCACACATATAGATACAGGGATAGACACATGCAGGCTGTATAACAGTCACACATATAGATACAGGTATAGATAGACACATGCAGGCTGTATAACAGTCACAGATATAGATACAGGTATAGACACATGCAGGCTGTATAACAGTCACCCATATAGATACAGGTATAGACACATGCAGGCTGTATAACAGTCACACATATAGATACAGGTATAGATAGACACATGCAGGCTGTATAACAGTCACACATATAGATACAGGGATAGACACATGCAGGCTGTATAACAGTCACACATATAGATACAGGTATAGATAGACACATGCAGGCTGTATAACAGTCACACATATAGATACAGGGATAGACACATGCAGGCTGTATAACAGTCACACATATAGATACAGGTATAGATAGACACATGCAGGCTGTATAACAGTCATACATATAGATACAGGTATAGATAGACACATGCAGGCTGTATAACAGTCACACATATAGATACAGGGATAGACACATGCAGGCTGTATAACAGTCACAGATATAGATACAGGTATAGACACATGCAGGCTGTATAACAGTCATACATATAGATACAGGTATAGACACATGCAGGCTGTATAACAGTCACACATATAGATACAGGTATAGACACATGCAGGCTGTATAACAGTCACACATATAGATACAGCTATAGATAGACACATGCAGGCTGTATAACAGTCACACATATAGATACAGGTATAGACACGTGCAGGCTGTATAACAGTCACACATATAGATACAGGTATAGACACATGCAGGCTGTATAACAGTCACACATATAGATACAGGTATAGACACATGCAGGCTGTATAACAGTCACACATATAGATACAGGTATAGATAGACACATGCAGGCTGTATAACAGTCACACATATAGATACAGGTATAGATAGACACATGCAGGCTGTATAACAGTCACACATATAGATACAGGTATAGATAGACACATGCAGGCTGTATAACAGTCACACATATAGATACAGGTATAGATAGACACATGCAGGCTGTATAACAGTCACACATATAGATACAGGTATAGATAGACACATGCAGGCTGTATAACAGTCACACATATAGATACAGGTAGAGAAGACACATGCAGGCTGTATAACAGTCACACATATAGATACAGGTATAGACCCATGCAGGCTGTATAACAGTCACACATATAGATACAGCTATAGACACATACAGGCTGTATAACAGTCACACATATAGATACAGGTATAGATAGACACATGCAGGCTGTATAACAGTCACACATATAGATACAGGTATAGATAGACACATGCAGGCTGTATAACAGTCACACATATAGATACAGGTATAGATAGACCCATGCAGGCTGTATAACAGTCACACATATAGATACAGGTATAGACACATACAGGCTGTATAACAGTCACACATATAGATACAGGTATAGGCTGTATAACAGTCACACATATAGATACAGGTATAGATAGACCCATGCAGGCTGTATAACAGTCACACATATAGATACAGGTATAGATAGACACATGCAGGCTGTATAACAGTCACACATATAGATACAGGTAGAGATAGACACATGCAGGCTGTATAACAGTCACACATATAGATACAGGTATCGATAGACACATGCAGGCTGTATAACAGTCACACATATAGATACAGGTATAGGCTGTATAACAGTCACACATATAGATACAGGTATAGATAGACCCATGCAGGCTGTATAACAGTCACACATATAGATACAGGTAGAGATAGACATATGCAGGCTGTATAACAGTCACACATATAGATACAGGTAGAGATAGACACATGCAGGCTGTATAACAGTCACACATATAGATACAGGTATCGATAGACACATGCAGGCTGTATAACAGTCACACATATAGATACAGGTATCGATAGACACATGCAGGCTGTATAACAGTCACACATATAGATACAGGTATAGGCTGTATAACAGTCACACATATAGATACAGGTATAGATAGACCCATGCAGGCTGTATAACAGTCACACATATAGATACAGGTAGAGATAGACATATGCAGGCTGTATAACAGTCACACATATAGATACAGGTAGAGATAGACACATGCAGGCTGTATAACAGTCACACATATAGATACAGGTAGAGATAGACACATGCAGGCTGTATAACAGTCACACATATAGATACAGGTATAGATAGACACATGCAGGCTGTATAACAGTCACACATATAGATACAGGGATAGACACATGCAGGCTGTATAACAGTCACACATATAGATACAGGTATAGACACATGCAGGCTGTATAATAGTCACACATATAGATACAGGTAGAGATAGACACATGCAGGCTGTATAACAGACACACATATAGATACAGGTATAGACACATGCAGGCTGTATAACAGTCACACATATAGATACAGGTATAGATAGACACATGCAGGCTGTATAACGGTCACACATATAGATACAGGTAGAGATAGACACATGCAGGCTGTATAACAGTCACACATATAGATACAGGTATCGATAGACACATGCAGGCTGTATAACAGTCACACATATAGATACAGGTATAGGCTGTATAACAGTCACACATATAGATACAGGTATAGATAGACCCATGCAGGCTGTATAACAGTCACACATATAGATACAGGTATAGATAGACACATGCAGGCTGTATAACAGTCACACATATAGATACAGGTAGAGATAGACATATGCAGGCTGTATAACAGTCACACATATAGATACAGGTAGAGATAGACACATGCAGGCTGTATAACAGTCACACATATAGATACAGGTAGAGATAGACACATGCAGGCTGTATAACAGTCACACATATAGATACAGGTATAGATAGACACATGCAGGCTGTATAATAGTCACACATATAGATACAGGTAGAGATAGACCCATGCAGGCTGTATAACAGTCACACATATAGATACAGGTATAGATAGACCCATGCAGGCTGTATAACAGTCACACATATAGATACAGGTATAGACACATGCAGGCTGTATAACAGTCACACATATAGATACAGGTATAGATAGACACATGCAGGCTGTATAATAGTCACAGATATAGATACAGGTATATACACATGCAGGCTGTATAACAGTCACAGATATAGATACAGGTATAGACACATGCAGGCTGTATAACAGTCACACATATAGATACAGGTATAGACACATGCAGGCTGTATAACAGTCACACATATAGATACAGGTATAGATAGACACATGCAGGCTGTATAACAGTCACACATATAGATACAGGGATAGACACATGCAGGCTGTATAACAGTCACACATATAGATACAGGTATAGATAGACACATGCAGGCTGTATAACAGTCACAGATATAGATACAGGTATAGACACATGCAGGCTGTATAACAGTCACACATATAGATACAGGTATAGACACATGCAGGCTGTATAACAGTCACACATATAGATACAGGTATAGATAGACACATGCAGGCTGTATAACAGTCACACATATAGATACAGGGATAGACACATGCAGGCTGTATAACAGTCACACATATAGATACAGGTATAGATAGACACATGCAGGCTGTATAACAGTCACACATATAGATACAGGGATAGACACATGCAGGCTGTATAACAGTCACACATATAGATACAGGTATAGATAGACACATGCAGGCTGTATAACAGTCATACATATAGATACAGGTATAGATAGACACATGCAGGCTGTATAACAGTCACACATATAGATACAGGGATAGACACATGCAGGCTGTATAACAGTCACAGATATAGATACAGGTATAGACACATGCAGGCTTTATAACAGTCATACATATAGATACAGGTATAGACACATGCAGGCTGTATAACAGTCACACATATAGATACAGGTATAGACACATGCAGGCTGTATAACAGTCACACATATAGATACAGCTATAGATAGACACATGCAGGCTGTATAACAGTCACACATATAGATACAGGTATAGACACGTGCAGGCTGTATAACAGTCACACATATAGATACAGGTATAGACACATGCAGGCTGTATAACAGTCACACATATAGATACAGGTATAGACACATGCAGGCTGTATAACAGTCACACATATAGATACAGGTATAGATAGACACATGCAGGCTGTATAACAGTCACACATATAGATACAGGTATAGATAGACACATGCAGGCTGTATAACAGTCACACATATAGATACAGGTATAGATAGACACATGCAGGCTGTATAACAGTCACACATATAGATACAGGTATAGATAGACACATGCAGGCTGTATAACAGTCACACATATAGATACAGGTATAGATAGACACATGCAGGCTGTATAACAGTCACACATATAGATACAGGTAGAGAAGACACATGCCGGCTGTATAACAGTCACACATATAGATACAGGTATAGACCCATGCAGGCTGTATAACAGTCACACATATAGATACAGGTAGAGAAGACACATGCAGGCTGTATAACAGTCACACATATAGATACAGGTATAGACCCATGCAGGCTGTATAACAGTCACACATATAGATACAGCTATAGACACATGCAGGCTGTATAACAGTCACACATATAGATACAGGTATAGATAGACACATGCAGGCTGTATAACAGTCACACATATAGATACAGGTATGGATAGACACATGCAGGCTGTATAACAGTCACACATATAGATACAGGTATGGATAGACACATGCAGGCTGTATAACAGTCACACATATAGATACAGCTATAGACACATGCAGCCTGTATAACAGTCACACATATAGATACAGGTATAGACACATGCAGGCTGTATAACGGTCATACATATAGATACAGGTATAGATAGACACATGCAGGCTGTATAACAGTCACACATATAGATACAGGTATAGACACATGCAGGCTGTATAACGGTCACACATATAGATACAGGTATAGACACATGCAGGCTGTATAACGGTCACACATATAGATACAGGTATAGATAGACACATGCAGGCTGTATAACAGTCACACATGTAGATACAGGTATAGATAGACACATGCAGGCTGTATAATAGTCACAGATATAGATACAGGTATATACACATGCAGGCTGTATAACAGTCACACATATAGATCCAGGTATAGACACATGCAGGCTGTATAACAGTCACACATATAGATACAGGTATAGATAGACAAATACAGGCTGTATAACAGTCACACATATAGATACTGGTATAGACACATGCAGGCTGTATAACAGTCACACATATAGATACAGGTATAGATAGACACATGCAGGCTGTATAACAGTCACACATATAGATACAGGTATAGATAGACACATGCAGGCTGTATAACAGTCACACATATAGATACAGGTATAGATAGACACATGCAGGCTGTATAACAGTCACACATATAGATACAGGTATAGATAGACACATGCAGGCTGTATAACAGTCACACATATAGATACAGGTATAGACACATGCAGGCTGTATAATAGTCACACATATAGATACAGGTATAGATCGACACATGCAGGCTGTATAACAGTCACACATATAGATACAGGTATAGACACATGCAGGCTGTATAACAGTCACACATATAGATACAGGTATAGATAGACACATGCAGGCTGTATAACAGTCACACATATAGATACAGGTATAGATAGACCCATGCAGGCTGTATAACAGTCACACATATAGATACAGGTATAGATTGACCCATGCAGGCTGTATAACAGTCACACATATAGATACAGGTATAGACACATGCAGGCTGTATAACAGTCACACATATAGATACAGGTATAGATAGACACATGCAGGCTGCATAATAGTCACAGATATAGATACAGGTATATACACATGCAGGCTGTATAACAGTCACAGATAGAGATACAGGTATAGACACATGCAGGCTGTATAACAGTCACACATATAGATACAGGTATAGATAGACACATGCAGGCTGTATAACAGTCACACATATAGATACAGGTATAGATAGACACATGCAGGCTGTATAATAGTCACAGATATAGATACAGGTATATACACATGCAGGCTGTATAACAGTGACAGATATAGATACAGGTATAGACACATGCAGGCTGTATAACAGTCACACATATAGATACAGGTATAGATAGACACATGCAGGCTGTATAACAGTCACACATATAGATACAGGTATAGATAGACACATGCAGGCTGTATAACAGTCACACATATAGATACAGGGATAGACACATGCAGGCTGTATAACAGTCACACATATAGATACAGGTATAGATAGACACATGCAGGCTGTATAACAGTCACACATATAGATACAGGTATAGACACATGCAGGCTGTATAACAGTCACACATATAGATACAGGTATAGATAGACACATGCAGGCTGTATAACAGTCACACATATAGATACAGGTATAGACACATGCAGGCTGTATAACAGTCACACATATAGATACAGGTATAGATAGACACATGCAGGCTGTATAACAGTCACACATATAGATACAGGTATAGATAGACACATGCAGGCTGTATAACAGTCACACATATAGATACAGGTATAGATAGACACATGCAGGCTGTATAACAGTCACACATATAGATACAGGTATAGATAGACACATGCAGGCTGTATAACAGTCACACATATAGATACAGGTATAGACACATGCAGGCTGTATAACAGTCACACATATAGATACAGGTATAGATAGACACATGCAGGCTGTATAACAGTCACACATATAGATACAGGTATAGACACATGCAGGCTGTATAACTGTCACACATATAGATACAGGTATGGACACATGCAGGCTGTATAACAGTCACACGTATAGATACTGGTATAGACACATGCAGGCTGTATAATAGTCACACATATAGATACAGGTATAGATAGACACATGCAGGCTGTATAACAGTCACACATATAGATACAGGTATAGACACATGCAGGCTGTATAACAGTCACACATATAGATACAGGTATAGATAGACACATGCAGGCTGTATAACAGTCACACATATAGATACAGGTATAGATAGACCCATGCAGGCTGTATAACAGTCACACATATAGATACAGGTATAGATTGACCCATGCAGGCTGTATAACAGTCACACATATAGATACAGGTATAGACACATGCAGGCTGTATAACAGTCACACATATAGATACAGGTATAGATAGACACATGCAGGCTGCATAATAGTCACAGATATAGATACAGGTATATACACATGCAGGCTGTATAACAGTCACAGATAGAGATACAGGTATAGACACATGCAGGCTGTATAACAGTCACACATATAGATACAGGTATAGATAGACACATGCAGGCTGTATAACAGTCACACATATAGATACAGGTATAGATAGACACATGCAGGCTGTATAATAGTCACAGATATAGATACAGGTATATACACATGCAGGCTGTATAACAGTGACAGATATAGATACAGGTATAGACACATGCAGGCTGTATAACAGTCACACATATAGATACAGGTATAGATAGACACATGCAGGCTGTATAACAGTCACACATATAGATACAGGTATAGATAGACACATGCAGGCTGTATAACAGTCACACATATAGATACAGGGATAGACACATGCAGGCTGTATAACAGTCACACATATAGATACAGGTATAGATAGACACATGCAGGCTGTATAACAGTCACACATATAGATACAGGTATAGACACATGCAGGCTGTATAACAGTCACACATATAGATACAGGTATAGATAGACACATGCAGGCTGTATAACAGTCACACATATAGATACAGGTATAGATAGACACATGCAGGCTGTATAACAGTCACACATATAGATGCAGGAATAGATAGACACATGCAGGCTGTATAACAGTCACACATATAGATGCAGGAATAGATAGACCCATGCAGGCTGTATAACAGTCACACATATAGATACAGGTATAGATAGACACATGCAGGCTGTATAACAGTCACACATATAGATACAGGTATAGATAGACACATGTAGGCTGTATAACAGTCACACATATAGATACAGGTATAGATAGACACATGCAGGCTGTATAACAGTCACACATATAGATACAGGTATAGATAGACACATGCAGGCTGTATAATAGTCACAGATATAGATACAGGTATATACACATGCAGGCTGTATAACAGTGACAGATATAGATACAGGTATAGACACATGCAGGCTGTATAACAGTCACACATATAGATACAGGTATAGATAGACACATGCAGGCTGTATAACAGTCACACATATAGATACAGCTATAGACACATACAGGCTGTATAACAGTCACACATATAGATACAGGTATAGATAGACACATGCAGGCTGTATAACAGTCACACATATAGATACAGGTATAGATAGACACATGCAGGCTGTATAACAGTCACACATATAGATACAGGTATAGATAGACCCATGCAGGCTGTATAACAGTCACACATATAGATACAGGTATAGACACATACAGGCTGTATAACAGTCACACATATAGATACAGGTATAGACACATGCAGGCTGTATAACAGTCACACATATAGATTCAGGTATAGATCGACACATGCTGGCTGTATAACAGTCACATATATAGATACAGGTATAGATAGACACATGCAGGCTGTATAATAGTCACAGATATAGATACAGGTATAGACACATGCAGGCTGTATAACAGTCACAGATATAGATACAGGAATAGATAGACACATGCAGGCTGTATAACAGTCACACATATAGATACAGGTATAGATAGACACATACAGGCTGTATAACAGTCACACATATAGATACAGGTATAGACACATGCAGGCTGTATAACAGTCACAGATATAGATACAGGTATAGATAGACACATGCAGGCTGTATAACAGTCACACATATAGATACAGGTATAGATAGACACATGCAGGCTGTATAACAGTCACACATATAGATACAGGTATAGGCACATGCAGGCTGTATAACAGTCACACATATAGATACAGGTATAGATAGACACATGCAGGCTGTATAACAGTCACACATATAGATACAGGTATAGATAGACACATGCAGGCTGTATAACAGTCACACATATAGATACAGGTATAGACACATGCAGGCTGTATAACAGTCACACATATAGATACTGGTATAGACACATGCAGGCTGTATAACAGTCACACATATAGATACAGGTATAGACACATGCAGGCTGTATAACTGTCACACATATAGATACAGGTATAGACACATGCAGGCTGTATAACAGTCACACATATAGATACTGGTATAGACACATGTAGGCTGTATAACAGTCACACATATAGATACAGGTATAGATAGACACATGCAGGCTGTATAACAGTCACACATATAGATACAGGTATAGACACATGCAGGCTGTATAACAGTCACACATATAGATACAGGTATAGATAGACCCATGCAGGCTGTATAACAGTCAGACATATAGATACAGGTATAGATAGACCCATGCAGGCTGTATAACAGTCACACATATAGATACAGGTATAGATAGACCCATGCAGGCTGTATAACAGTCACACATATAGATACAGGTATAGACACATGCAGGCTGTATAACAGTCACACATATAGATACAGGTATAGATAGACACATGCAGGCAGTATAATAGTCACAGATATAGATACAGGTATATACACATGCAGGCTGTATAACAGTCACAGATATAGATGCAGGTATAGACACATGCAGGCTGTATAACAGTCACACATATAGATACAGGTATAGATAGACCCATGCAGGCTGTATAACAGTCACACATATAGATACAGGTATAGATAGACACATGCAGGCTGTATAACAGTCACACATATAGATACAGGTATAGATAGACACATGCAGGCTGTATAACAGTCACACATATAGATACAGGGATAGACACATGCAGGCTGTATAACAATCACACATATAGATACAGGTATAGATAGACACATGCAGGCTGTATAACAGTCACACATATAGATACAGGTATAGACACATGCAGGCTGTATAACAGTCACACATATATAGATACAGGTATAGATAGACACATGCAGGCTGTATAACAGTCACACATATAGATACAGGTATAGATAGACACATGCAGGCTGTATAACAGTCACACATATAGATACAGGTATAGATAGACACATGCAGGCTGTATAACAGTCACACATATAGATACAGGTATAGATAGACACATGCAGGCTGTATAACAGTCACACATATAGATACAGGTATATACACATGCAGGCTGTATAACAGTCACACATATAGATACAGGTATAGATAGACACATGCAGGCTGTATAACTTTCACACATATAGATACAGGGATAGACACATGCAGGCTGTATAGCAGTCACACATATAGATACAGGTATAGATAGACACATGCAGGCTGTATAACAGTCACAGATATAGATACAGGTATAGACACATGCAGGCTGTATAACAGTCACACATATAGATACAGGTATAGATAGACACATGCAGGCTGTATAACAGTCACACATATAGATACAGTGATAGACACATGCAGGCTGTATAACAGTCACACATATAGATACAGGTATAGATAGACACATGCAGGCTGTATAACAGTCATACATATAGATACAGGTATAGACACATGCAGGCTGTATAACAGTCACACATATAGATACAGGTATAGACACATGCAGGCTGTATAACAGTCACACATATAGATACAGGTATAGATAGACACATGCAGGCTGTATAACAGTCACACATATAGATACAGGTATAGATAGACACATGCAGGCTGTATAACAGTCACACATATAGATACAGGTATAGATAGACACATGCAGGCTGTATAACAGTCACACATATAGATACAGGTATAGATAGACACATGCAGGCTGTATAACAGTCACACATATAGATACAGGTAGAGAAGACACATGCAGGCTGTATAACAGTCACACATATAGATACAGGTATAGACCCATGCAGGCTGTATAACAGTCACACATATAGATACAGCTATAGACACATACAGGCTGTATAACAGTCACACATATAGATACAGGTATAGATAGACACATGCAGGCTGTATAACAGTCACACATATAGATACAGGTATAGACACATACAGGCTGTATAACAGTCACACATATAGATACAGGTATAGACCCATGCAGGCTGTATAACAGTCACACATATAGATACAGCTATAGACACATACAGGCTGTATAACAGTCACACATATAGATACAGGTATAGATAGACACATGCAGGCTGTATAACAGTCACACATATAGATACAGGTATAGATAGACCCATGTAGGCTGTATAACAGTCACACATATAGATACAGGTATAGACACATACAGGCTGTATAACAGTCACACATATAGATACAGGTATAGACACATGCAGGCTGTATAACAGTCACACATATAGATACAGGTATAGACACATACAGGCTGTATAACAGTCACACATATAGATACAGGGATAGACACATGCAGGCTGTATAACGGTCACACATATAGATACAGGGATAGACACATGCAGGCTGTATAACAGTCACACATATAGATACAGGTATAGACACATGCAGGCTGTATAACGGTCACACATATAGATACAGGGATAGACACATGCAGGCTGTATAACGGTCACACATATAGATACAGGTATAGATAGACACATGCAGGCTGTATAACAGTCACACATATAGATACAGGTATAGATAGACACATGTAGGCTGTATAACGGTCACACATATAGATACAGGAATAGATAGACACATGCAGGCTGTATAACGGTCACACATATAGATACAGGTATAGATAGACACATGCAGGCTGTATAACGGTCACACATATAGATACAGGTATAGATAGACACATGCAGGCTGTATTACGGTCACACATATAGATACAGGTATAGATAGACACATGCAGGCTGTATAACGGTCACACATATAGATACAGGTATAGATAGACTCATGCAGGCTGTATAACGGTCACACATATAGATACAGGTATAGATAGACACATGCAGGCTGTATAACGGTCACACATATAGATACAGGTATAGATAGACACATGCAGGCTGTATAACGGTCACACATATAGATGCAGGTATAGATAGACCCATGCAGGCTGTATAACGGTCACACATATAGATACAGGTATAGATAGACACATGCAGGCTGTATAACGGTCACACATATAGATACAGGTATAGATAGACACATGCAGGCTGTATAACAGTCACACATATAGATACAGGTATAGATAGACCCATGCAGGCTGTATAACAGTCACACATATAGATACAGGTAGAGATAAACACATGCAGGCTGTATAACAGTCACACATATAGATACAGGTATAGATACATGCAGGCTGTATAACAGTCACACATATAGATACAGGTATAGATACATGCAGGCTGTATAACAGTCACACATATAGATACAGGTATAGATAGACACATGCAGGCTGTATAACAGTCACACATGTAGATACAGGTATAGATAGACACATGCAGGCTGTATAACAGTCACACATATAGATACAGCTATAGACACATGCAGGCTGTATAACAGTCACACATATAGATACAGGTATAGATAGACAAATACAGGCTGTATAACAGTCACACATATAGATACTGGTATAGACACATGCAGGCTGTATAACAGTTACACATATAGATACAGGTATAGATAGACACATGCAGGCTGTATAACAGTCACACATATAGATACAGGTATAGATAGACACATGCAGGCTGTATAACAGTCACACATATAGATACAGGTATAGATAGACACATGCAGGCTGTATAACAGTCACACATATAGATACAGGTATAGACACATGCAGGCTGTATAACAGTCACACATATAGATACAGGTATAGATAGACAAATACAGGCTGTATAACAGTCACACATATAGATACTGGTATAGACACATGCAGGCTGTATAACAGTCACATATATAGATACAGGTATAGACACATGCAGGCTGTATAACAGTCACATATATAGATACAGGTATAGACACATGAAGGCTGTATAACAGTCACACATATAGATACAGGTATAGATACATGCAGGCTGTATAACAGTCACACATATAGATACAGGTATAGATAGACACATGCAGGCTGTATAACAGTCACACATGTAGATACAGGTATAGATAGACACATGCAGGCTGTATAACAGTCACACATATAGATACAGGTATAGACACATGCAGGCTGTATAACAGTCACACATATAGATACAGGTATAGATAGACAAATACAGGCTGTATAACAGTCACACATATAGATACTGGTATAGACACATGCAGGCTGTATAACAGTCACACATATAGATACAGGTATAGATAGACACATGCAGGCTGTATAACAGTCACACATATAGATACAGGTATAGATAGACACATGCAGGCTGTATAACAGTCACACATATAGATACAGGTATAGATAGACACATGCAGGCTGTATAACAGTCACACATATAGATACAGGTATAGACACATGCAGGCTGTATAACAGTCACACATATAGATACAGGTATAGATAGACACATGCAGGCTGTATAACAGTCACACATATAGATACAGGTATAGACACATGCAGGCTGTATAACAGTCACAAATATAGATACTGGTATAGACACATGCAGGCTGTATAACAGTCACACATATAGATACAGGTATAGACACATGCAGGCTGTATAACAGTCACACATATAGATACAGGTATAGATAGACACATGCAGGCTGTATAACAGTCACACATATAGATACTGGTATAGACACATGCAGGCTGTATAATAGTCACACATATAGATACAGGTATAGATAGACACATGCAGGCTGTATAACAGTCATACATATAGATACAGGTATAGACACATGCAGGCTGTATAACAGTCACACATATAGATACAGGTATAGATAGACACATGCAGGCTGTATAACAGTCACACATATAGATACAGGTATAGATTGACCCATGCAGGCTGTATAACAGTCACTCATATAGATACAGGTATAGACACATGCAGGCTGTATAACAGTCACACATATAGATACAGGTATAGATAGACACATGCAGGCTGTATAATAGTCACAGATATAGATACAGGTATATACACATGCAGGCTGTATAACAGTGACAGATATAGATACAGGTATAGACACATGCAGGCTGTATAACAGTCACACATATAGATACAGGTATAGATAGACACATGCAGGCTGTATAACAGTCACACATATAGATACAGGTATAGATAGACACATGCAGGCTGTATAACAGTCACACATATAGATACAGGGATAGACACATGCAGGCTGTATAACAGTCACACATATAGATACAGGTATAGATAGACACATGCAGGCTGTATAACAGTCACACATATAGATACAGGTATAGACACATGCAGGCTGTATAACAGTCACACATATAGATACAGGTATAGACACATGCAGGCTGTATAACAGTCACACATATAGATGCAGGAATAGATAGACACATGCAGGCTGTATAACAGTCACACATATAGATACAGGTATAGATAGACACATGCAGGCTGTATAACAGTCACACATATAGATACAGGTATAGATAGACACATGCAGGCTGTATAACAGTCACACATATAGATACAGGTATAGATAGACACATGTAGGCTGTATAACAGTCACACATATAGATACAGGTATAGATAGACAGATGCAGGCTGTATAATAGTCACAGATATAGATACAGGTATATACACATGCAGGCTGTATAACAGTGACAGATATAGATACAGGTATAGACACATGCAGGCTGTATAACAGTCACACATATAGATACAGCTATAGACACATACAGGCTGTATAACAGTCACACATATAGATACAGGTATAGATAGACACATGCAGGCTGTATAACAGTCACACATATAGATACAGGTATAGATAGACACATGCAGGCTGTATAACAGTCACACATATAGATACAGGTATAGATAGACCCATGCAGGCTGTATAACAGTCACACATATAGATACAGGTATAGACACATACAGGCTGTATAACAGTCACACATATAGATACAGGTATAGACACATGCAGGCTGTATAACAGTCACACATATAGATTCAGGTATAGATAGACACATGCAGGCTGTATAACAGTCACATATATAGATACAGGTATAGATAGACACATGCAGGCTGTATAATAGTCACAGATATAGATACAGGTATAGACACATGCAGGCTGTATAACAGTCACAGATATAGATACAGGAATAGATAGACACATGCAGGCTGTATAACAGTCACACATATAGATACAGGTATAGATAGACACATACAGGCTGTATAACAGTCACACATATAGATACAGGTATAGACACATGCAGGCTGTATAACAGTCACAGATATAGATACAGGTATAGATAGACACATGCAGGCTGTATAACAGTCACACATATAGATACAGGTATAGATAGACACATGCAGGCTGTATAACAGTCACACATATAGATACAGGTATAGGCACATGCAGGCTGTATAACAGTCACACATATAGATACAGGTATAGATAGACACATGCAGGCTGTATAACAGTCACACATATAGATACAGGTATAGATAGACACATGCAGGCTGTATAACAGTCACACATATAGATACAGGTATAGACACATGCAGGCTGTATAACAGTCACAAATATAGATACTGGTATAGACACATGCAGGCTGTATAACAGTCACACATATAGATACAGGTATAGACACATGCAGGCTGTATAACTGTCACACATATAGATACAGGTATAGACACATGCAGGCTGTATAACAGTCACACATATAGATACTGGTATAGACACATGCAGGCTGTATAACAGTCACACATATAGATACAGGTATAGATAGACACATGCAGGCTGTATAACAGTCACACATATAGATACAGGTATAGACACATGCAGGCTGTATAACAGTCACACATATAGATACAGGTATAGACACATGCAGGCTGTATAACAGTCACACATATAGATACAGGTATAGATAGACCCATGCAGGCTGTATAACAGTCACACATATAGATACAGGTATAGATAGACCCATGCAGGCTGTATAACAGTCACACATATAGATACAGGTATAGATAGACCCATGCAGGCTGTATAACAGTCACACATATAGATACAGGTATAGACACATGCAGGCTGTATAACAGTCACACATATAGATACAGGTATAGATAGACACATGCAGGCTGTATAACAGTCACACATATAGATACAGGGATAGACACATGCAGGCTGTATAACGGTCACACATATAGATACAGGTATCGATAGACACATGCAGGCTGTATAACGGTCACACATATAGATACAGGGATAGACACATGCAGGCTGTATAACGGTCACACATATAGATACAGGTATCGATAGACACATGCAGGCTGTATAACAGTCACACATATAGATACAGGTATAGGCTGTATAACAGTCACACATATAGATACAGGTATAGATAGACCCATGCAGGCTGTATAACAGTCACACATATAGATACAGGTATAGATAGACACATGCAGGCTGTATAACAGTCACACATATAGATACAGGTAGAGATAGACATATGCAGGCTTTATAACAGTCACACATATAGATACAGGTAGAGATAGACACATGCAGGCTGTATAACAGTCACACATATAGATACAGGTAGAGATAGACACATGCAGGCTGTATAACAGTCACACATATAGATACAGGTATAGATAGACACATGCAGGCTGTATAATAGTCACACATATAGATACAGGTAGAGATAGACACATGCAGGCTGTATAACAGTCACACATATAGATACAGGTATAGACACATGCAGGCTGTATAACAGTCACACATATAGATACAGGTATAGATAGACACATGCAGGCTGTATAACAGTCACACATATAGATACAGGTATAGATAGACACATGCAGGCTGTATAACAGTCACACATATAGATACAGGTAGAGATAGACACATGCAGGCTGTATAACGGTGACACATATAGATACAGGTATAGATAGACACATGCAGGCTGTATAACGGTCACACATATAGATACAGGTATAGATAGACACATGCAGGCTGTATAACAGTCACACATATAGATACAGGTATAGATAGACACATGCAGGCTGTATAACAGTCACACATATAGATACAGGTATAGACACATGCAGGCTGTATAACAGTCACACATATAGATACAGGTATAGATAGACACATGCAGGCTGTATAACAGTCACACATATAGATACAGGTATAGATAGACACATGCAGGCTGTATAACAGTCACACATATAGATACAGGTATAGATAGACACATGCAGGCTGTATAACAGTCACACATATAGATACAGGTATAGATAGACACATGCAGGCTGTATAACGGTCACACATATAGATACAGGTATAGATAGACACATGCAGGCTGTATAACGGTCACACATATAGATACAGGTATAGATAGACACATGCAGGCTGTATAACAGTCACACATATAGATACAGGTATAGGCACATGCAGGCTGTATAACAGTCACACATATAGATACAGGTATAGACACATGCAGGCTGTATAACAGTCACACATATAGATACAGGTATAGACACATGCAGGCTGTATTACAGTCACACATATAGACACAGGTAGAGATAGACACATGCAGGCTGTATAACAGTCACACATATAGATACAGGTAGAGATAGACACATGCAGGCTGTATAACAGTCACACATATAGATAGAGGTATAGACACATGCAGGCTGTATAATAGTCACAGATATAGATACAGGTATAGACACATGCAGGCTGTATAACAGTCACACATATAGATACAGGAATAGATAGACACATGCAGGCTGTATAACAGTCACACATATAGATACAGGTATAGATAGACACATGCAGGCTGTATAACAGTCACACATATAGATACAGGTATAGACACATGCAGGCTGTATAACAGTCACAGATATAGATACAGGTATAGATAGACACATGCAGGCTGTATAACAGTCACACATATAGATACAGGTATAGATAGACACATGCAGGCTGTATAACAGTCACACATATAGATACAGGTATAGATAGACACATGCAGGCTGTATAACAGTCACACATATAGATACAGGTATAGATAGACACATGCAGGCTGTATAACAGTCACACATATAGATACAGGTATAGATAGACACATGCAGGCTGTATAACAGTCACACATATAGATGCAGTAATAGATAGACACATGCAGGCTGTATAACAGTCACACATATAGATACAGGTATAGACACATGCAGGCTGTATAACAGTCACACATATAGATACAGGTATAGATAGACCCATGCAGGCTATATAACAGTCACACATATAGATACAGGTATAGACACATGCAGGCTGTATAACAGTCACACATATAGATACAGGTATAGGCTGTATAACAGTCACACATATAGATACAGGTATAGACACATGCAGGCTGTATAACAGTCACACATATAGATACAGGTATAGATAGACCCATGCAGGCTATATAACAGTCACACATATAGATACAGGTATAGATAGACACATGCAGGCTGTATAACAGTCACACATATAGATACAGGTATAGATAGACACATGCAGGCTGTATAACAGTCACACATATAGATACAGGTATAGACAGAAACATGCAGGCTGTATAACAGTCACATATATAGATACAGGTATAGACACATGCAGGCTGTATAACAGTCACATATATAGATACAGGTATAGACACATGAAGGCTGTATAACAGTCACACATATAGATACAGGTATAGATACATGCAGGCTGTATAACAGTCACACATATAGATACAGGTATAGATAGACACATGCAGGCTGTATAGCAGTCACACATATAGATACTGGTATAGACACATGCAGGCTGTATAACAGTCACACATATAGATACAGGTATAGATACATGCAGGCTGTATAACAGTCACACATATAGATACAGGTATAGACACATGCAGGCTGTATAACAGTCACACATATAGATACAGGTATAGATAGACACATGCAGGCTGTATAACAGTCACACATATAGATACAGATATAGACACATGCAGGCTGTATAACAGTCACACATATAGATACAGGTATAGACACATGCAGGCTGTATAACAGTCACACATATAGATACAGATATAGATAGACACATGCAGGCTGTATAACAGTCACACATATAGATACAGGTATAGATAGACACATGCAGGCTGTATAACAGTCACACATATAGATGCAGTAATAGATAGACACATGCAGGCTGTATAACAGTCACACATATAGATACAGGTATAGACACATGCAGGCTGTATAACAGTCACACATATAGATACAGGTATAGATAGACACATGCAGGCTGTATAACAGTCACACATATAGATACTGGTATAGACACATGCAGGCTGTATAACAGTCACACATATAGATACAGGTATAGATACATGCAGGCTGTATAACAGTCACACATATAGATACAGGTATAGACACATGCAGGCTGTATAACAGTCACACATATAGATACAGGTATAGATAGACACATGCAGGCTGTATAACAGTCACACATATAGATACAGATATAGACACATGCAGGCTGTATAACAGTCACACATATAGATACAGGTATAGACACATGCAGGCTGTATAATAGTCACAGATATAGATACAGGTATAGACACATGCAGGCTGTATAACAGTCACACATATAGATACAGGAATAGATAGACACATGCAGGCTGTATAACAGTCACACATATAGATACAGGTATAGATAGACACATGCAGGCTGTATAACAGTCACACATATAGATACAGGTATAGACACATGCAGGCTGTATAACAGTCACAGATATAGATACAGGTATAGATAGACACATGCAGGCTGTATAACAGTCACACATATAGATACAGGTATAGATAGACACATGCAGGCTGTATAACAGTCACACATATAGATACAGGTATAGATAGACACATGCAGGCTGTATAACAGTCACACATATAGATACAGGTATAGATAGACACATGCAGGCTGTATAACAGTCACACATATAGATACAGGTATAGATAGACACATGCAGGCTGTATAACAGTCACACATATAGATGCAGTAATAGATAGACACATGCAGGCTGTATAACAGTCACACATATAGATACAGGTATAGACACATGCAGGCTGTATAACAGTCACACATATAGATACAGATATAGATAGACACATGCAGGCTGTATAACAGTCACACATATAGATACAGGTATAGACACATACAGGCTGTATAACAGTCACACATATAGATACAGGTATAGATAGACCCATGCAGGCTATATAACAGTCACACATATAGATACAGGTATAGACACATGCAGGCTGTATAACAGTCACACATATAGATACAGGTATAGATAGACCCATGCAGGCTATATAACAGTCACACATATAGATACAGGTATAGATAGACACATGCAGGCTGTATAACAGTCACACATATAGATACAGGTATAGATAGACACATGCAGGCTGTATAACAGTCACACATATAGATACAGGTATAGACAGAAACATGCAGGCTGTATAACAGTCACATATATAGATACAGGTATAGACACATGCAGGCTGTATAACAGTCACATATATAGATACAGGTATAGACACATGAAGGCTGTATAACAGTCACACATATAGATACAGGTATAGATACATGCAGGCTGTATAACAGTCACACATATAGATACAGGTATAGATAGACACATGCAGGCTGTATAACAGTCACACATATAGATACTGGTATAGACACATGCAGGCTGTATAACAGTCACACATATAGATACAGGTATAGATACATGCAGGCTGTATAACAGTCACACATATAGATACAGGTATAGACACATGCAGGCTGTATAACAGTCACACATATAGATACAGGTATAGATAGACACATACAGGCTGTATAACAGTCACACATATAGATACAGGTATAGATAGACACATACAGGCTGTATAACAGTCACACATATAGATACAGGTATAGATAGACACATACAGGCTGTATAACAGTCACACATATAGATACAGGTATAGATAGACACATGCAGGCTGTATAACAGTCACACATATAGATACAGGTATAGATAGACACATGCAGGCTGTATAACAGTCACACATATAGATACAGGTATAGATAGACACATGCAGGCTGTATAACAGTCACACATATAGATACTGGTATAGATTGACACATGCAGGCTGTATAACAGTCACACATATAGATACAGGTATAGATAGACACATGCAGGCTGTATAACAGTCACACATATAGATACAGGTATAGATAGACACATGCAGGCTGTATAACAGTCACACATATAGATACAGGTATAGATAGACACATGCAGGCTGTATAACAGTCACACATATAGATACAGATATAGACACATGCAGGCTGTATAACAGTCACACATATAGATACAGGTATAGACACATGCAGGCTGTATAACAGTCACACATATAGATACAGGTATAGATAGACACATGCAGGCTGTATAACAGTCACACATATAGATACAGGTAGAGATAGACACATGCAGGCTGTATAACAGTCACACATATAGATACAGGTATAGACACATGCAGGCTGTATAACAGTCACATATATAGATACAGGTATAGACACATGAAGGCTGTATAACAGTCACACATATAGATACAGGTATAGATACATGCAGGCTGTATAACAGTCACACATATAGATACAGGTATAGATAGACACATGCAGGCTGTATAACAGTCACACATATAGATACTGGTATAGACACATGCAGGCTGTATAACAGTCACACATATAGATACAGGTATAGATACATGCAGGCTGTATAACAGTCACACATATAGATACAGGTATAGACACATGCAGGCTGTATAACAGTCACACATATAGATACAGGTATAGATAGACACATGCAGGCTGTATAACAGTCACACATATAGATACAGATATAGACACATGCAGGCTGTATAACAGTCACACATATAGATACAGGTATAGACACATGCAGGCTGTATAACAGTCACACATATAGATACAGGTATAGATAGACACATGCAGGCTGTATAACAGTCACACATATAGATACAGGTATAGACACATGCAGGCTGTATAACAGTCACACATATAGATACAGGTATAGACACATGCAGGCTGTATAACAGTCACACATATAGATACAGGTATAGACACATGCAGGCTGTATAACAGTCACACATATAGATACAGGTATAGATAGACACATGCAGGCTGTATAACAGTCACACATATAGATACAGGTATAGACACATGCAGGCTGTATAACAGTCACACATATAGATACAGGTATAGATAGACACATGCAGGCTGTATAACAGTCACACATATAGATACAGGTATAGATAGACACATGCAGGCTGTATAACAGTCACACATATAGATACAGATATAGACACATGCAGGCTGTATAACAGTCACACATATAGATACAGGTATAGACACATGCAGGCTGTATAACAGTCACACATATAGATACAGCTATAGATAGACACATGCAGGCTGTATAACAGTCACACATATAGATACAGGTATAGATAGACACATGCAGGCTGTATAACAGTCACACATATAGATACAGGTATAGATAGACACATGCAGGCTGTATAACAGTCACACATATAGAAGGTATAGATAGACACATGCAGGCTGTATAACGGTCACACATATAGATACAGGTATAGACACATGCAGGCTGTATAACAGTCACACATATAGATACAGGTATAGATAGACACATGCAGGCTGTATAACGGTCACACATATAGATACAGGTAGAGATAGACACATGCAGGCTGTATAACAGTCACACATATAGATACAGGTATAGATAGACACATGCAGGCTGTATAACAGTCACACATATAGATACTGGTATAGATTGACACATGCAGGCTGTATAACAGTCACACATATAGATACAGGTATAGATAGACACATGCAGGCTGTATAACAGTCACACATATAGATACAGGTATAGATAGACACATGCAGGCTGTATAACAGTCACACATATAGATACAGGTATAGATAGACACATGCAGGCTGTATAACAGTCACACATATAGATACAGGTATAGATAGACACATGCAGGCTGTATAACAGTCACACATATAGATACAGGTATAGACACATGCAGGCTGTATAACAGTCACACATATAGATACAGGTATAGACACATGCAGGCTGTATAACAGTCACACATACAGATACAGGTATAGATAGACACATACAGGCTGTATAACAGTCACACATATAGATACAGGTATAGATAGACACATGCAGGCTGTATAACAGTCACACATATAGATACAGGTATAGATAGACACATGCAGGCTGTATAACAGTCACACATATAGATACAGGTATAGATAGACACATGCAGGCTGTATAACAGTCACACATATAGATACTGGTATAGATTGACACATGCAGGCTGTATAACAGTCACACATATAGATACAGGTATAGATAGACACATGCAGGCTGTATAACAGTCACACATATAGATACAGGTATAGATAGACACATGCAGGCTGTATAACAGTCACACATATAGATACAGGTATAGACACATGCAGGCTGTATAACAGTCACACATATAGATACAGGTATAGATAGACACATGCAGGCTGTATAACAGTCACACATATAGATACAGGTATAGATAGACACATGCAGGCTGTATAACAGTCACACATATAGATATAGGTATAGACACATGCAGGCTGTATAACAGTCACACATATAGATACAGGTATAGATAGACACATGCAGGCTGTATAACAGTCACACATATAGATACAGGTATAGATAGACACATGCAGGCTGTATAACAGTCACACATATAGATACAGGTATAGATAGACACATGCAGGCTGTATAACAGTCACACATATAGATACAGGTATAGATAGACACATGCAGGCTGTATAACAGTCACACATATAGATACAGGTATAGATAGACACATGCAGGCTGTATAACAGTCACACATATAGATACAGGTATAGACACATGCAGGCTGTATAACAGTCACACATATAGATACAGGTATAGACACATGCAGGCTGTATAACAGTCACACATATAGATACAGGTATAGATAGACACATACAGGCTGTATAACAGTCACACATATAGATACAGGTATAGATAGACACATGCAGGCTGTATAACAGTCACACATATAGATACAGGTATAGATAGACACATGCAGGCTGTATAACAGTCACACATATAGATACAGGTATAGATAGACACATGCAGGCTGTATAACAGTCACACATATAGATACTGGTATAGATTGACACATGCAGGCTGTATAACAGTCACACATATAGATACAGGTATAGATAGACACATGCAGGCTGTATAACAGTCACACATATAGATACAGGTATAGATAGACACATGCAGGCTGTATAACAGTCACACATATAGATACAGGTATAGACACATGCAGGCTGTATAACAGTCACACATATAGATACAGGTATAGATAGACACATGCAGGCTGTATAACAGTCACACATATAGATACAGGTATAGATAGACACATGCAGGCTGTATAACAGTCACACATATAGATACAGGTATAGACACATGCAGGCTGTATAACAGTCACACATATAGATACAGGTATAGATAGACACATGCAGGCTGTATAACAGTCACACATATAGATACAGGTATAGATAGACACATGCAGGCTGTATAACAGTCACACATATAGATACAGGTATAGACACATGCAGGCTGTATAACAGTCACACATATAGATACAGGTATAGATAGACACATGCAGGCTGTATAACAGTCACACATATAGATACAGGTATAGATAGACACATGCGGGCTGTATAACAGTCACACATATAGATACAGGTATAGATAGACACATGCAGGCTGTATAACAGTCACACATATAGATACAGGTATAGATAGACACATGCAGGCTGTATAACAGTCACACATATAGATACAGGTATAGATAGACACATGCAGGCTGTATAACAGTCACACATATAGATACAGGTATAGACACATGCAGGCTGTATAACAGTCACACATATAGATACAGGTATAGACACATGCAGGCTGTATAACAGTCACACATATAGATACAGGTATAGATAGACACATACAGGCTGTATAACAGTCACACATATAGATACAGGTATAGATAGACACATGCAGGCTGTATAACAGTCACACATATAGATACAGGTATAGATAGACACATGCAGGCTGTATAACAGTCACACATATAGATACAGGTATAGATAGACACATGCAGGCTGTATAACAGTCACACATATAGATACTGGTATAGATTGACACATGCAGGCTGTATAACAGTCACACATATAGATACAGGTATAGATAGACACATGCAGGCTGTATAACAGTCACACATATAGATAAAGGTATAGATAGACACATGCAGGCTGTATAACAGTCACACATATAGATACAGGTATAGACACATGCAGGCTGTATAACAGTCACACATATAGATACAGGTATAGATAGACACATGCAGGCTGTATAACAGTCACACATATAGATACAGGTATAGATAGACACATGCAGGCTGTATAACAGTCACACATATAGATACAGGTATAGATAGACACATGCAGGCTGTATAACAGTCACACATATAGATACAGGTATAGATAGACACATGCAGGTTGTATAACAGTCACACATATAGATACAGGTATAGATAGACACATGCAGGCTGTATAACAGTCACACATATAGATACAGGTATAGATAGACACATGCAGGCTGTATAACAGTCACACATATAGATACAGGTATAGATAGACACATGCAGGCTGTATAACAGTCACAGATATAGATACAGGTATAGATAGACACATGCAGGCTGTATAACAGTCACACATATAGATACAGGTATAGATAGACACATGCAGGCTGTATAACAGTCACACATATAGATACAGGTATAGATAGACACATGCAGGCTGTATAACAGTCACACATATAGATACAGGTATAGATAGACACATGCAGGCTGTATAACAGTCACACATATAGATACAGGTATAGATAGACACATGCAGGCTGTATAACAGTCACACATATAGATACAGGTATAGATAGACACATGCAGGCTGTATAACAGTCACACATATAGATACAGGTATAGATAGACACATGCAGGCTGTATAACAGTCACACATATAGATACAGGTATAGATAGACACATGCAGGCTGTATAACAGTCACACATATAGATACAGGTATAGATAGACACATGCAGGCTGTATAACAGTCACACATAGATACAGGTATAGACACATGCAGGCTGTATAACAGTCACACATATAGATACAGGTATAGATAGACACATGCAGGCTGTATAACAGTCACACATATAGATACAGGTATAGACACATGCAGGCTGTATAACAGTCACACATATAGATACAGGTATAGATAGACACATGCAGGCTGTATAACAGTCACACATATAGATACAGGTATAGATAGACACATGCAGGCTGTATAACAGTCACACATATAGATACAGGTATAGATAGACACATGCAGGCTGTATAACAGTCACACATATAGATACAGGTATAGACACATGCAGGCTGTATAACAGTCACACATATAGATACAGGTATAGATAGACACATACAGGCTGTATAACAGTCACACATATAGATACAGGTATAGATAGACACATGCAGGCTGTATAACAGTCACACATATAGATACAGGTATAGATAGACACATACAGGCTGTATAACAGTCACACATATAGATACAGGTATAGATAGACACATGCAGGCTGTATAACAGTCACACATATAGATACAGGTATAGATAGACACATGCAGGTTGTATAACAGTCACACATATAGATACAGGTATAGATAGACACATGCAGGCTGTATAACAGTCACACATATAGATACAGGTATAGATAGACACATGCAGGCTGTATAACAGTCACACATATAGATACAGGTATAGATAGACACATGCAGGCTGTATAACAGTCACACATATAGATACAGGTATAGATAGACACATGCAGGCTGTATAACAGTCACACATATAGATACAGGTATAGATAGACACATGCAGGCTGTATAACAGTCACACATATAGATACAGGTATAGATAGACACATGCAGGCTGTATAACAGTCACACATATAGATACAGGTATAGACACATGCAGGCTGTATAACAGTCACACATATAGATACAGGTATAGACACATGCAGGCTGTATAACAGTCACACATATAGATACAGGTATAGATAGACACATGCAGGCTGTATAACAGTCACACATATAGATACAGGTATAGATAGACACATGCAGGCTGTATAACAGTCACACATATAGATACAGGTATAGATAGACACATGCAGGCTGTATAACAGTCACACATATAGATACAGGTATAGATAGACACATGCAGGCTGTATAACAGTCACACATATAGATACAGGTATATACACATGCAGGCTGTATAACAGTCACACATATAGATACAGGTATAGATAGACACATGCAGGCTGTATAACAGTCACACATATAGATACAGGTATAGACACATGCAGGCTGTATAACAGTCACACATATAGATACAGGTATAGATAGACACATACAGGCTGTATAACAGTCACACATATAGATACAGGTATAGATAGACACATGCAGGCTGTATAACAGTCACACATATAGATACAGGTATAGATAGACACATGCAGGCTGTATAACAGTCACACATATAGATACAGGTATAGATAGACACATGCAGGCTGTATAACAGTCACACATATAGATACAGGTATAGATAGACACATGCAGGCTGTATAACAGTCACACATATAGATACAGGTATAGATAGACACATGCAGGCTGTATAACAGTCACACATATAGATACAGGTATAGACACATGCAGGCTGTATAACAGTCACACATATAGATACAGGTATAGATAGACACATGCAGGCTGTATAACAGTCACACATATAGATACAGGTATAGACACATGCAGGCTGTATAACAGTCACACATATAGATACAGGTATAGATAGACACATGCAGGCTGTATAACAGTCACACATATAGATACAGGTATAGACACATGCAGGCTGTATAACAGTCACACATATAGATACAGGTATAGATAGACACATGCAGGCTGTATAACAGTCACACATATAGATACAGGTATAGATAGACACATGCAGGCTGTATAACAGTCACACATATAGATACAGGTATAGATAGACACATGCAGGCTGTATAACAGTCACACATATAGATACAGGTATATACACATGCAGGCTGTATAACAGTCACACATATAGATACAGGTATAGATAGACACATGCAGGCTGTATAACAGTCACACATATAGATACAGGTATAGACACATGCAGGCTGTATAACAGTCACACATATAGATACAGGTATAGATAGACACATACAGGCTGTATAACAGTCACACATATAGATACAGGTATAGATAGACACATGCAGGCTGTATAACAGTCACACATATAGATACAGGTATAGATAGACACATGCAGGCTGTATAACAGTCACACATATAGATACAGGTATAGATAGACACATGCAGGCTGTATAACAGTCACACATATAGATACAGGTATAGATAGACACATGCAGGCTGTATAACAGTCACACATATAGATACAGGTATAGATAGACACATGCAGGCTGTATAACAGTCACACATATAGATACAGGTATAGACACATGCAGGCTGTATAACAGTCACACATATAGATACAGGTATAGATAGACACATGCAGGCTGTATAACAGTCACACATATAGATACAGGTATAGATAGACACATGCAGGCTGTATAACAGTCACACATATAGATACAGGTATAGATAGACACATGCAGGCTGTATAACAGTCACACATATAGATACAGGTATAGATAGATACATGCAGGCTGTATAACAGTCACACATATAGATACAGGTATAGATAGACACATGCAGGCTGTATAACAGTCACACATATAGATACAGGTATATACACATGCAGGCTGTATAACAGTCACACATATAGATACAGGTATAGATAGACACATGCAGGCTGTATAACAGTCACACATATAGATACAGGTATAGACACATGCAGGCTGTATAACAGTCACACATATAGATACAGGTATAGATAGACACATACAGGCTGTATAACAGTCACACATATAGATACAGGTATAGATAGACACATGCAGGCTGTATAACAGTCACACATATAGATACAGGTATAGATAGACACATGCAGGCTGTATAACAGTCACACATATAGATACAGGTATAGATAGACACATGCAGGCTGTATAACAGTCACACATATAGATACAGGTATAGATAGACACATGCAGGCTGTATAACAGTCACACATATAGATACAGGTATAGATAGACACATGCAGGCTGTATAACAGTCACACATATAGATACAGGTATAGATAGACACATGCAGGCTGTATAACAGTCACACATATAGATACAGGTATAGATAGACACATGCAGGCTGTATAACAGTCACACATATAGATACAGGTATAGACACATGCAGGCTGTATAACAGTCACACATATAGATACAGGTATAGATAGACACATGCAGGCTGTATAACAGTCACACATATAGATACAGGTATAGATAGACACATGCAGGCTGTATAACAGTCACACATATAGATACAGGTATAGATAGACACATGCAGGCTGTATAACAGTCACACATATAGATACAGGTATAGATAGACACATGCAGGCTGTATAACAGTCACACATATAGATACAGGTATATACACATGCAGGCTGTATAACAGTCACACATATAGATACAGGTATAGATAGACACATGCAGGCTGTATAACAGTCACACATATAGATACAGGTATAGACACATGCAGGCTGTATAACAGTCACACATATAGATACAGGTATAGATAGACACATACAGGCTGTATAACAGTCACACATATAGATACAGGTATAGATAGACACATGCAGGCTGTATAACAGTCACACATATAGATACAGGTATAGACAAATGCAGCAACAGTTCTTTTGAATAACTTGGGCACCAGACCTTCTCTTTTTTTTTTTCCAACATATTTTTTATTAAGGTATATTAAAATGAAAATACACAAAAAAGAAGCAAGGCATTGCAGACCTCATAACAAATACAGCTTGTCCATATAGAGTAAGTTCAAAAAGAAAGAACATATCATCTAGAGGTCTTTCAAAATCAGTTTACATAAATATACCAACATTTTCTAAACTTTTATATATTTAACTAATCATTACTATAATATAGAGATTTAGACATTTATAATTATCTCTATTGGATAATATTGAAATAAAAATGTAAATGTAACAATTTCAACCTTAACCTGTGCTCATCTACACACAAGGTCGTTGATCCATCCATGGGATAAAAAGAGGGAAAAAAAAAAAAGAAATATGACAGATATATAGAGAGAGGGGGGAAAGCAGATGTGCCCGGCTGTGGTGTAGAGGAACAAACAATTTAGGTGGTGATAGACGTTTGGTTATCCAATAATTGGTAAGAGTACCACAAAGTGAATTGAAAGCACCGTTGTGTTGCCAGTTTAGTTGAGGAGGGTAATGTTTGGGTGTATTTGCCCCAGCACTGAAAAAGCGCAGGGGTTAGCGTTTCCTTATCTAAAGATGCCTCCAGCCAATCCATATTAAACAAAAAGAGTCGTCTAGAAGTGGCCATACAGACAGTTGGTGGTGAGTTATGAATCCATTGTTGCAGGATGACTTTCCGACCCACTGCTGATAGGATCACTATAAGTTGTTTATCAGATTTGGGGATCTCGGGTTGGTCAGCTAGATGGCCAAATAGAGCCCATGACGCAGTACATCTAAAAGGTATGCCCAGCACCTCAGACCCATAGTGATGTAACTCACTCCAAAACTTCCTTATGTGTCGGCATTCCCAGAGGCAACGCATGATATCTGCGTCTGTAGTAGAGCATTTGGTGCATCTCGACTCGTCCGATATACCCATCAAATGACGTTTTTTGGGCGACAAATATGCCCTATGTAGTAGTTTATATGCCATCTCTTGGTAGGAGCTGGCAGGAATGAGCTTTAAGTTAGTTTGAAAAGTCTCCAAAATTAGATTTGGGGACATAGGTAAATGGTCCTCCCAGATTCCTTCTAATTCCAAAAGTTCGGTTTCTGGATCTATTTCTGTGCGTATACGTGTGTATATCGTTGAGATGGAATATGTAGTGGTGCATGTGAGAGAATCTAGGGGGTTTACATAATCCTGTTCATCCAATTGGGGAAGGATAGAACGTAGATAATGGATAGCTTGGTAATAAAAGAATTTGTGTTGGGGTCTAAGTTCATATTTTTCCATGGCTTCATTGAAGGTGAGGGGGAGGTGTGAGTCGTTTAAGAGTGTTCGTAAATTTAAGATTCCAGAAGAGCGCCAGGTGGAAAAGGGCAATGATGTCTCACTCTTCTGAAAGTCTAGATTGCCAATAAACGGTAGTGCTAGGGGGTGGAATTGTTGGAGTTTGAGTCATTTTCTAGAGGATTGCCATGCCTGGATGGTAGATATGAGGAGAGGGTTATTCAAATTAAGTGACTGCAATCTCGACATCCGCATATGTAGCGAATAACTAAGAGATAGAGGAGCGCATACCTGAGACTCCAACTCAACATCTGTGTATATATTGTTTTCAGTGATCCAATCTATAGCGAAGCGTAGAAGACAGGCTAAATTATACTGTCTAATATTCGGTAAGTTTACTCCCCCCCTCGGTATGGTTTGAGACAGTTTCTTTTGGCTAATTCTAGGTCTTTTATTATTCCAGATAAATTTAGAGACGGTGGTGTTGAGTAAAGATAGATCTGATTTTGTAAGTAGAAGAGGAGTCATCTGCAGGATATACAGCAGTTTTGGGAAACAAGCCATTTTAAATAAATGACAGCGTCCTAACAAGTTAATAGGTAGATTTTGGCACAGACTAAGTTCGGTTTTTATTTTGCGAATAATTGGATCAATATTTATAAGGTGGTTGTTTGCCCACTGAAAAGGGAATGTACCACTCCATCCCCTCTCCACCTGTCTAAATATGGCCAGAGCTTCTGATTTTTCAAAATTAATATAAAAGCCAGCAAAGGAGGAGAACCTAATTATGGCCCCAATTATAACTTTGTTTGCACTCTGCTTCTCCTTTGTCTCTTCTTAGACAATATACAGAGCGTCTCATACCCGGTCTGTCTCTCTCTGCTCCCCTTCTCTATCCCGTGGGACAGCACTATACAGAGCGTCTCATACCCGGTCTGTCTCTCTCTGCTCCCCTTCTCTATCCCGTGGGACAGCACTATACAGAGCGTCTCATACCCGGTCTGTCTCTCTCTGCTCCCCTTCTCTATCCCGTGGGACAGCACTATACAGAGCGTCTCATACCCGGTCTGCCTCTCTCTGCTCCCCTTCTCTTCCCGTGGGACAGCACTATACAGAGCCTCTCATACCCGGTCTGCCTCTCTCTGCTCCCCTTCTCTATCCCATGGGACAGCACTATACAGAGCGTCTCATACCCGGTCTGCCTGTCTCTGCTCCCCTTCTCTATCCCATGGGACAGCACTATACAGAGTGTCTCATACCCGCTCTGTCTCTCTCTGCTCCCCTTCTCTATCCCATGGGACAGCACTATACAGAGCATCTCATACCCGGTCTGTCTCTCTCTGCTCCCCTTCTCTGTCCCATGGGACAGCACTATACAGAGCGTCTCATACCCGGTCTGTCTCTCTCTGCTCCCCTTCTCTGTCCCATGGGACAGCACTATACAGAGCCTCTCATACCCGGTCTGTCTCTCTCTGCTCCCCTTCTCTGTCCCATGGGACAGCACTATACAGAGCCACTCATACCCGGTCTGTCTCTCTCTGCTCCCCTTCTCTGTCCCATGGGACAGCACTATACAGAGCCTCTCATACCCGGTCTGTCTCTCTCTGCTCCCCTTCTCTGTCCCATGGGACAGCACTATACAGAGCGTCTCATACCCGGTCTGTCTCTCTCTGCTCCCCTTCTCTGTCCCATGGGACAGCACTACACAGAGCCTCATACCCGGTCTGTCTCTCTCTGCTCCCCTTCTCTGTCCCATGGGACAGCACTACACAGAGCCTCTCATACCCGGTCTGTCTCTCTCTGCTCCCCTTCTCTATCCCATGGGACAGCACTACACAGAGCGTCTCATACCCGGTCTGTCTCTCTCTGCTCCCCTTCTCTATCCCATGGGACAGCACTACACAGAGCGTCTCATACCCGGTCTGTCTCTCTCTGCTCCCCTTCTCTATCCCATGGGACAGCACTACACAGAGCGTCTCATACCCGGTCAGTCTCTCTCTGCTCCCCTTCTCTATCCCATGGGACAGCACTACACAGAGCGTCTCATACCCGGTCTGTCTCTCTCTGCTCCCCTTCTCTATCCCATGGGACAGCACTACACAGAGCGTCTCATACCCGGTCTGCCTCTCTCTGCTCCCCTTCTCTGTCCCATGGGACAGGTTACAGAGCGTCTCATACCCGGTCTGTCTCTCTCTGCTCACCTTCTCTGTCCCATGGGACAGCACTGTACAGAGCCTCTCATACCCGGTCTGTCCCTCTCTGCTCCCCTTCTCTTTCACTATACAGAGCGTCTCATACCCAGTCAGCCTCTCTCTGCTCCCCTTCTCTATCCCATGGGACAGCACTCTACAAAGCGTCTCATACCCGGTCTGCCTCTTCCTGCTCCCCTTCTCTATCCCATGGGACAGCAATATACAGAGCGTCTCATACCCGGTCTGTCTCTCTCTGCTCCCCTTCTCTATCCCATGCGACAGCACTATACAGAGCGTCTCATACCCGGTCTGCCTCTCTCTGCTTCCCATGGGACAGCACTATACAGAGCGTCTCATACCCGGTCTGTCTCTCTCTGCTCCCCTTCTCTATCCCGTGGGACAGCACTATACAGATCGTCTCATACCCGGTCTGTCTCTCTCTGCTCCCCTTCTCTATCCCGTGGGACAGCACTAAACAGAGCGTCTCATACCCGGTCTGTCTCTCTCTGCTCCCCTTCTCTATCCCGTGGGACAGCACTATACAGAGCGTCTCATACCCGGTCTGTCTCTCTCTGCTCCCCTTCTCTATCCCGTGGGACAGCACTATACAGAGCGTCTCATACCCGGTCTGTCTCTCTCTGCTCCCCTTCTCTATCCCGTGGGACAGCACTATACAGAGCATCTCATACCCGGTCTGTCTCTCTCTGCTCCCCTTCTCTGTCCCATGG
This sequence comes from Taudactylus pleione, assembly GCA_031769625.1. Classification (NCBI taxonomy): domain Eukaryota; kingdom Metazoa; phylum Chordata; class Amphibia; order Anura; family Myobatrachidae; genus Taudactylus; species Taudactylus pleione. The sequence continues at coordinate 570,117 of JAUIMM010000831.1, forward strand.
GGCAGCAATATACAGAGCTTCACTTCCACGGTCTGTCTCTCTCTGCTCCCCTTCTCTGTCCCATGGGACAGCACTATACAGAGCGTCTCATACCCGGTCTGTCTCTCTCTGCTCCCCTTCTCTATCCCATGGGACAGCACTATACAGAGCCTCTCATACCCGGTCTGTCTCTCTCTGCTCCCCTTCTCTATCACTTGGGACAGCACTATACAGAGCATCTCATACCCGGTCTGCCTCTCTCTGCTTCCCTTCTCTCTCCATTGGGACAGCACTATACAGAGCGTCTCATACCCGGTTTGTCTCTCTCTGCTCCCCTTCTCTGTCCCATGGGACCGCACTACACAGAGCGTCTCATACCCGGTCTGTCTCTCTCTGCTCCCCTTCTCTATCCCTTGGGACCGCACTACACAGAGCGTCTCATACCCGGTCTGTCTCTCTCTGCTCCCCTTCTCTATCCCATGGGACAGCACTATACAGAGCGTCTCATACCCGGTCTGTCTCTCTCTGCTCCCCTTCTCTATCCCATGGGACAGCAATATACAGAGCGTCTCATACCCGGTCTGTCTCTCTCTGCTCCCCTGCTCTATCCCGTGGGACAGCACTATACAGAGCCTCTCACACCCGGTCTGTCTCTCTCTGCTCCCCTTCTCTCTCCCATGGGACAGCACTACACAGAGCATCTCATACCCGGTCTGTCTCTCTCTGCTCCTCTTCTCTATCCCATGGGACAGCACTATACAGAGCGTCTCATACCCGGTCTGTCTCTCTCTGCTCCCCTTCTCTATCCCGTGGGACAGCACTATACAGAGCGTCTCATACCCGGGCTGCCTCTCTCTGCTCCCCTTCTCTATCCCATGCGACAGCACTATACAGAGCGTCTCATACCCGGTCTGCCTCTCTCTGCTTCCCATGGGACAGCACTATACAGAGCGTCTCATACCCGGTCTGTCTCTCTCTGCTCCCCTTCTCTATCCCATGGGACAGCACTATACAGAGCCTCTCATACCCGGTCTGTCTCTCTCTGCTCCCCTTCTCTATCCCATGGGACAGCACTATACAGAGCCTCTCATACCCGGTCTGTCTCTCTCTGCTCCCCTTCTCTATCACATGGGACAGCACTATACAGAGCGTCTCATACCCGGTCTGCCTCTCTCTGCTTCCCTTCTCTCTCCCATACCCGGTCTGCCTCTCTCTGCTTCCCTTCTCTCTCCATTGGGACAGCACTATACAGAGCGTCTCATACCCGGTCTGTCTCTCTCTGCTCCCCTTCTCTGTCCCATGGGACCGCACTACACAGAGTGTCTCATACCCGGTCTGTCTCTCTCTGCTCCCCTTCTCTATCCCATGGGACAGCACTATACAGAGCGTCTCATACCCGGTCTGTCTCTCTCTGCTCCCCTTCTCTATCCCATGGGACAGCAATATACAGAGCGTCTCATACCCGGTCTGCCTCTCTCTGCTCCCCTTCTCTATCCCGTGGGACAGCACTATACAGAGCCTCTCACACCCGGTCTGTCTCTCTCTGCTCCCCTTCTCTCTCCCATGGGACAGCACTACACAGAGCGTCTCATACCCTGTCTGTCTCTCTCTGCTCCTCTTCTCTATCCCATGGGACAGCACTACACAGAGCGTCTCATACCCGGTCTGTCTCTCTCTGCTCCCCTTCTCTATCCCACGGGACAGCACTATACAGAGCGTCTCATACCCAGTCTGCCTCTCTCTCTCTGCTCCCTTTCTCTATCCCACGGGACAGCACTATACAGAGCGTCTCATACCCAGTCTGTCTCTCTCTGCTCCCCTTCTCTATCCCGTGGGACAGCACTATACAGAGCCTCTCATACCCGGTCTGTCTCTCTCTGCTCCCCTTCTCTATCCCGTGGGACAGCACTATACAGAGCGTCTCTTACCCGGTCTGTCTCTCTCTGCTCCCCTTCTCTATCCTGTGGGACAGCACTATACAGAGCGTCTCATACCCGGTCTGTCTCTCTCTGCTCCCCTCTCTATCCCGTGGGACAGCACTATACAGAGCGTCTCATACCCGGTCTGTCTCTCTCTGCTCCCCTTCTCTATCCCGTGGGACAGCACTATACAGAGCGTCTCATACCCGGTCTGCCTCTCTCTGCTCCCCTTCTCTCTCCATTGGGACAGCACTATACAGAGCGTCTCATACCCGGTCTTTCTCTCTCTGCTCCCCTTCTCTATCACATGGGACAGCACTATACAGAGCCTCTCATACCCGGTCTGTCTCTCTCTGCTCCCCTTCTCTATCCCATGGGACAGCACTATACAGAGCGTCTCAAACCCGGTCTGTCTCTCTCTGCTCCCCTTCTCTATCCCGTGGGACAGCACTATTCAGAGCGTCTCATACCCGGTCTGTCTCTCTCTGCTCCCCTTCTCTATCACATGGGACAGCACTATACAGAGCGTCTCATACCCGGTCTGCCTCTTTCTGCTCCCCTTCTCTATCCCATGGGACAGCACTATACAGAGCCTCTCATACCCGGTCTGCCTCTCTCTGCTCCCCTTCTCTATCCCATGGGACAGCACTATACAGAGCCTCTCATACCCGGTCTGTCTCTCTCTGCTCCCCTTCTCTATCCCATGGGACAGCAATATACAGAGCGTCTCATACCCGGTCTGTCTCTCTCTGCTCCCCTTCTCTTTCACATGGGACAGCACTATACAGAGCGTCTCATACCCGGTCTGTCTCTCTCTGCTCCCCTTCTCTTTCACTATACATAGCCTCTCATACCCGGTCTGCCTCTCTCTGCTCCCCTTCTCTATCCTATGGGACAGCACTATACAGAGCGTCTCATACCCGGTCTGTCTCTCTCTGCTCCCCTTCTCTATCCCGTGGGACAGCACTATACAGAGCGTCTCATACCCGGTCTGTCTCTCTCTGCTCCCCTTCTCTTTCACATGGGACAGCAATATACAGAGCGTCTCATACCCGGTCTGTCTCTCTCTGCTCCCCTTCTCTTTCACATGGGACAGCACTATACAGAGCGTCTCATACCCGGTCTGTCTCTCTCTGCTCCCCTTCTCTATCCCATGGGACAGCACTACACAGAGCGTCTCATACCGGTCTGTCTCTCTCTGCTCCCCTTCTCTATCCTGTCGCCTCTCATACCCGGTCTGTCTCTCTCTGCTCCTCTTCTCTATCCCGTGGGACAGCACTATACAGAGCATCTCATACCCGGTCTGTCTCTCTCTGCTCCCCTTCTCTATCCCGTCGGACAGCACTATACAGAGCGTCTCATACCCGGTCTGTCTCTCTCTGCTCCCCTTCTCTATCCCGTCGGACAGCACTATACAGAGCGTCTCATACCCAGTCTGTCTCTCTCTGCTCCCCTTCTCTATCCCATGGGACAGCAATATACAGAGCTTCTCTTCCACGTCTGTCTCTCTCTGCTCCCCTTCTCTGTCCCATGGGACAGCACTATACAGAGCGTCTCATACCCGGTCTGTCTCCCTCTGCTCCCCTTCTCTATCCCATGGGACAGCACTATACAGAGCCTCTCATACCCGTCTGTCTCTGTCTGCTCCCCTTCTCTATCACATGGGACAGCACTATACAGAGCGTCTCATACCCGGTCTGCCTCTCTCTGCTCCCCTTCTCTGTCCCATGGGACCGCACTACACAGAGCGTCTCATACCCGGTCTGTCTCTCTCTGCTCCCCTTCTCTATCCCATGGGACAGCACTATACAGAGCGTCTCATACCCGGTCTGTCTCTCTCTGCTCCCCTTCTCTATCCCATGGAACAGCACTATACAGAGCCTCTCATACCCGTCTATCTCTCTGCTACCCTTCTCTATCACATGGGACAGCACTATACAGAGCGTCTCATACCCGGTCTGCCTCTCTCTGCTTCCCTTCTCTCTCCCATACCCGGTCTGCCTCTCTCTGCTTCCCTTCTCTCTCCATTGGGACAGCACTATACAGAGCGTCTCATACCCGGTCTGTCTCTCTCTGCTCCCCTTCTCTGTCCCATGGGACCGCACTACACAGAGCGTCTCATACCCGGTCTGTCTCTCTCTGCTCCCCTTCTCTATCCCATGGGACAGCACTATACAGAGCGTCTCATACCCGGTCTGTCTCTCTCTGCTCCCCTTCTCTATCCCATGGGACAGCAATATACAGAGCGTCTCATACCCGGTCTGCCTCTCTCTGCTCCCCTTCTCTATCCCGTGGGACAGCACTATACAGAGCCTCTCACACCCGGTCTGTCTCTCTCTGCTCCCCTTCTCTCTCCCATGGGACAGCACTACACAGAGCGTCTCATACCCGGTCTGTCTCTCTCTGCTCCTCTTCTCTATCCCATGGGACAGCACTACACAGAGCGTCTCATACCCGGTCTGTCTCTCTCTGCTCCCCTTCTCTATCCCACGGGACAGCACTATACAGAGCATCTCATACCCAGTCTGCCTCTCTCTCTCTGCTCCCTTTCTCTATCCCACGGGACAGCACTATACAGAGCGTCTCATACCCAGTCTGTCTCTCTCTGCTCCCCTTCTCTATCCCGTGGGACAGCACTATACAGAGCCTCTCATACCCGGTCTGTCTCTCTCTGCTCCCCTTCTCTATCCCGTGGGACAGCACTATACAGAGCGTCTCTTACCCGGTCTGTCTCTCTCTGCTCCCCTTCTCTATCCTGTGGGACAGCACTATACAGAGCGTCTCATACCCGGTCTGTCTCTCTCTGCTCCCCTCTCTATCCCGTGGGACAGCACTATACAGAGCGTCTCATACCCGGTCTGTCTCTCTCTGCTCCCCTTCTCTATCCCGTGGGACAGCACTATACAGAGCGTCTCATACCCGGTCTGCCTCTCTCTGCTCCCCTTCTCTCTCCATTGGGACAGCACTATACAGAGCGTCTCATACCCGGTCTTTCTCTCTCTGCTCCCCTTCTCTATCACATGGGACAGCACTATACAGAGCCTCTCATACCCGGTCTGTCTCTCTCTGCTCCCCTTCTCTATCCCATGGGACAGCACTATACAGAGCGTCTCAAACCCGGTCTGTCTCTCTCTGCTCCCCTTCTCTATCCCGTGGGACAGCACTATTCAGAGCGTCTCATACCCGGTCTGTCTCTCTCTGCTCCCCTTCTCTATCACATGGGACAGCACTATACAGAGCGTCTCATACCCGGTCTGCCTCTTTCTGCTCCCCTTCTCTATCCCATGGGACAGCACTATACAGAGCCTCTCATACCCGGTCTGCCTCTCTCTGCTCCCCTTCTCTATCCCATGGGACAGCACTATACAGAGCCTCTCATACCCGGTCTGTCTCTCTCTGCTCCCCTTCTCTATCCCATGGGACAGCAATATACAGAGCGTCTCATACCCGGTCTGTCTCTCTCTGCTCCCCTTCTCTTTCACATGGGACAGCACTATACAGAGCGTCTCATACCCGGTCTGTCTCTCTCTGCTCCCCTTCTCTTTCACTATACATAGCCTCTCATACCCGGTCTGCCTCTCTCTGCTCCCCTTCTCTATCCTATGGGACAGCACTATACAGAGCGTCTCATACCCGGTCTGTCTCTCTCTGCTCCCCTTCTCTATCCCGTGGGACAGCACTATACAGAGCGTCTCATACCCGGTCTGTCTCTCTCTGCTCCCCTTCTCTTTCACATGGGACAGCAATATACAGAGCGTCTCATACCCGGTCTGTCTCTCTCTGCTCCCCTTCTCTTTCACATGGGACAGCACTATACAGAGCGTCTCATACCCGGTCTGTCTCTCTCTGCTCCCCTTCTCTATCCCATGGGACAGCACTACACAGAGCGTCTCATACCGGTCTGTCTCTCTCTGCTCCCCTTCTCTATCCTGTCGCCTCTCATACCCGGTCTGTCTCTCTCTGCTCCTCTTCTCTATCCCGTGGGACAGCACTATACAGAGCGTCTCATACCCGGTCTGTCTCTCTCTGCTCCCCTTCTCTATCCCGTCGGACAGCACTATACAGAGCGTCTCATACCCGGTCTGTCTCTCTCTGCTCCCCTTCTCTATCCCGTCGGACAGCACTATACAGAGCGTCTCATACCCAGTCTGTCTCTCTCTGCTCCCCTTCTCTATCCCATGGGACAGCAATATACAGAGCTTCTCTTCCACGTCTGTCTCTCTCTGCTCCCCTTCTCTGTCCCATGGGACAGCACTATACAGAGCGTCTCATACCCGGTCTGTCTCCCTCTGCTCCCCTTCTCTATCCCATGGGACAGCACTATACAGAGCCTCTCATACCCGTCTGTCTCTGTCTGCTCCCCTTCTCTATCACATGGGACAGCACTATACAGAGCGTCTCATACCCGGTCTGCCTCTCTCTGCTCCCCTTCTCTGTCCCATGGGACCGCACTACACAGAGCGTCTCATACCCGGTCTGTCTCTCTCTGCTCCCCTTCTCTATCCCATGGGACAGCACTATACAGAGCGTCTCATACCCGGTCTGTCTCTCTCTGCTCCCCTTCTCTATCCCATGGAACAGCACTATACAGAGCCTCTCATACCCGTCTATCTCTCTGCTACCCTTCTCTATCACATGGGACAGCACTATACAGAGCGTCTCATACCCGGTCTGCCTCTCTCTGCTCCCCTTCTCTCTCCATTGGGACAGCACTATACAGAACGTCTCATACCCGGTCTGCCTCTCTCTGCTCCCCTTCTCTGTCCCATGGGACCGCAGTACACAGAGCGTCTCATACCCGGTCTGTCTCTCTCTGCTCCCCTTCTCTGTCCCATGGGACCGCACTACACAGAGCGTCTCATACCCGGTTTGTCTCTCTCTGCTCCCCTTCTCTATCCCATGGGACCGCACTACACAGAGCGTCTCATACCCGGTCTGTCTCTCTCTGCTACCCTTCTCTATCCCATGGGACAGCACTATACAGAGCGTCTCATACCCGGTCTGTCTCTCTCTGCTCCCCTTCTCTATCCCATGGGACAGCAATATACAGAGCGTCCCATACCCGGTCTGCCTCTCTCTCTCTGCTCCCCTTCTCTATCCCATGGGACAGCACTATACAGAGCGTCTCATACCCGGTCTGTCTCTCTCTCTCTGCTCCCCTTCTCTATCCCATGGGACAGCACTATACAGAGCGTCTCATACCCGGTCTGTCTCTCTCTGCTCCCCTTCTCTATCCCGTGGGACAGCACTATACAGAGCGTCTCATACCCGGTCTGCCTCTCTCTGCTCCCCTTCTCTGTCCCATGGGACAGCACTACACAGAGCGTCTCATACCCGGTCTGTCTCTCTCTGCTCCCCTTCTCTATCCCGTGGGACAGCACTATACAGAGCGTCTCATACCCGGTCTGTCTCTCTCTGCTCCCCTTCTCTATCACATGGGACAGCACTATACAGAGCGTCTCATACCCGGTCTGTCTCTCTCTGCTCCCCTTCTCTTTCCGTTGGGACAGCACTATACAGACTTTTCTATTGCAGCAATCACACTCAGCAGCCGCCCATCCCTATCCTACAGGAATGGCTCCTATAGCCACACTGCAACCACAGTGACCCCCCCTTTAATGGCTGCAGGGGGCTTGTATGCATAATGGACTCCTCTGGTACCTTAACAGCAAAAGCTCCCGGAGAAATGGGGAAGAGGAATTTCCCAACACATATACTGACATCTCTTACCCCTCTCATGGGAGCTGAACACTTCACTGGGCGGCGCACACAGCAACCTTCCAGCTCTTTCTAAGTGGTCTCACTCCAGACCTCCTTCTCCTTGGGCGTTAGATGGGCATCGTGGCAGCCACCACGGCCCCGCCAATCTCCCCCTCCCAGGGGAGCACGAGGGCTACATTTCTGCTTCCAGCTCAGACTCTCCCCAAAGATGTCTCCCCTCTCCCAAATTCTTCTTCTCAATCCCCTTGGTTCTCCCCCCCTCTCCTTTCTCTTATCTGCCCGCTACACACCCAGTCTCCCCACCCCTGCGTGTCTATCTCTCCAGCCCCTCCTTTACCTGAAAACTGATCCCCAGGGTCTCAGGAATGTAATATCCATGATTGTGCACAGATGTTTTAAATCAAAATAACTGAGGTACTAATTAAGTCACTTGTGCTCAGTATGGCTATCCATAAAACCTGGCCTGTTAGTGTGCCTTGAGGACCGTGGTTGGGAACCCCTGCTCTATAGGGTGTTATATGTAATATATGGTTACATTATATTATGTGAGGAACATGATTAGCTGAGAGGAACCCAAGACGGATTTAAACCTCTGTGATATTGTGTTAAAGAATGATGGCCTGCGAGCCCTGTACATCTTTGAAAATCCTTTCTGGAGAAGAATTGCTGTTTGATTTCTGTATGATGTCCCGTCCGCCTGAAAGGGACGAGTCTACTTTAAGACTTTGAGCAATAAACACGGTTTTGCCTTTACTTCAACTATATTTGTACCCTGCGACAATCAGAATTGCGCCAAACGCTATTCCGTTCTCCTGCTGTTCTGGGTAAGAGCTCAGCGTCTCCAAGTTCAAACCCTCTGCCAGCTACCGCGCAGACCTGGTCCATTGTGAGGGAACAGCCGACACCAAACAGGAGGTGTGTCCGCAGCTAGTCAACCGCATATGCAGCAGAAGCAGTTCCAGGTGCCGAGGGAGGAGCCTGCGTGTTCGAAAGCAGTTCCGAGTGCCAATAGGTGGAGCTCGGTGGTGGCAGCATCGTTACGCCCACGGCACAGTGGGTGGAGTCAGTGACAGGCGGTCACTGACGGTAAGCGGGAATCCCTGATACCCCAAGTTCCAGTGGGGATCGAAACCCCCACCCTGTGATCGGGAGTTTGGGCTGGAAGTCATCCGGTCATAGTAGCAATATACAGTAACATTATATACTATATAGAGTAATATTATACAGTCACAGAATTATATGCTATATAGAGTAGTAATATACAGTCACATAATTATATGCTATATAGAGTAATAATATACAGTAACATTATATACTATATAGAGTAATATTATAGTCACAGAATTATATGCTATATAGAGTAGTAATATACAGTCACATAATTATATGCTATATAGAGTAGTAATATACAGTCACATAATTATATGCTATATAGAGTAATAATATACAGTAACATTATATACTATATAGAGTATAGTATATCATTCTGTGACTATATAGCATATAATTATGTGACTGTATAATGCTACTCTATAATATTATACAGAGTAGTAATATACAGTAACATTATACACTACATAGAGTAATATTATACAGTGCTGAGTAACGTGATCAGTGATATGAGGGGCCCTGGGGCCGCTGTTGGACTCTGCCAGGAAGTGTCATGGCGTCTGTGGTTTCACTACGTGTGACGTCACGGCGCCGGACGCAGCTCTGGCAGTTTGGGGCGTGGCTATGGTTTGTGTTGCTCTGGTTGTTAGGAAACGACGAATTGGAGCGCGGCTTATACACAGGTGACCCCTTCCCGGTAACCGGCTGTGCGGCGTCTGCGGTAAGTGGGAGAGGGGGAAAGTGAGGGTGAGAGGTGGCAGTGGTGAGGTAAGTGAGGGTGAGAGGTGGCAGTGGTGAGGTAAGTGAGGGTGAGAGGTGGCGGTGGTGGGGTAAGTGAGGATGAGAGGTGGCAGTGGTGAGGTAAGTGAGGGTGAGAGGTGGCGGTGGTGAGGTAAGTGAGGGTGAGAGGTGGCGGTGGTGAGGTAAGTGAGGGTGAGAGGTGGCAGTGGTGAGGTAAGTGAGGGTGAGAGGTGGCGGTGGTGAGGTAAGTGAGGGTGAGAGGTGGCAGTGGTGAGGTAAGTGAGGGTGAGAGGTGGCAGTGGTGAGGTAAGTGAGGGTGAGAGGTGGCGGTGGTGAGGTAAGTGAGGGTGAGAGGTGGCAGTGGTGAGGTAAGTGAGGGTGAGAGGTGGCGGTGGTGAGGTAAGTGAGGGTGAGAGGTGGCGGTGGTGAGGTAAGTGAGGGTGAGAGGTGGCGGTGGTGAGGTAAGTGAGGGTGAGAGGTGGCAGTGGTGAGGTAAGTGAGGGTGAGAGGTGGCGGTGGTGAGGTAAGTGAGGGTGAGAGGTGGCGGTGGTGGGGTAAGTGAGGGTGAGAGGTGGCAGTGGTGAGGTAAGTGAGGGTGAGAGGTGGCGGTGGTGGGGTAAGTGAGGATGAGAGGTGGCAGTGGTGAGGTAAGTGAGGGTGAGAGGTGGCGGTGGTGAGGTAAGTGAGGGTGAGAGGTGGCGGTGGTGAGGTAAGTGAGGGTGAGAGGTGGCAGTGGTGAGGTAAGTGAGGGTGAGAGGTGGCAGTGGTGAGGTAAGTGAGGGTGAGAGGTGGCGGTGGTGAGGTAAGTGAGGGTGAGAGGTGGCAGTGGTGAGGTAAGTGAGGGTGAGAGGTGGCGGTGGTGAGGTAAGTGAGGGTGAGAGGTGGCGGTGGTGAGGTAAGTGAGGGTGAGAGGTGGCGGTGGTGGGGTAAGTGAGGATGAGAGGTGGCAGTGGTGAGGTAAGTGAGGGTGAGAGGTGGCGGTGGTGAGGTAAGTGAGGGTGAGAGGTGGCAGTGGTGAGGTAAGTGAGGGTGAGAGGTGGCGGTGGTGAGGTAAGTGAGGGTGAGAGGTGGCGGTGGTGAGGTAAGTGAGGGTGAGAGGTGGCGGTGGTGAGGTAAGTGAGGGTGAGAGGTGGCGGTGGTGAGGTAAGTGAGGGTGAGAGGTGGCGGTGGTGAGGTAAGTGAGGGTGAGAGGTGGCGGTGGTGAGGTAAGTGAGGGTGAGAGGTGGCGGTGGTGAGGTAAGTGAGGGTGAGAGGTGGCAGTGGTGAGGTAAGTGAGGGTGAGAGGTGGCAGTGGTGAGGTAAGTGAGGGTGAGAGGTGGCAGTGGTGAGGTAAGTGAGGGTGAGAGGTGGCAGTGGTGAGGTAAGTGAGGGTGAGAGGTGGCAGTGGTGGGGTAAGTGAGGGTGAGAGGTGGCGGTGGTGAGGTAAGTGAGGGTGAGAGGTGGCGGTGGTGAGGTAAGTGAGGGTGAGAGGTGGCGGTGGTGGGGTAAGTGAGGGTGAGAGGTGGCAGTGGTGAGGTAAGTGAGGGTGAGAGGTGGCAGTGGTGAGGTAAGTGAGGGTGAGAGGTGGCAGTGGTGGGGTAAGTGAGGGTGAGAGGTGGCAGTGGTGAGGTAAGTGAGGGTGAGAGGTGGCAGTGGTGAGGTAAGTGAGGGTGAGAGGTGGCAGTGGTGAGGTAAGTGAGGGTGAGAGGTGGCAGTGGTGAGGTAAGTGAGGGTGAGAGGTGGCAGTGGTGGGGTAAGTGAGGGTGAGAGGTGGCAGTGGTGAGGTAAGTGAGGGTGAGAGGTGGCAGTGGTGAGGTAAGTGAGGGTGAGAGGTGGCAGTGGTGAGGTAAGTGAGGGTGAGAGGTGGCAGTGGTGGGGTAAGTGAGGGTGAGAGGTGGCAGTGGTGAGGTAAGTGAGGGTGAGAGGTGGCAGTGGTGAGGTAAGTGAGGGTGAGAGGTGGCAGTGGTGAGGTAAGTGAGGGTGAGAGGTGGCAGTGGTGAGGTAAGTGAGGGTGAGAGGTGGCAGTGGTGAGGTAAGTGAGGGTGAGAGGTGGCAGTGGTGAGGTAAGTGAGGGTGAGAGGTGGCAGTGGTGAGGTAAGTGAGGGTGAGAGGTGGCAGTGGTGAGGTAAGTGAGGGTGAGAGGTGGCGGTGGTGAGGTAAGTGAGGGTGAGAGGTGGCGGTGGTGAGGTAAGTGAGGGTGAGAGGTGGCAGTGGTGGGGTAAGTGAGGGTGAGAGGTGGCAGTGGTGAGGTAAGTGAGGGTGAGAGGTGGCAGTGGTGAGGTAAGTGAGGGTGAGAGGTGGCAGTGGTGAGGTAAGTGAGGGTGAGAGGTGGCAGTGGTGAGGTAAGTGAGGGTGAGAGGTGGCAGTGGTGAGGTAAGTGAGGGTGAGAGGTGGCAGTGGTGGGGTAAGTGAGGGTGAGAGGTGGCAGTGGTGAGGTAAGTGAGGGTGAGAGGTGGCAGTGGTGAGGTAAGTGAGGGTGAGAGGTGGCAGTGGTGAGGTAAGTGAGGGTGAGAGGTGGCAGTGGTGGGGTAAGTGAGGGTGAGAGGTGGCAGTGGTGAGGTAAGTGAGGGTGAGAGGTGGCAGTGGTGAGGTAAGTGAGGGTGAGAGGTGGCAGTGATGAGGTAAGTGAGGGTGAGAGGTGGCAGTGGTGAGGTAAGTGAGGGTGAGAGGTGGCAGTGGTGAGGTAAGTGAGGGTGAGAGGTGGCGGTGGTGAGGTAAGTGAGGGTGAGAGGTGGCAGTGGTGAGGTAAGTGAGGGTGAGAGGTGGCAGTGGTGGGGTAAGTGAGGGTGAGAGGTGGCAGTGGTGAGGTAAGTGAGGGTGAGAGGTGGCAGTGGTGAGGTAAGTGAGGGTGAGAGGTGGCAGTGGTGAGGTAAGTGAGGGTGAGAGGTGGCAGTGGTGAGGTAAGTGAGGGTGAGAGGTGGCAGTGGTGAGGTAAGTGAGGGTGAGAGGTGGCAGTGGTGGGGTAAGTGAGGGTGAGAGGTGGCAGTGGTGAGGTAAGTGAGGGTGAGAGGTGGCAGTGGTGAGGTAAGTGAGGGTGAGAGGTGGCAGTGGTGAGGTAAGTGAGGGTGAGAGGTGGCAGTGGTGGGGTAAGTGAGGGTGAGAGGTGGCAGTGGTGAGGTAAGTGAGGGTGAGAGGTGGCAGTGGTGAGGTAAGTGAGGGTGAGAGGTGGCAGTGGTGAGGTAAGTGAGGGTGAGAGGTGGCAGTGGTGGGGTAAGTGAGGGTGAGAGGTGGCAGTGGTGGGGTAAGTGAGGGTGAGAGGTGGCAGTGCTGAGGTAAGTGAGGGTGAGAGGTGGCAGTGGTGAGGTAAGTGAGGGTGAGAGGTGGCAGTGCTGAGGTAAGTGAGGGTGAGAGGTGGCAGTGGTGAGGTAAGTGAGGGTGAGAGGTGGCAGTGGTGAGGTAAGTGAGGGTGAGAGGTGGCAGTGGTGGGGTAAGTGAGGGTGAGAGGTGGCAGTGGTGGGGTAAGTGAGGGTGAGAGGTGGCAGTGCTGAGGTAAGTGAGGGTGAGAGGTGGCAGTGGTGAGGTGAGGGTGAGAGGTGGCAGTGCTGAGGTAAGTGAGGGTGAGAGGTGGCAGTGGTGAGGTGAGGGTGAGAGGTGGCAGTGGTGAGGTGAGGGTGAGAGGTGGCAGTGGTGAGGTAAGTGAGGGTGAGAGGTGGCAGTGGTGAGGTAAGTGAGGGTGAGAGGTGGCAGTGGTGAGGTAAGTGAGGGTGAGAGGTGGCAGTGGTGAGGTAAGTGAGGGTGAGAGGTGGCAGTGGTGAGGTAAGTGAGGGTGAGAGGTGGCAGTGGTGAGGTGAGGGTGAGAGGTGGCAGTGGTGAGGTAAGTGAGGGTGAGAGGTGGCAGTGCTGAGGTAAGTGAGGGTGAGAGGTGGCAGTGGTGAGGTAAGTGAGGGTGAGAGGTGGCGGTGGTGAGGTAAGTGAGGGTGAGAGGTGGCGGTGGTGGGGTAAGTGAGGATGAGAGGTGGCGGTGGTGGGGTAAGTGAGGGTGAGAGGTGGCAGTGGTGGGGTAAGTGAGGATGAGAGGTGGCAGTGGTGAGGTAAGTGAGGATGAGAGGTGGTGGTGTTGGGTAAGTGAGGGTGAGAGGTGGCAGTGGTGAGGTAAGTGAGGGTGAGAGGTGGCAGTGGTGAGGTAAGTGAGGGTGAGAGGTGGCAGTGGTGAGGTAAGTGAGGGTGAGAGGTGGCAGTGCTGAGGTAAGTGAGGGTGAGAGGTGGCAGTGGTGAGGTGAGGGTGAGAGGTGGCAGTGCTGAGGTAAGTGAGGGTGAGAGGTGGCAGTGGTGAGGTAAGTGAGGGTGAGAGGTGGCAGTGCTGAGGTAAGTGAGGGTGAGAGGTGGCAGTGGTGAGGTGAGGGTGAGAGGTGGCAGTGCTGAGGTAAGTGAGGGTGAGAGGTGGCAGTGGTGAGGTAAGTGAGGGTGAGAGGTGGCGGTGGTGGGTAAGTGAGGATGAGAGGTGGCAGTGGTGAGGTAAGTGAGGGTGAGAGGTGGCAGTGGTGAGGTAAGTGAGGGTGAGAGGTGGCAGTGGTGAGGTAAGTGAGGGTGAGAGGTGGCAGTGCTGAGGTGGGTGAGGCTGAGAGGTGGCAGTGGTGAGGTAAGTGAGGGTGAGAGGTGGCAGTGCTGAGGTAAGTGAGGGTGAGAGGTGGCAGTGCTGAGGTAAGTGAGGGTGAGAGGTGGCAGTGGTGAGGTAAGTGAGGATGAGAGGTGGCGGTGGTGGGTAAGTGAGGATGAGAGGTGGCGGTGGTGAGGTGGGTGAGGCTGAGAGGTGGCGGTGGTGAGGTAAGTGAGGATGAGAGGTGGCAGTGGTGGGGTAAGTGAGGATGTGAGGTGGCAGTGGTGAGGTGGGTGAGGCTGAGAGGTGGCGGTGGTGGGTAAGTGAGGATGAGAGGTGGCGGTGGTGAGGTGGGTGAGGCTGAGAGGTGGCGGTGGTGAGGTAAGTGAGGATGAGAGGTGGCAGTGGTGGGGTAAGTGAGGATGTGAGGTGGCAGTGGTGAGGTAAGTGAGGATGAGAGGTGGCGGTGGTGGGTAAGTGAGGATGAGAGGTGGCAGTGGTGGGGTAAGTGAGGATGAGAGGTGGCAGTGGTGAGGTAAGTGAGGATGAGAGGTGGCGGTGGTGGGTAAGTGAGGATGAGAGGTGGCGGTGGTGAGGTAAGTGAGGATGAGAGGTGGCAGTGGTGAGGTAAGTGAGGATGAGAGGTGGCAGTGGTGGGGTAAGTGAGGATGAGAGGTGGCAGTGGTGAGGTAAGTGAGGATGAGAGGTGGCGGTGGTGGGTAAGTGAGGATGAGAGGTGGCAGTGGTGGGGTAAGTGAGGATGAGAGGTGGCAGTGGTGAGGTAAGTGAGGATGAGAGGTGGCGGTGGTGGGTAAGTGAGGATGAGAGGTGGCGGTGGTGGGTAAGTGAGGATGAGAGGTGGCGGTGGTGAGGTAAGTGAGGATGAGAGGTGGCAGTGGTGGGGTAAGTGAGGATGTGAGGTGGCAGTGGTGGGGTAAGTGAGGATGAGAGGTGGCAGTGGTGGGGTAAGTGAGGGTGAGAGGTGGCAGTGGTGGGGTAAGTGAGGATGTGAGGTGCTGGGTGAGAGTAAGTGAGGGTTAGAGGTGCTGGATGAGAGTAAGTGAGGGTTAGAGGTGGAGGAGGGGTAAGTGAGGGTTAGATTTGGGGTAAATGATAGCTGTGGTGACACTGAGGTAATTGAGGATGAGAGGTGCAGTAGGGCGTGAAGAGGTGCTGGGTGAGAGTAAGTGAGGGTTAGAGGTGGAGGAGGGGTAAGTGAGGGTTAGATTTGGGGTAAGTGATAGTTGTGGTGGCACTGAGGTAATTGAGGATGAGAGGTGCGGTAGGATGAAGGTGAGGATGGTAGGGGAGGGGTTAGTGAGGACGATGGGTGGCGTGGGAGGGGTATTTGGGGATGAGGACTGATGGGGTGGAGAATAGTTGAGGGTGAGATATTCCATGTGTCGTTTTCTTGGGACGCTGAAGATGTCGTCATGTGTACAATACTGGTTCATCCACTATATTCTTGTTATAACATTACCATATACACAGTTAGTGCCTGTACACTGATATCATTACACTTAGGGGTAAATTTACTAAAGTGAGAGTTTTTAGAATGTTGCCCATAGCAACCAATCAGATTCTAGTTAACATTTAACTAGCGCCTTCTAGAAGAAAATAGCTAGAATGTTGTTGCTATGGGCAACATCTCTTCTAAAACTCACTTCTAAAAACTCTCACTTTAGTAAATTTACCCCTTACTGGACTTTCCAGTGCAGGCGGCTGTTCTCCTTCATCAGCCATTCGGTAGCATGAAAAGCCCCCTGTCTTTTTATAGTTGTACACAAATTATGCGCTGGTGATGCGATGCAACTCCTGTCCTGCCGGTCTTCCCATGCAGATTTTCTGGCCACAGCAGAGGCGTTCTGGTGGTCATTCTGACCTAAGCCTAGGCTTACTCATGTGACCGATAGCTGCCTGGTGGTGATCCAATGCTGGTCCTCAGATACAGCAGAGGCGTTCTGGTGGTCATTCTGACCTAAGCCTAGTCTTACTCAGGTGACTGATAGCTGCCTGGTGGTGATCCAATGCTGGTCCTCAGATACAGCAGAGGCGTTCTGGTGGGCATTCTGACCTAAGCCTAGTCTTACTCAGGTGACTGATAGCTGCCTGGTGGTGATCCAATGCTGGTCCTCAGATACAGCAGAGGCGTTCTGGTGGGCATTCTGACCTGGCCATACACGGTGAGATTCAAAAGTTGGACAGATCAGTTGTACGATTTCCCTTGAAAATTCTTCCCTTCAGATACAGGACAATTTGTATTTAAAATGCAACTATTTCACATAAGACCATACGATTTGATCAATCGCATCACATAATGTGTGTCAATTCCTACACAATCAGTTGAGATCTCTCTGCAAAACCATCTGATCTGCGATCCAACTAGACGACGGTGAGGACGCGCATTGGGGTTGAAGAAGACTCAAAATACAACTATTTTCAAGTGATTGGTCAGTCCAACCTACCTGTTGGTGATCCAATGCTGGTCCTCAGATACAGCTGAGGCGTTCCGGTGGCTATTCCGATGCTGGTCCTCAAATACAGCAGAGGCGTTCTGGTGGTTATTCTGACCTAAGCCTAGTCTCACTCAGGTGACTGATAGCTGCCTGGTGGTGATCCAATGCTGCTCCTCAGATACAGCAGAGGCGTTCTGGTGGTCATTTTGACCTAAGCCTAGTCTTACTCAGGTGACTGATAGCTGCCTGGTGGTGATACAATGCTGGTCCTCAGATACAGCTGAGGCGTTCTGGTGGCCATTCCGATGCTGGTCCTCAGATACAGCAGAGGCGTAAGCCTAGTCTTATTCAGGTGACCGATAGCTGCCTCAGATACAGCTGAGGCGTTCTGGTGGCCATTTCGATGCTGGTCCTCAGATGCAGCAAAGGTGGTGGGCATTCTGACCTAAGCCTAGTCTTACGCAGGTGACCGATAGCTGCCTGGTGGTGATCCAATGTTGGTCCTCAGATGCAGCAGAGGATCACAGAAGCCGCCAGCCGTGAGGCTAACAGCGTACAGCTCTAAACCAGGCCTCATTCTCCCTGAGGGCTTTAGTATTATTTCAATAGGTATTTTTGAATTATGTCAGAAACCATTTTAAAAGTTGCCGTGAATGGCTGGATCACGAGGTAAAGGGCCATAATGAGAAACAATTGACCACGTGGGGAGGGTGCTGATGCCATGTCTTCTGGCCTAAGACACGTATGTGAGCAGCTTAGCCCTGACTACACGTATGCAGAGAAACCAGTACCTGACCCTAGTATTCCTGACATAGTGTATGTAAAGGGGAAATGGGAAGAACAGTTGCACAGGAGTAAATATTCAATAGATCATTTACAAAATAGGCATATGGAGAAATATGGGGGTGCGCCCTAGAGTATGCAAGTACGCAGGGAAAAGAAGGTATAGAAAAGGACTCCTTAACGAGGCACGCCCCAAATTAGGGAAAAAGAGAACTATTTTTTTTAAAGTACTGTTTAAAACATACCTTTTATTATTCACACTAAGAAACCGCCTGGCATAGACTGACACAAGTATAACAAGATGGCACAAACCTATACAGAAATAAGTGTGATACATCTTATCTCAGGTAATAGTACCTTGTACACCTGTTTATTAAAGTGTGGTTGTTGTAGAAATGATCTATGCCCACCATCAATGTCTGATATATGACAATATAACAATACAGATCTGACGGCAGAGTATTCGTTATTTGACATATGCATAGCAATTTGTGTTTACAAGTAACAGTTAACACCAAATTGCATATATAAATACCATTGATATCTGTGACTGCAGGGTATTGCCATATGGAAATCACCATGTACAAATATGCAGTCCCGTGCCAGATATACTATGTATTCACCATCTTGCCAGAGATACTATTTATTCACCATCTTGCCAGAGATACTATTTATTCACCATCTTGCCAGAGATACTATGTATTCACCATCTTGCCAGAGATACTATGTATTCACCATCTTGCCAGAGATACTATGTGTTCACCATCTTGCCAGAGATACTATGTGTTCACCATCTTGCCAGATATACTGTGTGTTCACCATCTTGCCAGAGATACTATGTATTCACCATCTTGCCAGATATACTATGTATTCACCATCTTGCCAGAGATACTATGTATTCACCATCTTGCCAGAGATACTATGTATTCACCATCTTGCCAGAGATACTATGTGTTCACCATCTTGCCAGAGATACTATGTATTCACCATCTTGCCAGAGATACTATGTGTTCACCATCTTGCCAGAGATACTATGTGTTCACCATCTTGCCAGAGATACTATGTGTTCACCATCTTGCCAGAGATACTATGTGTTCACCATCTTGCCAGAGATACTATGTGTTCACCATCTTGCCAGAGATACTATGTGTTCACCATCTTGCCAGAGATACTATGTGTTCACCATCTTGCCAGAGATACTATGTGTTCACCATCTTGCCAGAGATACTATGTGTTCACCATCTTGCCAGAGATACTATGTGTTCACCATCTTGCCAGAGATACTATGTGTTCACCATCTTGCCAGAGATACTATGTATTCACCATCTTGCCAGAGATACTGTGTATTCACCATCTTGCCA
Organism: Taudactylus pleione; assembly: GCA_031769625.1. Lineage (NCBI taxonomy): Eukaryota > Metazoa > Chordata > Amphibia > Anura > Myobatrachidae > Taudactylus > Taudactylus pleione. The sequence goes on from JAUIMM010000831.1 coordinate 588,703, forward strand.
GAGATACTGTGTATTCACCATCTTGCCAGAGATACTGTGTATTCACCATCTTGCCAGAGATACTATGTATTCACCATCTTGCCAGAGATACTATGTATTCACCATCTTGCCAGAGATACTATGTATTCACCATCTTGCCAGAGATACTATGTATTCACCATCTTGCCAGAGATACTATGTATTCACCATCTTGCCAGAGATACTATGTATTCACCATCTTGGTGATGTACATATTGGTATGTGCAGGTTAGATATCAATATTTGCAGCAAAATATCAACAGTAATAAATGGTGGGGTATAGGCTGCTGACAATGGCTGACAACATAAGAGAGTGGTCATGAAGGGTTAGGCCTCATGTGTGAGAAGCGAAAATATGACACAACATATATAACATAAGTGTGACATAACACATATAGACATTAAAGAGCTGATCACCGTAATCCTATCTATTTATCACAATGGGGTATAATGGTAATTGGAGGTGTCCCTCCATGTTACTAGGGAGAATAATAGTTAAATGATTTCTAGATGTATGTGAGGAGTACGTGCACTTACAGGACAGGTTCTGCTTTTCTACGTCTTACACAGTAGAAGACGAGGAATGAGTTATTAAACCCTCGGACAAGGCGGGCAATGTGGTCATCTGGCCAATTGAGATGTACCTTAAGGAGGCTTATCGGCAATTAAAGGACCAGGAATTTTATTAACCTCTGCTTTTCAATCCCGCAGACAATTATACTACCCTATATAACAGGGTTATTGGTAAAGCCAAATCATCAGGAGTTATAACTAAGCATGAATCTGAATTCCTGAGAGTGGCATACCCCAAAACGCCCACATTTTACCTACTGCCTAAAGCTCATAAGGGATGACCTGAACCTCCAGGCCGGCCCATTGTCTCTGACATGGGGGGGTTATCCGAACAAGCTAGTATCTTTGTTGATACACACTTAAGACAATTTGTCACTACACTACCCTCCTATGCACAGGATACTATGGATGTTCTGAGGAAGATTAACAATATAAAACAGGAGGAAGGACAGACACTGGCCAGTATCGATGTCGAGTCCCTTTACACAAGTATCCATCATCACAAGGGTGTACAAGCAGTGAAATTCTTTCTGAACATGGCAGGTTCTTCAGATTTCCATGACCTCCTCATAGAGCTTCTGGAATCCATCTTACATATAACCTACTTCACCTTCAACAAGAAGAAATATTACCTTCAAGTCAGGAGACAACGATGGGATCAGCGTGCGCTCCCATGTATGCTAACATCTTTTTGGGGTGATGGGAGCGTACATGCACCTTCAATGAGGAAAATCAGGAATTCAGTGCATTGATATCACTCTTTATTAGCTATATCGGTGACATCCTGGTAATTTGGAATGGATCAGAGGAGAGCTTTCATGAATTCATGATGAAGCTCAATGGGAATGATCTCAACTTGAAATTTACTTATGAGACCAGTAAAGAGACTATAGCCTTCTTGGATCTTAAATTGTCAATTGACAGACAAGGTATCCTGATATCAGGCCTCTTTAGAAAACCCACTGCTACTAATAGCTTACTACATCACAATAGCAGCCATTTTCCACCCACGATTCGAAAGGGGAATATTTAAGACTAAAGGCGCACATCCACTAGACGACAGGCAAAAGACTGCGTGATTACGACATTGTAAGCGTGCAGTTGTCTGTCTGTGATGTGCCTATAATGAAAGAGCAGTCATTCATTGAAGGCTCATCAGTCATCTGCAAACATGCTGAACCTGACGCTATTGTCAGGCTGTACGTCATATTTGTACGATGATAGATGTCTAAACGACCAACGATGTTCGAACGATAATCGCTCAATTTAATCGTCTAGTGGATGTGTGCCTTAAGGAGAAACTTCTCCAATGACCAAACATTCAGAACTCAAAGTGACGATCTGACCAAAAGACTACGAAGTAGGGGATCCAGCAACAGGTACATTATAAGAGCATCCATACGGTATCCAACATTGATAGAGATACATTCACTTTCCCCACAAACAAGAGAGAGGATGAGGCACCAGATAAGATCCGGTCTGTTGGCAATCTCTGTCATGATCCATTATGAGCTGCTACAGAAACACTGGAATATACTTATGTTGGATCCTGATCTCCGGCAATGTCTCTGCCCGAAAGTTCAAATCAGTTGGCGCAAGGCAAAAAATGTGAGAGACGTGTGTTCGGAGCCACTTCACAATGGAAGCCAAGAAAAGCCCAGTTATTAGTCTTTCTCGTGTGGGCACTGCAAAGCCTGTCCCAATATCTTCAACATATATCGCACTTAGGGCCTGATTCAGACCCGCTCGCGAGCGCTGAACGCTCGCAAGTGGGTCGATGTTGGCCCAGTGCGCATGCGCACGACGGAGGCGGCTCAGTTTTGCGCATGCGCGAGACCCGGATAGTGACGGGCAAGCCGTCGCTCCGGGTCTCGCTACAAAGGGGGTGTGCTGTCGATGTTGAGTGACAGCATACCCCTTTGGTGGGCGTGCCGGGGGCGTGGCTGCCCAGACGGAGGCGTTCCCATGGGAACGCCTACCGTCTAGGGCCGGCCCCACTGACATCACAAGTGATGTCAGTGGGTTTACGTCTTGCTCTGTAAGAGCAAGAAGTCCACTGGGACTTGCGGCAACGAGACCCTACCACAAGGGTCTCGTCGCAAGTCCGATGGTCGCGATGGTCTTGACCATCGCGTCCATCATCCTGGCCGCTCGCACTAGCTGTGGGTGGTCACACACAGCTATGCGAGCGGCCAGGATGCCGCTCTAAAAATACAATAGGAGGGCACTAATTCAGAGCGAGCGCTCTGAAAGAGCGTCCGGCTCTGAATCAGGCCCTTATTCCTGTATGTGTTTGTGCTGTCTTGTTATAATGGTTTTGGAATATATATTTTTTCTATAATCGTCAGTCTATGCCAGGTGGTTTTCTTAGTGTGATTAATATAAGATATGTTTTAAACAGTACTTATATTATTTTTTTTCTCTTTTCCATTTTTTCCTAATTTGGGGTGTGCCTCTGTAAGGTCCTTTCCTGTACCTTCTTTTCCCTGTATTCCTGACGTAGTGACAGAAGGGCACTGCTTGGTACATCTCCCATGGTTCTCTCTCTGAGGCTGGATACACCTCCCCCTAGCCTGTAAGGAACTGATGGCGTCTTGCCTGCATGTAATGTTTTAACTGTAGGGTAATCTGACAAAGGGTCCTCCTAGTAGGGGAGAGGGGCTGCTGTAACGCTGGGATGCCATGGCCGGCTTACCTGGGCTTATCAGCTATGTCCCTGCCTTCTATTTCTCCATTCTGTGCATATCTTTATCATTTTTATTGTGTTTGTATATTAAGCATTGTGGATCTATTCTCCATAGTAAGCGAGTGCATGTGCCAGAAGTTCCCCAGGGGTCGGATTGTGCTGATGCAGGAAAGTAATTACCTGAATAAAGTAATTTGGGAGAGGGTGGATCAGAGCACACTGGGGGAAGTGAGGGGTCTGGGCCAGAGCGGCAGTGACTGTGTGCTAGAATATCTATTAATCCTCTGTAGACAGATCAGGTATTATTTTATTTATTGACCCCTTGGCCAGGCCGCCTTCATCACACAGCGCAGAAGAGAGACGGCATGTGACCGCTCTATTATAGGTTACGTGGCCCTTTAAGTCACTAGTCATTCCTGATTATCATAGTAATATTATATGATTATATGTTTATATGTGATGCGTGTAGTAATTATTAGCTGGTACAGCAGCAGAAAAGCTATGTGTGCACCAGACCACTTACTGTGTCATACATCAGGTATTGCTGTGGGGGTAGATGTGATTTCCAGCTTTACACAGAGTGAGGTCTAATGAACGTGAGATTGACCTGCAGTGCCTGGGATCACTGGGAGTATAGACTGGGGGGTCAGGAATTGCTGGGCCTGTACAGAGTGGGATGTGGTGGTGACGGGAATGCTGGGCCTGTACAGAGTGGGATGTGGTGGTGACGGGAATGCTGGGCCTGTACAGAGTGGGACGTGGAGGTGACGGGAATGCTGCGCCTGTACAGAGTGGGACGTGGAGGTGACGGGAATGCTGGGCCTGTACAGAGTGGGACGTGGAGGTGACGGGAATGCTGGGCCTGTACAGAGAGGGATGTGGAGGTGACGGGAATGCTGGGCCTGTACAGAGAGGGATGCGGAGGTGACGGGAATGCTGGGCCTGTACAGAGAGGGATGCGGAGGTGACGGGAATGCTGGGCCTGTACAGAGTGGGACGTGGAGGTGACGGGAATGCTGGGCCTGTACAGAGTGGGACGTGGAGGTGACGGGAATGCTGGGCCTGTACAGAGTGGGACGTGGAGGTGACTGGAATGCTGGGCTGTACAGAGTGGGATGCGGAGGTGACGGGAATGCTGGGCCTGTACAGAGTGTGATGCGGAGGTGACGGGAATGCTGGGCCTGTACAGAGTGGGACGTGGAGGTGGCGGGAATGCTGGGCCTGTACAGAGAGGGATGTGGAGGTGACGGGAATGCTGGGCCTGTACAGAGAGGGATGCGGAGGTGACGGGAATGCTGGGCCTGTACAGAGAGGGATGCGGAGGTGACGGGAATGCTGGGCCTGTACAGAGAGGGATGGGGAGGTGACGGGAATGCTGGACCTGTACAGAGTGGGACGTGGAGGTGACGGGAATGCTGGGCCTGTACAGAGTGGGACGTGGAGGTGACGGAATGCTGGGCCTGTACAGAGAGGGAGGCGGAGGTGACGGGAATGCTGGGCCTGTACAGAGTGGTACGCGGAGGTGACGGGAATGCTGGGCCTGTACAGAGAGGGAGGCGGAGGTTACGGGAATGCTGGGCCTCTACAGAGTGGGACGTGGAGGTGACGGGAATGCTGGGCCTGTACAGAGTGGGACGCGGAGGTGACGGAATGCTGGAACTGTACAGAGTGGGACGTGGAGGTGACGGGAATGCTGGGCCTGTACAGAGTGGGACGTGGAGGTGACGGGAATGCTGGGCCTGTACAGAGTGGGAAGCGGAGGTGACAGGAATGCTGGACCTGTACAGAGTGGGACGTGGAGGTGACGGAATGCTGGACCTGTACAGAGTGGGACGTGGAGGTGACGGGAATGCTGGACCTGTACAGAGTGGGACGTGGAGGTGACGGGAATGCTGGACCTGTACAGAGTGGGACGTGGAGGTGACGGGAATGCTGGGCCTGTACAGAGTGGGACGTGGAGGTGACGGGAATGCTGGGCCTGTATAGAGTGGGACGTGGAGGTGACGGGAATGCTGGGCCTGTACAGAGTGGGACGTGGAGGTGACGGGAATGCTGGGCCTGTACAGAGTGGGACGTGGAGGTGACGGGAATGCTGGGCCTGTACAGAGTGGGACGTGGAGGTGACGGGAATGCTGGGCCTGTACAGAGTGGGACGTGGAGGTGACGGAATGCTGGGCCTATACAGAGTGGGACTTGGAAGGGTCGCCGGGCCTATACAGAGTGGGCTGTAGAGGGGCTGAGGTTCCCGGGCCTGTACAGAGTATGCTGTGGAGGGGCTAAGTGGGCTGTGGAAGGGCTAAGATTGCTGGATCTATACAGAGTGGGACATGGAGGTGACTGGAATACTGGGCCTATACAGAGTGGGACTTGGAGGGGTAGTCGTTCCTATCACCAGTTGCCTGTAGAGACTGTGCTGTGAAGGGGCTGAGGTTGCTGGATCTATACAGAGTGGGCTATTAAGGGGCTGAGATTGCCGGGCCTACACAGAGTGGGCTGTGGAGGGGCTGATGTTGCCGGGCCTATACAGAGTTGGCTGTGGAAGCGCTGGGGTTGCTTGGCTTGTACAGAGTGGGGCGTGTAGGGTCATGGGTTGCTTAGCCTATACAGAATGGGAAATGGAGGGATTAAGATTGCTGTGCCTATACAGAATGTGCTGTTGAGGGGCCTGGGTCGCTGTGCATGTACAGAGTGGAACGTGAAAGGCCAGGATTGTTGGACCTATAGAGAGTAGGCTGTGGAGGAACCGGGATTGCTGGACCTATAGAGAGTAGGCTGTGGTGGTTCAGGGGTTGCTGGACCTGTAGAGAGTAGGCTGTGGAGGAACCGGTTTTGCTGGACCTATAGAGAGTAGGCTGTGAAGGAACCACGATTGCTGGACCTATAGAGAATAGGCTGTGGTGGGTCAGGGGTTGCTGGGTCTGTACAGAGTGGAACGACCAGTGGGGACATGGGTTTGGCATCTCGGGGATTGAGCTGCAATGGGAAGTTTCAATGCTTGTTCTGTTTACTAATTGTTCTTCATTCACTTTTGTTTTTCCAGCCTGAGATTTATGGTCACCAGTTGCATAGAGAAGCCCTGGGGTGGGTCAGTAATCCTTGTGCCGTCTGACAGATCTTGAGATTGCTCTGGTGAACCAGACCCAAAGCTTCTACTTCACACAACACATTCCAAGCTGTCCTTTGGGGCATGTACTGGGGGGTGTAACCCCTCCGGGCAGAGTGCTGTATTCCTCTCCATACAGACATGGCAACCTCTGCTGTGACCAAACCAGCATGGAAGCTCCGTGAGTCTCTTCTGCCCTCCATTGTGGTGTAGCCTCTCCCTGTCTGACTACTTTCTGCTCATTTTCTCATTCATCTCCCATAGAAGAGATTGTGGCTCATGCCAGCAGTGTGTCTGCGGTGGCCCTTGGGAAGAGTTCTGGACGTCTCCTGGCCACAGGGGGTGAGGACTGTCACGTCAACCTGTGGTCTGTAAACAAACCGAACTGCATTATGGTGAGAGACAGTTTTCTGTCCCCTCTGTGGCGGTCTCTGTCTGTCCCCTCTGTGGTGGCCTCTGTCTGTCCCTCTCACCACTGTCTCTGTTTCATGCAGAGTCTGACGGGACACAATTCCCCGGTGGAGAGCGTGCGGTTCAGCACCTCTGAGAAGCTGGTCGTGGCCGGCTCACAGTCTGGGTCTTTACGAGTCTGGAACATGGAAGAAGCTAAAAGTAAGTTTCATGTTGTTCTCGCTTTCTGACCCTGGCTTAATGGACGACATTTTGTACGGACCCAGGAACCGGTCGGCACTGTTACAGGGTCACATCCAGGTGATAGCGGCTTTTTTTTCACAAACTGTCTTCGCTAAGCATTCAGTGGCGCATATAAAGAGTTCCACAGCTCAGCTCACGGATAGTGGTAGATTGTTGTTTTTCTCACTTGTTTGGGGTCTAGAGAGTGGACACTTTAAATCTAAAATCCTCAGTGTGTGTGGTACGCAGTCACTTAATTGCTGAAGATAGTGACCGAGGCTGCCGTCCACCAGCCAATGTACCACCGCTCCCTAGAGGACGGTAGACAAGTTAGTAAATCCTCTACGATAAGTTTACTTAAGCCGCTGTTGGACCCCAAACACCAGAGGTGTGTGTCCATTAGTGTATCCTAGGATGGTCTGGTTGCGGGGCTAGCTGGAGCTTATTTTATATTGGCTGGTTCTTCCCTTCGGGGAACATTGTGCACCTGGGTGATGCTGCATTGGATAGGAGCGTTTCAGCATCCGTACTCTCATTGCTCCAGAGAGATGTAAACGTGCTTGTTAAGAAGGTCTTGGGGTCACTTACTTTATCTGGTGGTATCATATTTGGGCTAAAACTGCATAAGATGGTTTCTCAGGCGTACAGGGAAAGTGCTCCCAGCCTTCGCTTATACTCAATCTCTTCCTGGTACAGAAACCAGATGGGTCTCTCTATCCCTAACACCCAGCTCGGAGTGCACAGATCCCAGTCTCTGAGGCCGGGGATAAACAGGACCTGCCAAGGCGAGCTAATGGTGTCTGTGACCATCGTTGTCCTGTATTACACGTATGGGAGGGACTCCATGGCCCTTCTCCACTTTCTGCTTCAGAACCTAAATTCTCAATTTAGAATCTACAGTCCGGTCTGGCAGCAACTCTAAGAGTGATAACAAAGATCATAGGGCTCGATCCAATTAGGTGCGATGTACTCGCGTGTGCGAGTCATCGCGACAGTGGCCGTGCTTGACGACCGACCGGATTCGCCTGAAAGTGCTCGCTCACCCATAGGGCAGCGAGCAAATTCAGGTGAATTCAGTGGCGAGTCGGGCTGCGAAGGGTGCGATGTGCCGGGCCGTTGCCGGCGTTTTAACGCCATTGCCACGGCACATCGCACCTCTCGCACTTAATTGGATCGAGCCTATAGAGTTGAGGATGACTCTTCCGAATACCAGGGGTGACTGTTATTTTCTGTCTGTACGATCTGCTCAAAGCGACTTCCCCATCAGCAGGAAACCACATTTACATCCCACCACCCAATTCAGTAACAATAAGTTGAATTTGAATTATAGTCTCCTTGGGGTAAAGCCAACTAGTTGGCTGGTTGGAGGAAGGTTGGTCAGCAGTATGGTGTATGGCAATAAGTGTATGGTGTATGGCAGTATAGTGTAAGGTGTATGGCAGTATAGTGTATGGCAGTATAGTGTATGGCAGTATAGTGTATGGCAGTATAGTGTATGGCAGTATAGTGTATGGCAGTATAGTGTATGGCAGTATAGTGTATGGCAGTATAGTGTATGGCAGTATAGTGTATGGCAGTATAGTGTATGGCAGTATAGTGTATGCTGTACGGGGTATGGCTGTATGGTGTACGGGGTATGGCTGTATGGTGTACGGGGTATGGCTGTATGGTGTACGGGGTATGGCTGTATGGTGTACGGGGTATGGCTGTATGGTGTACGGGGTATGGCTGTATGGTGTACGGGTTATGGCTGTATGGTGTACGGGGTATGGCTGTATGGTGTATGGGGTATGGCTGTATGGTGTACGGGGTATGGCTGTATAGTGTATGGGGTGTGTAAGGTGTATGGCTGTATGGGAGTATAGTGTAAGGTGTAGGCTGTATGGCAGTATGGTGTATGGCAGTATAATGTAAGGTGTAAGGTGTATGGCAGTATAGTGTAAGGTGTAGGCTGTATGGTAGTATGGGGTATGGCAGTATAGTGTAAGGTGTAAGGCAGTATAATGTAAGGTGTATGGTTTATGGCAGTATAGTGTAAGGTGTATGGCTGTTTGGCAGTATAGTGTAAGGTGTATGGCAGTGTGGTGTATGGCAGTGTGGTGTAAGGTGTATGGCAGTATAGTGTAAGGTGTAGGCTGTATGGTAGTATGGCTGTATGGGGTATGGCTGTATGGCAGTATAGTGTAAGGTGTAGGCTGTATGGCAGTATGGTGTATGGTTTATGGCTGTATGGTGTATGACAGTATAATGTAAGGTGTATGGTTTATGGCTGTATGGTGTAAGGTGTATGGCAGTATAATGTAAGGTGTATGGTTTATGGCAGTATAATGTAAGGTGTAAGGTGTATGGCAGTATTGTGTATGGCTGTATGGCAGTATTGTGTATGGTGTATGGCTATGTGGCAGTATAGTGTAAGGTGAATGGCTGTATGGTGTATGGCTGTATGGTGTATGGCTGTATGGCAGTATAGTGTAAGGTGTATGGCTGTATGGTGTAAGTTGTATGGTGTATGGCAGTAAGGTGTATGGCTGTATGGTGTAAGGTGTATGTGTGTGCAGGAGAGCCCTCTGTGTGTCTGGGGACCGGCTGTGTGTGTGGCAGCAGGAGAGTGTGACTGGTGACCGGCTGTGTGTGTGTGGCAGCAGGAGAGCCCTCTGTGTGTCTGGTGACCGGCTGTGTGTGTGGCAGCAGGAGAGTGTGACTGGTGACCGGCTGTGTGTGTGTGGCAGCAGGAGAGCCCTCTGTGTGTCTGGTGACCGGCTGTATGTGGCAGCAGGAGAGCCCTCTATGTGTCTAGTGACCGGCTGTGTCTGTGGCAGCAGGAGAGCCCTCTGTGTGTCTGGTGACCGGCTGTGTGTGCGGCAGCAGGAGAGCCCTCTGTGTGTCTGGTGACCGGCTGTGTGTGTGTGGCAGCAGGAGAGGCCTCTGTGTGTCTGGGGACCGGCTGTGTGTGTGGCAGCAGGAGAGGCCTCTGTGTGTCTGGGGACCGGCTGTGTGAGGCAGCAGGAGAGGCCTCTGTGTGTCTGGTGACCGGCTGTGTGTGGCAGCAGGAGAGGCGTCTGTGTGTCTGGTGACCGGCTGTGTGTGTGGCAGCAGGAGAGCTCTCTGTGTGTCTGGTGACCGGCTGTGTGTGCGGCAGCAGGAGAGCCCTCTGTGTGTCTGGTGACCGGCTGTGTGTGTGTGGCAGCAGGAGAGGCCTCTGTGTGTCTGGGGACCGGCTGTGTGTGTGGCAGCAGGAGAGGCCTCTGTGTGTCTGGTGACCGGCTGTGTGTGTGGTAGCAGGAGAGGCCTCTGTGTGTCTGGGGACCGGCTGTGTGTGCGGCAGCAGGAGAGCCCTCTGTGTGTCTGGTGACCGGCTGTGTATATGGCAGCAGGAGAGCCCTCTGTGTGTCTGGTGACCGGCTGTGTGTATGGCAGCAGGAGAGCCCTCTGTGTGTCTGGTGACCGGCTGTGTGTGTGTGGCAGCAGGAGAGCCCTCTGTGTGTCTGGTGACCGGCTGTGTGTGTGGTAGCAGGAGAGGCCTCTGTGTGTCTGGTGACCGGCTGTGTGTGTGGCAGCAGGAGAGCCCTCTGTGTGTCTGGTGACCGGCTGTGTGTGGCAGCAGGAGAGCCCTCTGTGTGTCTGGTGACCGGCTGTGTGTGTGGCAGCAGGAGAGCCCTCTGTGTGTCTGGGGACCGGCTGTGTGTGCGGCAGCAGGAGAGCCCTCTGTGTGTCTGGCGACCGGCTGTGTGTGTGGCAGCAGGAGAGCCCTGTGTGTGTCTGGGGACCGGCTGTGTGTGTGGCAGCAGGAGAGCCCTCTGTGTGTCTGGTGACCGGCTGTGTGTAGCAGCAGGAGAGCCCTCTGTGTGTCTGGTGACCGGCTGTGTGTGTGGTAGCAGGAGAGCCCTCTGTGTGTCTGGTGACCGGCTGTGTGTGTGGTAGCAGGAGAGCCCTCTGTGTGTCTGGTGACCGGCTGTGTGTGTAGCAGCAGGAGAGCCCTCTGTGTGTCTGGTGACCGGCTGTGTGTGTGGTAGCAGGAGAGCCCTCTGTGTGTCTGGTGACCGGCTGTGTGTGTGGTAGCAGGAGAGCCCTCTGTGTGTCTGGGGACCGGCTGTGTGTGTGGCAGCAGGAGAGGCCTCTGTGTGTCTGGGGACCGGCTGTGTGTGTGTGGCAGCAGGAGAGGCCTCTGTGTGTCTGGGGACCGGCTGTGTGTGTGGCAGCAGGAGAGGCCTCTGTGTGTCTGGTGACCGGCTGTGTGTGTGGCAGCAGGAGAGCCCTCTGTGTGTCTGGTGACCGGCTGTGTGTG